>NW_010729118.1:3157941-3175907 GCF_000365185.1 Nelumbo nucifera | reverse complement strand
AATCTGAAGAAACATGTTCTCAACTTCTCTTAAGGCCAATTTTGAGGTGACGTTATCGGGTCTTAGGTATTGACTTCCCTAAGATCCTCACCTCTCTACCTATATTTTAGTCTTGAAGAAATCGAGAACAATGGTTCTTCAAAGTCTCAGAACTTTCAAACAACCCATAAAAGACAAACTTGAGCTACGAAGGTGGTGAGAGGCTTACCTCTCGTATGTTACCTTGTTTCTAAGATTCCTGCAGCTGAATTGAACGAAAAGAGAGCTCGGAAGAGCTTGGAAGAGATTTTAGATAATTGGAAGTTTGGATATATTGTGCTAGTTTTAGATCTGAAACATGGTGGGTGGATTCGAATTTTCAGGTCCAAATGTTTGGGGATTTTCTCACAAATGGGGCATTTATAAGAGTTGGGAATGCTCCTTTGGCTCTTCCTTTCTGTCTTTCCTTTATCTTGACTCCTCTCTTTCTCCATTGAGCTCAAGTTGGATTAGTATTTATAGAGAAGGGAATGGTAAAAGTTATGAAATTCATCAAATCAAAGGACCTAGGCTTGAAAACAACTTTTTTCACAAAATGGGTAAAGATTTTTCAAAAAAAAAATGTTGTACAGTCAAGCCTTCTTCTTTGGTGAAAGGTTTTCTTCGATTTAAGGTGGTGTTCATGGGTTTTGTGCGTCCAATGGGAGTTTGGGGCATCCTGGACGTTGCAGTCCCGTATTTGGGCCTAACAATGGCAAAGAATATAAATTTGATGAACTTTTAAAAGTGGTTTTGTCTTTTCTTAATTTTAAGTGGGGATATCTTTGGGCATTTAGGCTTTTTGGGTTTATTAGGCTCAATTTCACTAGTCCAAGTGTTTGAACAATTAAAAAATGGGTCCGACATCAGACGTCACCCTTTTGAGGTTTCAAATTGGAATAAATGGGGTTGCGATTCAATCTGGCGCGTCGAAATGACATCTTCCTAGTTTAATGGTCAAACGGGTGAACTAGGACATGGAATTTGACATCCTAGGGCTTTTTGGGTCTTTGAACATAGTGGTGATGTGTTGAGTGATGGAAATCTATGGCTAACAAATTTGGATCAATGAGATTTGCTGAAATATAATCTTTATTTGATGAAGGGTCAAACGAGGAAATTTTGTGATGAAATTCGTTGGGTGGGCATTTTTTAATGTCTTGAGTCTGGTGGAAGTGATGGATCTTTGATTAGAGGTGTAAATTGACAGATTTGGTTTGGGTCAATGGTTTATTAGTTAACAAGACAACCCATAATGGAATATCACTTTTTTAACAGTCAAATTGAAGAGTTTTGCCATGGAATTTTACATGCTGAGGTTTTTTAGGTTTTTGAACAAAGTGGTGATCTTTTTCCCTAAGCAAAGCTAATTATAGCCTAGGATTAGAATTGCCACTTCAGCCCATTTTGCTAATCTATCACATGCAAGCGGGATGTTAGGTTAGGGTTAACTCCCACACATGCTCTATTGTGTAAGAGTTAGTGGTTTTGCCAAAGGGGCTCATTTTATTACAATAAGGCATGGGCCCAATTGGACTTGGTATACTTCAATCATTGGGTCATGAGTAATATTTGTATAGACTTGGGCCTTGGACCTATGGAGACCCACATTAAATTTGGAGGCTACCATGTAAATTAAATTTGTCACTTTGGCCTACTAATTTATATGTGTTATGGTCCTAAATGTTAAAGTGCTTGGCTTGGTGCGTTTAATTAGTTTTAAGGCTTTTGGTGTATTGGTCAAGTGCACAACATTTGATATAGAAGCCTACCACTACGTCTCAAATGTGAATCATGGTGAGGATTGTTTGGGAAAAAGGCTACTTAGAACAAAATGAAAGCTACCACACAAAAGGCTACTTAAAACAGAGTAAAAGCCAACATAAGGAAAGAGATAACTACCACCTTAGTGTGAACCATGGTGACCTGCCACTAGAGTGAGAAATGCCCAAAATGAGACCTCTAAGATAATGACTACGAAAGCGTGGCATGTTATCATCCTAAATATTAAAGTGCTTGATTTGATTAATTTCATTAAATTTTAAGAGATTGGTCAAGCATGAAACATCATGTCTACACCATCTTAAATAAGCCCAACTCATCATTGATGGAGGCTTTTAGTGGGCTCGAGTTACAAGTTCACCTTATCTACCAAAAACTTTAGCCCCAACCCGATCCATGGATCCAAGTTCAATCATCACCCTTGTATCACGTGACTTCCATTATGGATTAAAAAAAACAAAAGGGGAGAGGGTGAAAGAAGAATTAAATTATCTTTATCTTTTTCTTTATCTTTTGCATAAAGGGGAATGAAAGACTTCATGAGTTGATCATTCCTTGCCACCGCATGTGGACATAGCCCCTTTTCTTAGTAAGTATGAATATATGATAAATTTTTTCTCATTTAGTGGAATCAACAAGTCATTGTCATTCACTGATTTACAACGAGTTTGAGTCCGTTGGTAAACAACTTCGCTACATACAACATGACTCACCGTCTTGTAAGGCGCTTGCCAGTTATCACTTTCTAAAGCGAGAGTGGGCACAACGCATTAAAAAAATTAAGGGTAAAAATGCAAAAACCTCCCCTGAAGTTTTTAACAATCATAAAAACCTCTCCTTTAGTTTCACTTTAAGGAAAACCCCTCTTAGACTTTTAAAGAATTTGACAAAAACCTCCCTTCCATCACTTACCAGACGGAAAACATTAAACCAGTGTGTCATGTTCTTTTGAAATATCCATTTTACCCTTTTGTAAGTTAGTTAATATACTTTTATTGAAATACCCCCATTTGAAAATCGGCCAAAAAACTCCCTTCAACCTATTTATCCTTTTATAATCCCTGAACTCAACCGTACGAGGAACACAACTCCTTGATCTTTCATCAAATCATTATCGATTCCAGAAAAGAGAAATCTTGAAAAGTCTTTGCCATTTTATTCCTCCTCTTTTAATGTCCCTTCAAACTCCATCAACTCAAGAAGAGGCAATCGTTGACTCTTTCACCGCAGAAGCTTACTCTGGTTAAGAAAAAAGCAACATTTAATGCTTGAGACAATGGGGTTTCTTTGAACTCCATTGACCTCTCTGACAACTTTCTTCAAGGTGGGTTTTAGAATTTATTCACAAACATGTCAAGTTTACAGAAGATTAAGCTCACAAACAACCCGTTGAGGTCAAACATTTCAACGATTGCATTACCAGATACACTTTCCTCTATTAATCCCTACTCACATCAACTTTAGGGACTCCTATCAACGCTTTTAGACACTAACAAAATCAGATTTCTGGAGCTTGTAGACATCTTAAATAATAAAATCACGTGTGAGATTCTAGAGTTTAGTGAAGGTTCCGGTTTGAAACTGCTAAACTTGGCAAGCAACAGAATTTCAGGTCAAATCCCATATTCAGTCTCAAACCTGATTGAACTAGAAAGGTTTGATGTTTTAAGGAACTAGATTAATGGCACCATCCTTGCAAGCTTAGGCCAGTTACCAAAGTTGGAATGGCTCGACTTGTCCATCACTGCTCTTAGTGGCAAGACATCAATGCTCTTAGTGGCAAGATCCCAGTCAGTTTTCTAGGCCTACAGAGTCTTAGGCATGCAAGTTTCAAGGCAAACAAACTTTGTGGAGGGATACCACAAGGAAGGCCATTCAACATTTTCCCTGTGGCTGCTTACGCCCACAACCAATGCTTATGTGACAAGCCCATGCCACCTTGCAAGATAAAAACATCATATAGGACTAGGCTCAGTGAGATGCTGACCCAGCTACCAATTGGCATTTTTCATTTCCTATCAACATTGTTAGATCAGATTAAGAGACAATTCTATTTCATAATAGCTGAAATCCTTTATTTGTTTTTACTGAATACACTATTACACTTATTGTTTGCTTGTTTTTCAAGGGAAGTAGTCCGTTGGATTTGATAGTGAATTTAGTTAACATCTGTACTCAATACTATCCAAGCTATTCAAAATAAGAATTACATCATTCCTTGTGTTAGTAGTCGATCGTTCCATTAGAATTGTGAAGACACCAAAGAGCCCATTTATAGGCATGTTCAACTGAATCATTGTAGAGAGAGAGAGGATGTGGAATTGAAATTGGATTTCTATTATAAAATGGATTACATTAAGGTTACTCAAAATGGCCTCTATGAATATATCTTATAATATGCTCTTTTACTTCTGCTTCCGCTTCCTCTTCCCTCTCTTAGCTTTTGGACATTTACAATAATGTTATTAATATTATGACATCAAAATGATAAAAAAAATAAGAAGCAAATAATTCATTGTGTTAATAGGGAAAAGAAAATAAGCGCGGAAGTACCCAAATTCATCTTGATTTTATAGTCAAGGCTACAACTATGCATATTGATAAGCACCATGGGGACATCCTTATTTCATTATTCACTACAAATCAACAAAAACCCAACTCCCATCATTAACCAGTAAAAATTAAGAAGTTGCCTCAAGCCTAGTACTTGAGTAGTGCTATTAACAATTTAGTGACATTATAAACATATCCGCATGAAATCAAAATACTACATAGACTTCCTCTAGAAAATCGAGAAACAACGGATGAAGATGCATCGAAACAAATGGCAAGGCTTAACAAATAGACACTTTGAAAGCCCAAAAATCTCCAACGAACAGAACAACTAAATAATAGATGAACCATTGATTGAAAAGATGAACCTTAGCATCTAGTGAAAGCGCTCCCATCCTTAACATGTTTCAAAGTACTTTTCTTTAGAGAGAGAGAGAGAGAGACGCATTCAATGGTGAAAGAGTCAACGACTGTCTCTTGTTGAGTTGATGGAGTTTGAAGGGGCATTGAAAGAGGATGGAAATGACAAGGATTTCTCTTTTCTTGAACCGATAGAGTTTGGATGAAAGATCAAAGATCTGCATTCCTCGTACAGTTTAGTTTAGGGAATAGAAAAGGATAAATAGGGCGAAGGGAAATTTTTGGTCGATTTTCAAATGGGGGTATTTTAGTAAAAGTATATAAACTAACTTACAAAAGGGTAAAATGGACATTTTGAAAAAATGATGCACCACTTTAACGTTTTCCATATGGGTCAGTGAAGGTAGGTTTTTGTCAAATTCTTTAAAAGTCTAGGAGAGGTTTTTGTTAAAATAAAATTAAAGGGGAGGTTTTTATAATTGTCAGAAACTTTAGGGGAAAAGTTGTATTTTACCCAAAAAATAAAAAAGAAATGGTTCGACTATTATGTCGAAAAGATATTATATCGAAAAAAACTTATAACAGGTTTTTGATTGGTCTCGGCATCATAGAGTCAACCCCCAACCCTCCCACCCCTCCAAAAAAAGATCAACATCGTCCAAGTACTGGGCACTTTTTGGGAAGAAGTAGTTCTGATAGTCAAAAGACACATTAAACTTTTGCATGAAGATCTGAGCAGCCCAAAGTACGTTTGACAGATGCACATATTTCCGCACAAGAATAAAATGTAAAAGACGCGAGAAATTTCATTTGGAGCTTCTTAAAATCAGCCCAAAATGGGCTTTTCGCGTCTTTTTTGGCATTTCATCTTTTGGCAATTAAATCTTCCACGTGTCAAATAGAAGTTGACCKAAAATCGGTCTTCCTGTCTTGTAAACAGCCAAAGAGACTGCATGGAAAGACTTGTCAAATGGGCCCTATATCTTTGGAAGTTGGAACTGATCCGGGTCATCTATCCCTTTCCCTCCTTAAAATTGCGTACGTTTAGATCCAAGGCATAAGGTGCGCATGTTAGCAATGATACACAGCATCATCATCATCCCGCGCCATTTGAATTGCTGCGATCGTGGCCGCACCACACCTTTGCGAACCCCCAGTGAAATACGGGCACGCCGGGTTATGGTAAGAATCAGTTCACGCTAGCGACTCGCAGTTGAATGTGTTATCCTTTGTATCGTGTTCTTTGGTTTGTAAATTGCATTACAAATTCGGAGAGGTTTAGAGAAATCAGGGGCTCCACACTACTGTAGAGTGGAGACGGGCCTGATCGGAATTCGACGTTCTCAATGGTGAAACTCCGTCTCAACTCATGGATCAATGATGTAGTTGCAGCGTTGCAGGTGGTGAGCTCTTGGCGATGTCTAATGATTCTGACCTGGTTTTGATGAAAAAACTGGTTCGAATTACGAATGGATAAGAAAAGATGCGGAACACATTAGGATTGAGTTATCAACTTACCACGATTTGACCCCTATTGATGCAGATCGAAGATTCGATGTAGCTTCATTTTGTACGGATATTCCTATGATCCTGCATATGGAGCTTATTAGTGCCACATGATTGATAATTCCCCTGATACAATAACATATACGGAGGTCTTCTCCAATTCACTTGGCGTTCGCGTTACTGTTTCTTCACACTGATCATCTTTCTCTCTTCCTTACCCTATCTTCCCTCGTCCAAAGTCCAAACGATGTTGAATTGTTTCAGCTTCAGAGTTCAGACATGGCTGAGATGTGTATAGAGGATTAGGCCCCGGGGCACATCGCACATATAATGCGCGCGCAGGAGGTAAGCTAAGCTAAGGCTTAGGAACGAGAAACAGAGACACAACGCGAGCGATCAGCGATGTCCATCAAAGCTCAAAGGCATTATTTGTTACGCATTAATTCGCCGTTCCCGCGGACCCCTCCATGATCTCCCTCGCTTTTCTTTCACCCTTTTCGATTTGGATTTAAGTTTGGAGCCAAAAGACGAACAAGAAAAAATTTGCTAAGATGCCACGTTACTTGTATTTTATAAAAGTTATTAAATAAATATAATAGGATATATAAAAAAAAACACGTTATTGTTCCCTTCGACCCAGAGGCAGTTGGAGCTTGCCGCACAGATCCCCTAATCCTTTAACTGCTCGAATTTCGCCTCTCCATTCCCGTCTTGTCACTCAAGGTGCTGCTGGATTTTCACCCGCTTAATTCGTCGAGTTTCCTGCTTGATTTTTTTTTTCGCTTCGGAGATTAGTTTTGTTTTCTCACTGGTCTTTGTGCATTAGTCCGCTAACAAAGATTGGGTTCTCTCTCTCGAATTCCTCTGACCTTCGGTTCGTTTTTCCAATTTAGGGTTTCGCGGGCGTAATTAGGGGTTTTACTGGGGTTTCTGTTTGATTTGGAAGATAAAATTTGCTCCCTTTCTTACTGGAGTGGACTACCATGAAAGGAGAAACGGAATCGATAATGTGGAGTTTCGTTTTCTCCTAATTCCGTGGCCGGGTTCGAGGGTTTCGTTGTGAAATTAGGGTTTCTCTCTGTCTTAAGAGAGAAATTTCGTTTCTTATTGCGTTGTTCCTGCAATTAGGGAGGATGATAATCAAACGGAACTTGAAAACGAAAATGCCCAATCTCAAGCGGTGCAGAGCCGAGAAGCTAGGTTACGAGGAAGACGAGACCTTAAGGAACGCAAAGAAGCGGAAGGAGAACGAGTACTACCCTCTTGATCTACTCGGAGAGGTCGCCGCCGGGATACTCCCTTTCACCGGTTACGGTCTCCAGAGAGGGTTCCGGGATGACGGCGAGGAGTTCAGTAGCGTTGCGGCTTCATGGTGTACCGAATTGTCTTCTTACCCCGCGGAGGCGGAGTCGGTGTCCAAGAGACGAGACGGTTTGAATGCGAAGATTCAGAATGCAGAGGCTTTTCGACCACCACTCGTCAAGACGTCTCGAGGACGCGTTCAGGTGCTCCCTTCTCGCTTCAATGATTCTGTTCTTCATCCGTGGAAGAAAGAGAAGACCAAATCGAGTGTCCTAGAAACTGGTTTCGACACCGAAGCTGCAGTCCCTAAGAATGATAAATTTAGCTTTAAAAGCCTAAAATTTGACACCCGGCTTAATAAGAAACAACGCAAGCAGGATAAGTTCGGCCACTATAGCACTAAGTACACTCGGTTGTTCGCAGAAGAATGCCAAGAAGAAGAAGATGAAGAAGAAGAAGAGGAAGAAGAAGAAGAAGTAGAAGAAGAAGAAGAGGAAGAAGAAGAGATGGGTTATTCGGTGTCGAAGAACTTCGATATTAGAAAGAATCCTAGCTCGCGGAGTTCTCTTACCTCTCTTCACGAGGCTCCCGTTGAAGTTGAGAGGTTTCCAGCCTTGGAAGAACTTAAGGAGCTTGAATTGACAGGCGAATATAAACCAACTAAGGAGAACAGCGAGAAACGAAAGGGTTTCTATAGACCGGAGGACTTTGTTTTGGGTGACATTGTTTGGGCAAAATCTGGGAAGAGGTATCCTGCTTGGCCTGCTATCGTTATTGATCCAATGTCGCAAGCTCCTGAAACGGTTTTGAATTCTTGTGTTGCGGGAGCCATTTGTGTAATGTTCTTCGGCTACTCCAGAAATAGGAAAGAAAGGGTAGGACTCTCTCTCTCTCTGCGTTTTTTTTCATTTATATTTACAAAACGCTATTTGCTCATTTAATTATGATTCCAATTAACTGGTGATGAGCAGGAGTATGCATGGGTGAAACATGGGATGATTTTTCCATTTATAGATTATTTGGACAGGTTTGTAGCATTGAGTTTTGTTTTTCTTTTTCTGTGACATTGAGTGCAAGAAATACAGCTTTTGATTCCACAAATTTTGTTTATTCAGATTTCAGGGGCAGACCCAATTGTACAAAAGCAAACCCAGTGATTTTCGGATGGCTATAGAAGAGGCATTTTTAGCAGAACATGGTTTTATGGAAGTGCCTGCGGAGGATATGAATGTGGTGGCTGGACAACCAACTTATGATCAATCTATTCCTAGAGGGGTTCAAGAGGCTACTGGTTCAAACGAGGATCAAGAGTGCTACTCCCTGGACCAGGCAAGTTGTTTCACACATTCAAGTCATTCCCCCCCCCTTCCTTTTCTCAAGCTATGCACAGTTGCTACGGGGGATTATCAAATCTTTTCTTTAATAATAAAAACGATTGTAGATCTTAGACCTGGACCACCCGGTAAACTCTCAATTGCTGGCTTTGCTGAGATACACCATAAAAACCTCTCTCTAACAAACTTGAACATTTGACATGTGATTATTGAGACATCACCAGAAACATCACAACAGTTTTGGATTTTGATATATGGAACCTCCTCTCTGTTATGTTTCCAATGCATTGTCGTACTGTTTAATAGTATCTCAAAATCAATTCTTTTGGAGTTTATGCTAACTTATGGCTATCATGCACTAACAATTCCTGAGTTCGAAATTTCTCTTTCTTTATCATGTATTCTCAACCATTTCTGTGCAGGATGCATTTGAGGAGAAGAAAGGTGCACGGCCCTGTGATGGCTGTGGGTTGAGTATAACCTTTAAAGCTATGAAGAAATTGAAGGGATCAACTCCTAAAGGCCAATTTTTATGTAAACATTGTGCTAGGGTTCGTATACTATTATCTTTAATCATGGTTACTTCAGATAAAACTTTTGTTTTCACAGATAACTTGCACATGTGCAATAGCCTATCTAGATTTTCATAGTTGGGTTCACTGTTGTTGCAGTTATTAAAATCAAAACAGTATTGTGGCATATGCAAGAAAATTTGGCATCATTCTGATGGTGGGAGTTGGGTGAGCAGTCTACAACCTGAAGGGTCAATGCTTCTCAATATAATAACACTTTGTTTATGAATTTTGTTGTTACTTGAATAGGTACGTTGTGATGGATGTAAAGTATGGGTTCATGCGGAGTGTGACAAAATCACCAGCAATGTTTTCAAGGTTTGGACATGACTCATACTGGAATAATCAGAATATTAATGTTTATTGTATGGTGTTTTATTCTACTTGCTATTTCTTCCTTTTGCTGAAAGGTAGGTACACTGACTTGGTTATTGTTTGTCAAAGGATCTGGAAGACACTGATTATTACTGCCCCGACTGCAAAGCAAAATTTAACTTTGAACTATCAGATTCAGAAAAATGTCAGCAAAAGAATAAGTATGCTTATAGAATCTTATTTGCTTTTTCAAACAACTTATTTTTCAGGAATTACCATGTCTCTTTTGCTTGTGGAATTTTGAATTATATTTCCATGTGGCATCTGTACACTTTTTTGAAACAGATCTAACAAAAGTACTGAGCAATTTGTGATGCCGGACAAAATAGATGTTATGTGCTGTGGCGTGGATGGGACATATTTTCCAAGTCTTCATTTGTAAGTATCAAACTTTTGATAAGAAGGCTCTTTTATTAACCTTCAGAGACATCTCTGATGAGAAAATGGAATGATATATTTATTAGTTATGGTAAACAGCAGGGATGTCAATTGGACTGGATTTGGTCCAATCCGATCCAGTCCAATGTGAGTCCATTACAAATGGGCTAGGTCCAATCCAATCCAATGAATATTTTGGACCATCAATGTCTGGGCCGTCCAATCTGTTTAAATGTGTTTTAATTTAGATTAGTTCTAACCCAAACCTGGTCCGTTGACACCTATCTTCTTATCTTCTATCAATGGACCAGATATTGGCTCAACCCAACCCAATCCAATATAAATTCATTACGGATGGAACAGGTCCAATCCATTCCAATAAATACTTTGGACAATTAAGTCTGGACTGGTCCAATTCAATATGTCCTGTTGGTCCATCCAATCTGTCCAAATTGATTTTGGTTTGGATGGGGTCCAATCCAAAACCGGTCCATTGACACCCCTATAGTAAACAGGGCTGTGGAAGTGTGGATGGATTGAGTCTTATCAGATAATGGTATATCTGAAATTTGAACATGCTCTGCATATCAGAGTTTGAATGTTTTCAAATTTCAATAATTTTTTTCTTGGTTTTGGACCCACTGTTAGTCTAAAATACATTATTCCAACTGTGCTACTAAGGT
The DNA here is from genome assembly GCF_000365185.1 of Nelumbo nucifera. The sequence continues at coordinate 3,165,044 of NW_010729118.1, read as the reverse complement.
TGTATTTGGTACCTTTGCTGTTTCTACCTAAAACATTTTTTTTTTGAAAAGTTTTAAGTATAGTATTTCATTAATGTATAGAGGAGAGACCTGTGTACAATAAGGGACTGCACAATGGGAATGTACAAACAGAACAAAGAGTTAAGCATTTCTATGTATTCTGTTTACAAAAAGAGAATCTCTGTAAAAAAAGAACTATAAGGTATTCCTTGAAAGGGTTTGATTGTTTGAAGATTCCAAGCTAAGAACATAGGGTTAGGGTACCCGTGAACCTGTTCATTACTTTCTCTTCTGATTGGATTGACCTTTAAAGATTCTATCGTTTCTTTCACTCCATAGAATCCAAATTATAGCAGCTGGGCACATTTTCCATAATAATTTGCCCCTTTTTTTACTTAGCCCGCCGAGGTACCATTCACTGAATATGGCCAGAATAGATACTGGGGAGCATCCTACCACCCTAAAACACTTTAAAGCAGCCAGTCAAAGAGAACTAGAGAATTTGCGGTGCAGTAAAAGATGGTTTACAGATTTATTGTCCCCAGAGCAAAGCACACAAATGGGACTGTTTAAGGGAATACCTCTTTTAACAGGATGTCAGCAGTGAGGTTTTTCTCCAGGGCAGCTGTCCAGGCTAAGAAGGCTGCCACTTTAGAAGGTAGGTCTGGGACCCAAATTCTATCAGCCAGGAAGAAACCTGCAGACTCAGAATTCAGGTGTTTGAGCATGGATTTACTGAGAACGATCCAGATCTGTGCCACTTCTTTACCCTTCTGTCAATCTGATCCATATTCGGAGGTATGTCCTGTAGTTTATCCAACATGTCTGAGAGAAGAGGGATATCCCAACTATTGAGTTCCCTTCTAAATTTAGATTCTGGGGCACCATACAGCCGTGTTGATATGAAGTTCAAAGCAATCACTCACCAAGTCTTCTTTGTTTTGGGCTATTTCATAAAGCGGTGAAAAGGAGACCTTTGGGGGATTGTCATCACACCAATGATCCTGCCAGAATTTGATTCTATTTCCTTGCCCAATTTTATATTTATTTCCTCTACAGAATTCCTGTGGAACTGAAGCAATCCCTTTAAATGGTGCACAGCTGTAATTATGTGTAACATTGCCTTGGTCCCAACCAAGATTTCTAGTGCCACATTTACTTGAGATAAGCTGCCTTGACAAACTATGTGGTTCTTCATTGAATCTTCATAACCATTTTGCTGGTTTGGATTTCTTCTTTCAGAAGGAGCATGAATGACAGGGAGGTATAAGCCGTAGATCCTTGCTTTCCAGCTTGTATGAATATCATATTTTACCAGGGGCAGCAAATTGTAGAGAGTGGTGTGATGATAGATTAGGTTCATTCTCATCCTGATCTTGCTACAGGCTGGCACTAGCTTCCTTCTAATCTTGTAGCCCTGTGTGCCTGGATATGGAAAGTACAAGCTCCACCCAAGACAGTCTTCTTGTGGACTGTAGCTAGGGACAGAACTTTAACCATGACCATCTTGGGAGTAGAGGCATGCTGGTTAAAAACCTTTGCAGCCTGTGTGGTACAGATCAAGAGTCTGTCATGTCAATCACATTCTGCTTCATTGCACTTTCATCTATTCAATTTGGGCCCATTTCCTTGAGTTGTTTAATAGAAGCTGGCTGATTCCTCCCAACCTGCCATCTTTATTAGCTTCTTATTTTTTTTTTTGATAAATGATCTTTATTAGCTTCTTATTTGCTTATCATTTTTTTTTTCTGGCAGAGCTTCATCATCTACCTTAACTTTCTTATACCTAAGCCTCCCCTTGATGGCTTACAAGTTTGGCCCCATTTCACCAAGTGGAATTTAAATTCTTCTTTCCAGCTGGCCCATAGGATTTTTCTCATCTTTGATTCAAGCCTTTTAGCTACTCCTGGTGGTATATGGTATAGGGAAAGTTAGTAAACAGGAAGTGAATGATTAGTACCATTGCTGTTTCAACCTGAAAAGTCAATTTTACGTACAAGCAGCCTACACATGCGTTTTTGAGGTATGCCTTTTTCAACTATAAACAACCTCAAATAATGGTTGTATGCCAATTAGTATTGATCAACCCAAAACGCTTCAGGTAGAAACAACAAAGGTACCGAAAACAACCTAAATGTTTTAGGATGGTAAGTTTAGTGTCAATACTAGAAATGTGGAATTAGAGGTGACTAATGAGTGGATTCCTTGCATCCTAGGGGTAACCTAGCCTTACTAGGTAATGAAATGAGGGAAAAATTGACCAAGACAATATGGTCATGCACAATGAGTGCAAGTTCACATACTGTAACAGTATGGAGTGACTTGATTCAATTTGATAGTATAAAAGAGTTAGGGTTCCGTAAAGTATGTTAGTTGAAACTATGAGGAATGACCTAACAACTAACAATTTGGTAGAGGATATAGCTATTGATAGAAATTCATTAAAAAAAGATATAGCTATTGATAGAATGAAATATGAAAGAGGATTCGTGTACCTGAGGTGAAAGTGTGAATTAGCTTTTACATGACTTACGCTTCATTGCATGGCATGAACAAAGTGCTGGATAAGGAATTCATCGTCAAAAATGAAGGGGCTGACACAGACATGAGGCCCATTTTGAAGTAATTATTATGCCTTATTTATTTTAATAAAGAAAAATAGCATAAGAAAAGAGGGATAAATGATCACAAGAAAAATTACATATTCCCAAATTCAATTTAAAAATCACCACATACCATCATATTGGCCAATTAATTGGCTTTATTAAGGTATGTGAGAAAATGAGAGGCTTAATCCCACTTCAAGTAGTGATAATTGAAGGCTTGGCTATTAAAGTTACTTGTTGGACATATTTTCGGCTTTGAAAAGCCAGATTTTGTTGATTCTTGAAGTTTGGAACCTTGGTTTATGCTATGCAAAATAATTGGCCTCATTTCAATTTTGAGATCGAGAAATTAACTTATTAATATTTGCTTAATTTCTATTTCAGAGTTGTTTGTAATTGTGGGTCATGTGGGAAGGAAAAGCGATCTCTTAGTGATTGGGAGCGACATACAGGTTCCAAAAAGAAAAATTGGAAGACAAGTGTTAAAGTCAAAGGTTTAATGCTACCATTGGAACAATGGGTTTGTATTTGATTGTATCCTGTTACTTTCAGCATCCTACCATATTCTTTCCTCTTTGGATTAATAATTAGAACTTTGATGTCAAATCTCATGGTCAACACTATGATTGTAATGCTTTTTTTCGCACATCTTTGGATCTTGTCATTTACAAAATCAGATTATATTTTAAACAAATTGCTTTTTATGCTGACTGCTTAGCATACGACAAAAGACATCTTTGGTAGCTTTTTTTTTTTTTTTTAAAATTTTAAAATGTCATTACTGGCATGCATATATAACATTGTTCAGAGAACCAGACTGGGCATTGAACCGAAAGTGGAGAAGTTCAACTGAGGTTGAACCATGATGACATAATAAATAAAGCTATGATTGCTCATCACCTTGCTTTGTATTGTCTTAATAAATTTTCTTCTTTATTTATCTTCAAAACAAAACATGACATAATAAATTAAAAATTTATATAATGTATGTACTATGTAATATGCAATTATGCATAATTATTTAATATATACATAAATAATATTAATTACAAACATATAACAAAATATATAATTACATTGTGCTCTAACATATATTTTTTATTCTAGTTTTAATTTTTTATACGAAAAATTGAGATTTGAGGCCAAAAAAGTCATTTTTGGTAAAATAGTGGGGCAAGGTGCCTTTGTCACATTGGAATGCGTAGATCATGAAAAGTTACCCAAAATAAAAAAAATCATCACAATTGGGCAACTGACTACATAGTTATGGCCTCTAGGAAGTTTGCATATAGATAGAAAAAGTTGACAAAAGACTGGCCAGTTTTATGAAACCAGGACTGGTTCACCAGTTCTCATGTTGGACTGGGCAACCTGCCATTTTTGGCCTTTTTTGGTGACAACGGTTTTAGGGTATGATCAAACCAGCTTGGGGCCCGGGTCACAGTTTAACCAGCCCAACTCACTGCTCCAGTCTGGTTTTCTAAAAATTGAAAAATAAACAAATGCTATTGAGGCATTATTCTGGAATTGTAGCACTCCAATGCATCAATGCTCTCCCACAACTCTATCTGGGTTCTCTTTGAGGAGAGTTTGTTGATCTCCATATACCTGAACAAGCTGTTTGCTCTAGATGCCAAAACTCTAGCTCTCTAATGTGGTGCATTAAAAGCCATGGGCCATCACTTCCTCCTGAACCACCCAATTACTGTTTCTGAATCCCCTAAATATGCCAAGAACTCATTGTTGTCATCAATCTCAAACCTTGTAAGGTAGGTTTTAATTTCTGCTTGAAGGGAGTCCCTAAATCCTATGAGACCCAAAAAGCTTGCATGTTTTTTCATTCTGAATCCTGAAGGCTCCTCACCTTGAAAGACCCGGCTTCTTTAATGAACAGTCATTGAAATTGAGTATCACTAATTACAATCTAAAGAACCTTTCAATATATATTTTCACATAAACCACAAGGGTCTTTTGCATTTCAGCTCTGTTTTGATGCAGCATTTTATCCCTTTTTATCTTCAATTGTTGAGTGGATTGTCTTAGTGATCAAGTAATCTTCCTTTATAATAAGCACTTTTTCACATTAATTTTGTTAAATTTGCAGATGTTCCAAATGGCAGAGTATCATGAGCGTTCTCTTGTTTCTGTAAATCCTTTTAAACGGTCTTCTCCAAAGTTAAGGAAACAGAAACTGCTAGATTTCTTGCAAGGTAATTTTTTGTCATATTTCCACCCGACTTTGTATTTCTCTTGGCGGTACCTGCATCGAAGATTCTTTATATAGTTCAACTCTATTACGTTAGTAATATTCTGATTTCACTTTGATAGAAAGTATGGCCCTGAATGAGCTGGTTCTTCCTATAACAGTCTTCTCCTTTTGATTAAGTTTCTTGTGGCTGTACTAGCAGCTGAGATCCTTTGCATTTATGTAACTTGACCATTTCACTGTGACAGAGAAGTATGAGCCCGTATTTGCAAAGTGGACAACAGAACGATGTGCTATCTGTCGATGGGTTGAAGATTGGGAATACAATAAAATAATTATCTGCAATAGGTAGCCCAATTATTTGTTTCCAGAAGGTTTTTTCATATAAGTATTTTGACTGAAGTACATGAAATTAAATCATTTGACTTGTGGCTATTTGTCACAGATGTCAAATTGCAGTCCACCAAGAATGCTATGGAGCAAGAAATGTTTGTGATTTCACTTCGTGGGTTTGTAGAGCATGTGAAACACCCGAGGTCAAACGGGAATGTTGCCTTTGTCCTGTAAAAGGCATGTTCTCTATCTTTATGGGAAATCCTGACTTGAGCACTATTGTTATTTGGTGTTTTTGATGTCTTGTATATTTGTACAATTTCCAGAACAGTTAAATGAGTGTAGCTCTAGGATTTGAAACATTTTTTGGGTTAAGACCAAAGATCAATTGGATGGATTTGCTACCTGCTTTCCTATTAATTTTATATGTTTCCTCTTTTGTATTATGACCTATATGTGCTTTCGTTTGTAATGCATGCATATTTCCTTTTAGATATATGAAAGCTTCTATTAGTTGAAAGATATTTGATGCTGAAATGGGTTTTTGCTCACCCTGAATTTGAAGATAAGGGGTTTCAGATGTAAATCAGTCCTCAAATATTAGGTGTAAATTTGAAGATTAGAAGAAAAATGAAGAAGAGAAGTAAGAGCAGCAACACGAGAAGAAGATGGTGAAAAGAGAAGGAAGAAGAAGAAGAATYGAATTATCTTCCCTTTCTCCTCTAATCCTTTTTTTATTAAGAATTAAAGTTAGAGTAATGACAAGTATGCCCTTAAGTGGGCGGCCAGCTAAGCAGTAACATAAAGAGATTAAACAAAAAGAAATAACAGGCCCATTAGCCAACAATAAAAGAAAAAATATTACAAGAGAAGATACTAGGACCCATTCAGCCCAGTCTCTTTACACTCCCCCTCAAGCTGAGCATAGATGTCAATCATGCCCAGCTTGCTTATATATAGTGTCATTTTCCCTCTTGGAACTCCCTTGGTCAAGATATCAGCCAGTTGCTCGTCTGATGTGATGAATGGCAAACAAACTTCTCCCGAGGAAACTCTTTCCCTTATAAAATGTCTGTCAACCTCAATGTGCTTAGTTCTGTCATGTTGAACAAGATTATGTGCAATGTTGATAGCTGCTTGGTTGTCACAGTAGAACATCATTGGCTTCTCGTAGTCAACCCCCAATTCTTCTAGAAGGGATCGTCGCCATAGTAATTATGACATACCATGTGCCATTGCCCTGTATTCTGATTCAGCTGAGGATCTAGCAACTACAGACTATTTCTTACTCCTCCATGACACAATGTTCCCAGCGATAGAGCACAATAGCCTGAGGTGGATCTCCTATCATCAATACATCCTGCCCAATCAGCATTAGTTAAAGCTTCCAGCTTCATGTGTCCATGTTTAGCAAAAAGAATACATTTCCCTGGAGTACCTTTCAAGTAACACAGAACCCTTTTTGCAGCAGCTAAATGGGTATCTCTATGAGAATGCATAGATTGACTAATAACACTTATTGCATAGGAAATATTTGGCCGAGTCATGCAAAGATATAACAACTTTCCAAACAGTCTCTGAAACACCCCCTTATCAAATAAAAGCTCACCATCTGCAGCAGAAAGTTTATGATTAGGATCAATAGGAGTGGAGATTGGTTTAGCTCCAAGTTTACCAGTCTCAGCAAGGAGGTCAAGGACATATTTACGCTTAGAAATGAAGATACCATCCTTAGATCTAGCCAACTTCAATGCCCAAAAAATACCGAAGATCTCCCAAATCCTTGATCTCAAATTCAGAGTTGAGAAACCATTTTAGTTTACTGACATCTTGAGTGTCATTACCCGTGACCACAATATCATCAACATAAACTATCAAAAAGGTCACCAGAGAGCCATTTGTCTTCAAGAACAGGGTATGATCAGATTGAGTTTGTGTGTAGCTAAAGGAGACAAGAG
>NW_010729118.1:3003325-3139689 GCF_000365185.1 Nelumbo nucifera | reverse complement strand
AATTCCCTAGCTGACGGTTTAGCTAAACAAGGGGCAGAAAGGGATTCACTTTTTTGGGCCAAGCTGTAACTTTAGTGTGTTTTCTTTCTTTTCTCTTTCTTTTTTCCTTTTCTTGAGATTCTTTGTTGCTCTTGGAAGATAAGCGTGTTTGTCTTCCTTTTGTAAAACTTCTATTGATGAATTAATGAAAGTGTTATTGATCAAAAAAAAAAAAAGTTTAGTGTGGGACCTGTGGGCTTGTCCCAATTCAGCCAGATTCAGACTAGATTCAATTTAAGTCAGTTGACTTGACACTTCATCAAGATTGACCTGAACTCAATCTACTATGATTGGGTCAAGGCAGGCTTACCATTTAAGCTGACTGGTTTACATCCCTAATGCAGACAATTCTGGTTTGATTAAATGGTGGAGGATTGGTAGGAGAGGGATAATCATTAATGGTTACACATTCAATTTACAGATTCATTTTCTACACTTGATAGATTCATTAAAAAAAAAATTGTCACATGGAGGAAGGTAAGTAAAAGTTAAAAAAAGGATCAATACTGGCACTGGCCGAGATATAAATTGGGCTACACTTTTGGGAAAATGGCTTTGAAGGTTCTCTTTGGACATGGCCGAGTTTTATAGAAATCAAGGAATGCATGCTAATTGCTGGGGAGTTGGTTTGGTTACAAGATTAGGTTTGCTTCCCCTTTTCTTGTGTTCTGACAATAAAATAAAAGTGACATTTTAGGAAGATCTTTGGTGGGGAGAGAGAGTCTTCTAAAAGGAACCTATCCAATTTTGTATTTGATGTCTTCTTTCGAAGACAGAACTGTGTCTCAGTTTGCTTCCTTATTGTCCTCCAGGATATCCTAGGAGGTTGGTCTCAGGAGAAGGTTGAGTGAATCCAAAGTGCCTGTTTCTATGAACTTAGTGAACTCCTTAGGTGTATGTATTCCTTGAACCAACTCGATCAAATTGTAGAATTTGGTCTCCTAAGCACTTGGGGACCTTTACTTCTGCTTTCTTGAAATAACCCACTTCTCGTCCTAATCCCTGATAGATTTTCTTGGTAAACGAGATATGGTGGATTGGTGTTAGTGTGCCACTAAAAGGGCCTTTTGTTAGGTTTATCTTTGAAATTTCGCACTTGTGAGTCTTTGGAGGAAAAGACCATATTGGCATTTACCCCAACATATCTGTTTTCTTTGTAATGCAAACAGAAAAACTACTTACCACGAATTGGGGTGTGCTCCTCACAGACCTCACAGTCACATCCCACTGTGTATTGGAAACATCTCCCATGAATAATAACAAACTATGGGAGATGTTCCTGCTGTACAGCTGGAACATGCTGTGAGGATGGTGTGAGGAGAAGATCTGGACTCACCACCTATTAATCCCATTTTTTTACACCAGCAAGAAAATGAAACTAAGGGCATACACTGTCCAACAGAACAAAGAGGCAAGATTATGTTTAGTACAAGGACAATGGTATTTTGGACTGTTGAGAATAAATGAGAAAATTTGTAATGCTTAGGCTCTGTCTTGAATTGTAATAATTCAAGGCATTAAGATGAACTAATTTGATTCTTTTACCATGGTGGACATTTTGGGATGGAAATGGGTGGCAGGTTCAACAACAACAAGATCTCTAGAGGCATATTCTATTTGTCATATCTTGCCTTGTTCATCATTTTCCCCTTCTTACTGTGCAATAGCATTTGCTTGCTTCTAGAGGCATACTCTTTGTATTTGTTTTTTGGTAGTCGCTTTCATACACTTTCTGATCTTACTTTTATTCCTAAAATTGTGGCTGACATTGTTTTCCCTGCAGCTATTTAAGATCAGTGAAGAGGTGGTGGTTGATGCCACAGACAAGGGGAATATAGCACGCTTGATTAACCATTCTGTAAGTTGTTGAACAGCCAGGATTCAGAAAGAATGCCTTTATTTGTTTATATTTTAATGTCTGTTGGTTAATTATTTCTTTTTAACTCTTAAACCGTTAAACACTGTTCATGGAAGGCCTCATTGCCTATTTTTGGAAAACATATTTATTAAATCAAAGTTATTTGCTGAAGGGAGGGAAGCAAAAGGTGGAGCACCCAAATCTAGAGAAAAAGGGGATTAGAAAATGTAATAGAATGAATTTGATTTGATATTCTTTCGATGGCAGAAGTGTAATATAGAATTTATGAAGATAATCAGTTATTATATTATTCAATGGAATGATAACGAAATTTAGGACAATAATTATTTGGAACATTTAGGCTGCATTTGGCATTCCTTATTTTAAGGATTGATCTCCTTTTTCAGTTAAAATGCCCCTATGAACACACTGAGTTTTTAACAGCAAAAAGGAGATAAAGGAATGCCAAATGCAGCCTTACATGGGATGACAAACTTGTCCCCAAAAAAGCAGAATACAATTAATTGCTTCATCTCAGCTATTATACAGGGTATATTTTGGATATTGTTCTGAACAATTACATGCTGTTGCTGCAGTGCATGCCAAACTGCTATGCAAGGATAATGAGTGTGGGTGATGATCAGAGCCGGATTGTACTCATTGCTAAGAACAATGTTTCTGCTGGGGATGAGCTAACGTATTACTTCCTCCCCTACTCTCTCTCTTTCTTTGTGACTGTATGCATGAATTCCAAGAAACTATATCCTTGAACGCACAACACAAGCATTTGACTATATTGTCAATGCACAAGGTGTTTTGCCATGTAAAGCCTTCAAAATTGATCAAGCTCATTGCATGATCTCGTTTGTTTTGTCTATGCGTTGACAGGTATGATTACTTGTTTGATCCTGATGAATGTGATGAGTTCAAGGTCCCCTGCCTGTGTAAAGCACCCAACTGCAGGGAATTTATGAACTAGGTTACACGCGATTCCCATTGTTTCTCCACCTGGGGCACTAACCCATCTCCCCTTGTGAGAGAGATCTCATAATTTTACTTGCCAAGTTTGTATCTTCGCCGCCAATTGTTTCCAAAGCTCAATAAGGGCTCAACGTTTTCTGGTGCTGTTCGGTATTTTGCCTGTCCCAGTTTGTGTAAATTCTCATACAGCTTTTATCCTTTTTAAATTAATTTCTTTCTACCCTTCTTAACAGAGGCCATATTTCCTAAAGAGGAAAGTCTGTAGAGACACTTTCATCTTCATGTACATGTGTTTCAAAGATATATATATATAGTCGGGATCTGTTGCACTTATTTTTATTCAGTCTCTGACCGGTGCCGTGTTCGGTGTTCCGTTACACGTGTGAATGGGAATATGGGATACCTGTCACGAACTGAATGGAAGTGCCGGATAAGTGATTGTTAATACTTTTGACAGTCGGGAACATGTTTTTATCTTTGGTTCATTAGACCATGCCGTTGATTTTCTCTGTATTGCTGGTTGCTGCTATGTAATCGCCGAACTCGGACGACATGGGGGGATGGAGGAAACCCTGTTAATCTGTTACACAAACCCACCCATTCAATTCAAAAATGAAAAATCTTCTGTGTCTACAATTCTGTGGGTGTGGGAAGCTCCGAAAAGGCGGAATCCGAGTCTGCTGGTTTTATCATGGATCCCCATTAGAAAAACACCCAAGAGCCTGTGAGTACGTAATTTACACGCCCTAAGGTTTGTTCTTATCGGGGATTTAGCAATGTTTCCCGCTAATGGTGATTGGGTTTGGTGGGGGGGTGGTGATGCTCGATCTGTGATTTTTTTTTTTTTTTTATAAAATAAAAGCAACTACTACTGTGCAACATCATCAAAATAATGTAGAGCATCGAAAATAAGATTTAAAGGGGGTCCGTCTTACTGATGTAGGCATTGGGTTTGGGTTTGTCTGGAAGGTAGGTTTTTTAGTTGAAATTTCGATCTTTTTTCTTGCATTAATCACGATAAATTTTGCGTGACGAACTTTCATTTTATTTATGCAGGAGCGGTGGCGGTGCCCAGTGAACCACCCAACCAGTCGCAACCTCCGAGATCTCTCTCTCTCACACACGCACGCACACAAAGAGGAGAGGGTGCAATCCTGGGTTGTTACAGTCTCGTCCGGAGGTCACTGTACTACGGCGGACACACAAGTACCGACTGCCGATCTCCATTAACAGAGTCAATAGACAGCGTCTCTGAAACGAATCGGGATTTGCTCCTCACAACTCCCTCTGAAACTCTCTGTTTTCAATACAAGCAACTTCTCCTAAATCCCCCAGAAGCGTACGGTCTCCTCGTCACAATACTTCCGTCCCTTAAAAGAACCAAGCTCTCATGGGTCCACTCCATATTGTACTTGTAGACTTCATCTCCCTGAGCAGCAAAATCGAAGCCTTCCATTAGAAGCACAGAATGTAGACGTGAAATTTCATATACCACAAATGAAAAAAGGGCTTCGGTTTAGCCACTTCATCTGTTATCAATCTGCCCCTTGAGTCAGGTGGAGTTGGAGATGGGAAAAGAATATCTGGTCAATGGTTTCGTTAATGGCATTCAAGAGCAAACCATTGAGTACTAATGTTTTGTCTATTCATTTAATTAATTGTCGATGCAAGGCAGGTTCAGTTGCGAACCAAAATTCAATTTGAAAATGTCAACATGGGCAGACCTTTCTTTTTTTTTTTTTTTTTTCTTTTTCTTTTTAATAGTAACAGTAACATGAGTGACGTTGTTTTAATATCCATGGCTGAGAAAAGAGCAAATGTTGAATTCTGTATATGATGCTCAAGCGAGGAAAGAGATGATTGGATTCCTTTGCGCGGGTTCCCACCCATAACAAAAGGGCTAGTGGGCTACACACATCAACTATAAGTTTCTTCATTTATGAGAAACCCCGTTACATTCTACGCCCAAGCTGTGCACAGTGACTGTTTTCTAGAAAATTTAACATGTTGCAGCAATCAAGGGCTTTAGAGCTTTTTCTCCCCTTTGTTGGTTTTCGCTTAATTAACTTGTGCTGCTTTACTTAGCGCAGATTAATGCAGTAGCGATGACTTATTATCAATCCCTAACTGGTAAGTGGTAACCATAAACAACGCCCCACCAACTAATGATCTTGGTTCTTGGGCTCAACGATTTGATCTCACAGCCTCCAGTGCGGTCACATACCCTCCTCCACAATGGCACCGCCCGTAAAACGTCTTACTGGTTATAAATTCTTAAATACATCTTTATGCTCTCTGCCCAGAGTCGCAAATAATCAACCGAGGTTGAGCTAGAGAATAGAAACTTCTCTTTTTATTTTATTTTGTTTTCAAATATAGTTGATTATGATCAAAGCAGTTGTTTGTTTTTCATTGATTGGGCACATTCTATTTCTTATAAACTAGAACATCTTTAGTGAAAATACACAGCAATGTTTTAAAAATCCTTACAGTAGTTAACCCTTTTTTTTTTCTTTAGGTGATAGTTTGGAATTCAGATTAATCGAACGCCATAACCATTCAGTAGGCTGTGGAACCAATGGTAATTTAAACTCGACCCCTCCCGGTTTGAATTTTGATGAATACCAATTGGCAATTGGTTACCATTTTGTGATACTGTTGATTAGTTATAAGTTTATATATATATATATTAGCCAAGTCCACGTAGTTGGGACATGACTTAATTAGATGGTGTTAATAAATTTTTTACATATTTCCAAGTGAATGTATTTTGGAAAAAAATTTGCTCCGTCTTCTAAGTAAGCAATTCCGCTTTTTCATGGTGGATGATTCAGCCACATCTCTTATTTTATTAAAAATTTTTAAATATTAAATGAGCTGGCTTGAACATCCACAGTGAAAAAGCGGAAGTAATTACTTGCAGGATGGAGAGAAATAAAGGTCCGAGTTCGGGATTTTTCTAAGCTATAGTGGTAGGTAACATGAAACCTCAGGGCTCAGGGGAGATTGAAATATGTTAATAACCAGTAATCTTCTTTCATGTGTATTGTGTACTGACCAAGGTTTTTAAAATTGAACTGGACAATGAATCGGTTAGGGTTCTGGTTTTCAGGTTGAACGGTCTGATTGTTCGAACCCAATATATGGCCCGTTTTGACAAAAAATAAATAAAATAAATAAAAAATAAAAAACAGTTAAAACCGCTGAACAGTTCAAACTGTTCAATTGCCCGAATTAGCAGTTTTCTGACTAAATCAACATTTTTTAGTAAAATTCCGATTTTGGGACCTAACCGGTTTCCTTTTTCCAGTCTGACCATCTAGTCCGGTTCAGTTTTGAAAACCATTGGTACTGACTGTTGTTGTGGTTAGAGAGATGTGCCGAATGTTGTACAAAATGCGGGAGGAGAGGGATGCCGTTTCTTGGAAATTGGAATACCATAACTTTTAGGCTTTGTACCGGAAATTTTGATAGAGGGGCATTGTTTTACCTTCCCATGAGATGAAAAGGATTAGATTATGGGCCTGTTTGGCATATATTTTTCTTGTAGCTCTGATAGTCAAAAGATGCATTGAGCTTTTGACACAAGATCTGGACAGCCTGAAGACAGTTTGGCATAGGCACGCCTTTCCGTGCATCTGCCCACATCTTTTCGCATGAGATTAAAATGCAAAAGACACGGGAAACCTCAAACGAAACTTTCCGAAATCAACCCGAAATGCGCTTTTCGCGTCTTTTTGACACACCGTCTTTTGATGGCTAGATCTTCCATGAACCAAACAGGAATAAATAAAAAATCGGCATTTCCAACTTATAAACAGTCGAAAAACCATGAGGAAAGACACGTCAAATGAGCCCTATGTCTTTCTCTCAAAAAAATTAGAGTTACATTTCTGCTGTCGTTGATTCGGCTGAAATGGGTAATTTGGTGATCTGCTGAGGAATTCAAAAAGATTGTTCTAGGTGATACTTCCAACTTCCAAAGGTGGGGTGGGGACTGGGGAGTTTGTTTTGGGGTGAACATAGGTCGGGTTCAGATTGTTGATTGGCATTTGACAAGCATTGAGTTTTGAGTTGAGTTGTTACCCATAAGCCCATAACCCAAGGCTTTTGAGTTTTTCACTTTTCTGAGTTAGAGGCTAACAAATTGGGTTAGGTTAGGAAAGCAAAGCCCGACAAATGCAAAACAAATACCTCAATATTATTATTTTGACAAAAATAAAACAACTTTTTCGGGTCTAATTAAATCTAAAATTACATATACATTTAATAATAAATCGATTACATCATTAGTAGCACCATCAATGATTAAAAAAAAAATAAACCAATTACTTTGACTAATTCATCTCTAATATTCCAAATATTTAATGTGACTTTGATTAGGGCTATGTTTAGGAGTACTTAAAAATAAGTGTTTTTTGGGCTGGGACCAAACCATTAAACACTTATTGGTGTTTCTGAAAGAAGCTCAAAATAAATGTTTATTTTAAAAATAAAGACATTTTTTAAGCCCAAATTTCTAGTATTATTTTCCCCGTTAGTTTTTAGAATACCAGTTATGCCCTTCGAATGTAAAAAAAGTAGGGATTGGGTATTTGATGTTTTCTTCTTCACTGTCTTCTCCTACCAGCGGCACATCTTCACCTTTGCCGGTTAGTTTGATTCCGTTCTCCATCTTCTCACCATACCAGCGGCAGAGCTGTGCTACACACTGATCAACCAGGTATTCCTATCGAAGTTTGGTTCCTCCTCATTTCTCAGTGAGACTACTGTTGTTGCCTTGGCTCTGTTCTTCACCGTATTGTGTGGTGTGATCGGTCATCTCCTGGAAGAGAACAGAACATATGGGCCAACGAGTCCATCACTGCCCTTCTTCTGGCTCGTTGCCATTTTGGATTTCAGTGTTTCGTTTTAATGATTTTGTGCTTTGATTTATCGTTTTTTCCCTTTTTTGTTCTGCTTCATAAATGGCGGGTGTTGTGTGCCATTTTAGGGCAACATCTCTGGAGTTGTTGTATTATTTGTGACCAAAGGCAAGAACTTGCACATACTTTCTTTCATTGAGGAATTGTTCTGCATTTATCTGCTTTCCCCGATCATTTTAAATGCTGGGTAAGATTTCGAGTGTGATCTGAGTTCCTGTACTCTCTTGTGCTCCTTGGGTGGCTTGGGATGCAACTCAATCCATTCGAAGGATTGGTCTCAAAGGAGCCAATGCCTTCTCTGATACCACGCTCATCTCTCATTCACCTGAATTGAAGCCATCGTGAACTGTCATCTGCTCTGCAACTTGCGACATTTTTATATGTTGTTTTTGTAGCTGAAAGATAAGCAGATTGGGTAATTCCGTAATGGGGGCGACAGTGGAGCTATGTTCTCCTTTTTTTTTTTTTTTTTGTGGGGGGGCATTACTTGGGAGAATATTACAAATTATATCAATAAATGATAAATCTCAGCTCGGGGTTTACCAAAAGTTTGGATGTCTGTTGTACATTGGGCAAAGCTTCAGATGTTTGGTTCAGAGAGGGTCTGTTTTATTACCGCATTCTCTGAGCGATCTTCCAAACCTCTTATTCCATTTAAGAATGAATCTATTTATATCCTTCGTTGTTCAAAAAATTTGTCTAAACAAATTATTGTTCAAGACAGTAGTGTTTTAAAAAGTACAATAATTTAACAGTGCATTAAGAGCACCACGTGTACAATAATTTCTTCACTCCTTGAAATTTCAAGCACAAAGATGTGCATGATTTACTGTTCAAAACACTGTTAAATCATTGTGCATGCGGACTCTTAAAATGAGGGTTAAAGTTGAAAAAAATAAGTGTTTCTAAGAGAAAAAAAAAAAAAAAAAACACCAAACATTCCATGCACTTGAAAAAGTTGGATGTCAAATATAAATAAGTATTTATTTGAGTAAGCACTTGTTTTTAAAATAAACACTTCCAACTTGGCCTAAACCAAAATGGCGAGGGCAGCAAATAGATAAAAGAACAAATCATAAATTCACAGATGTAGTTAGATCCAACTTTAATTCGTCAATATTTAGATTCAAATACAATCCTATCCATCGGATTTATTGGATTTTGATCAAATATTCCAGTGCTAAATTAAGTTAAAAGAATGGTCAAATATTATATATTCGGATCTGGAATATATAAATCCTAAATATTGGATGAGATGGGATCTGGTTGAGTATATGCTAAAGAGTATTCCATTCACGTGGGTTGAAAGATTTAACGTAAGCTTGAATACTGTGGATCTAATACCACAAAACAGATCAAATATTCCATTAAGGGGCTAGGATCCACGATGTTCAAGACAACATCGTATAGTATACAAGTGATGGGTATAGCCCATGAAGGAAGAAATTAAAAAACAAACACGCACAAAAAAACGATTTGACCAATTAAACTTTATAGTTGAAAACACGCAACTCTGGCCAATTAAACTGATCTTTCCCCATCAGAAGACAAGACAGTACTAGGAATTATAGGGACAATTAATAGATGACCATGAATCAAAGACCGACTTTTAGGTCAGTTTTGCTGTTGAACCTTCTAACAGTTTCAGAAGGGGAAAAAAATCCTTGCAGAATGTCTCACTTTTTGCTAATTCTCAATAGGTAATTAACAAGATAACTAGGCCGGCGACTCTAACTAGATGGAATGAGCAGATCCTCGTGGAAGAAGTTCGACACTTAAGCTGTTTTTTTTTTTTTTAATAATTTATTTCTATAACACAAATAGATAGTCTCGCTATATGGCAGATACAACTATAAGTCATAACCAAGGTTCAAAGTATTGATACATCGGCCAATACGTACCCTCCAATACACCTAGGTTCAAAGTATTGATACATCGGCCAATACGTACCCTCCAATACACCTCTACAGTGGGTATATCAAGGGTCTGACCGGTTCAGGGGGTGGAGCCCTAAACTGGCCCCCCTGAACCGGTTTCAGAAAAAGAAACAACTGTTTTGTTTCTGTTGACTTTCGATCTCTACCCTGGCCTTATTGTTAATGTTCTGGTGTTCTTTGGTGCGTTGTAGTTTCTTTTCCTTGATCAATGAACGCAAGCTTAAAAATAAAGGAAGCAAAAGGTAGAAAAACCTATACAAACCTTAACAGATTCCCTACCTTTCCCTTCATTTCCTTTACCTTTTACTTCAAGCCAGACACAGCCCTAATGAGATGAGAAAAAGAAAATCTCAGTTCACCCACAGTTCTCACCAAACCTATTTCCTTGTCACTACGGCAAAAATTGACGGACCTTTCCTAGAGGGCAAAGGTTCGCTAGTTCTCTAATTTGTTTTTTCACTCGACATATTTGTATTGTACTCCTTCCATACTTGGCCTTGGTTGCAAAAAGTGATATGCATATATAGCAGTGTTTTAAAAGCGCAAGGGACAATTTGCACCTGAGGCGCAATGCGAGGTGCGCGCCTTTAAAAAGGCGCAAAATTACAAAAAAAAGTATAAAAAAGTCAGGAAATTAAAAAAATGCCTAAAAATAAAAAAAAAAATGCAAAAAATATTAAACATAATGTTAATAAAAAATATAAACTTAAAATTTAAAATAAATGTTTTAAAAAGTCTATTATCTAAAGTTCAAATACATAAACATAACATGTAAAGCGTATTCAAATGAAAACTTAAAAATAAAAACAAACATATAAAGCATTTTCAAGCATGTAAAACCTACAATCTCTTTTTCTCCTTAATTGCATTGCTTCAAGTAACTAATGTAATGTAAAATATATTGCATTCTTGATTCTATGAGTTGCCTTTGTACCACGCCCCTCAAGGCAAGCCCGAACAAGTCTATGTTAGAATCTGGAATTCTTATTTCTCACATAAAAAATAATGAATTTATAACTTTCATTGCCTTTTAAGAAGATATTTTATTGCAATGAATGAATGAACAACACTAACAAATAGGGGGTTCTTGGAGCTTCGGTAGCGAGCGAAATAAAAAAAATAGCAAAAAGACGCACAAATTTAAAAAGGCACATGTCTGGGTTGAGGCGCAAGGCGCACCAGGTGTGCGCCTTTTGAAAGGGGTGCGCATACCCCAAAATGTGTGCGCCTAGGACATGGGAGAAGCGCATACCCCAAAATGTGCCTCACCTATGCACCTAGGTGTGCCTTTTAAATCACTGATATATAGAGCGGAACAAAAAATGAGATGAGAAAAATACCTGGTTACTCCGGAAAAAGTGTCATCCACAGGATCATTTGGCATCAAATTTGATCCCCCTCAGCAAACTGCAAACCCAGCCTCTCACCCAAGTTCTCTTAAGACAAACCAACCAGGGAAATGTAACGTGGTGTCCTCGATCCATCTATTTCCTTCATAAAAGAAGACAGTGAAAAGGATAGCAGAAAGAACATAAAATTTGGTTGATGAAGCAGATTGCTGTGGAAGCAAATTAAATGATAAGACTATCAACAAAAGGGCAAATGAAATGATAAAGATCATGATTTCAATGAAGGCATTTTAAAAGCAGACCAAATAAAATGTCTCAATGTGTACTTTCAGGAAAATGATGTATCCGACTTAAATTTACCAACCCAGACTCAATTGACTCAGGCATCAAAGCCGCATCAGAATCATCAGAAAAAACTATAGGACCACACATAATATCACCAAACGCCTGCTTTTCTGTAGCACTACTAGCAGGACCGTTTTTGCGATTGTCATTGCTGGCTGTTTGACCATGGCTACTGGTTGAATTGCTGGAAGTCTCAGAGGCATTCTCAAGGGAAGAACAGTGATTCCCAACGACTTCCAATTTTTCTTGATTAGGACTAGCCATGACCTCTATTTTCTTCTGACTGGGGGGTGGAACTGCCTCCTCTGATTCAGCATTGCCTGCAACTGATACTGGTTCTCCTGGCCTCATCCCCCAAGGAGTAGGAACTGTCTCCACTGCCTCATCTACAGGAGAAGTTGAAACCGGCTGCTCTAATTCAAACTTCTTGTCTCCAGGATTTGGAAATGGTTCCATATTCTCCGGATCAGAAGTTGGAACTGCTTCATCTGCTTTCTCTTGCTTTGTGTCCCAATTGGAAGTTGGAACCGGCTCCACTTTCTCTCCATTTGAAGCTAGCATCTTCTTTGGTTCCAAGTCAATATGTGATGAGACATGAGGTTTGGCCTTTGCCTCTTCACTTTGCCTCCAGTAGAGGACCATGGCTCGCTGCAAATTCAACCATAGAATCAGAAATGCAAAAGGGAAATCTTCAATCTATCAAATTAAACCCAACCGTTCATTATAGAACGGTTTAATTTTAGTGGCATATCATTCAATCATTTGTGACCTCATACAATGCAAAAACCAGAGAAAATGGTATTTGAATTAACATAATTTTAGAGTTGTCATGTTTTACAAGTAAATATACAATTTCTTGTGGCTCACAGGCTACATGCTAGATTAGAAAAGCTAGGGTAAAGGCTATGGTGTTCATCATAGAAGATTGCTCAGAGGACAGTTTGGCGCAATGGCCATGCACCCAAAGAAAGTCAAAAGATAGTAGGCCCATAAATGTACAAATACACATTTATGTCCTTAACAAACATGGAAGCAAAACTGCAACAGAATTTTTCAACACCACACCTTTACTATTCAGATAAAGGAAAGGATTAACCAATTACATACATCACAAATGAACGTACCTCAAAAACAGAACTGTTAATTGCAGGGAAAAATGAATCACTCGAAGTGGTATAACAAATATCTGCACCATCTTCTGCAATCCCCTGTCATAGAAAATGAAATAAGAAAAATACCATTACTCATCAATCAATAAATTATGAAAATTAAAGGAGAGATCATGTTTTCTATCAAAATCTACCTTTGGATTCCAGACATGATTGGTAACATTGTTATCATCATCAGTTTTATTTCCTTGAGCTGTCAATACACCCATGCACTGGCCGTACAATTCTGGACATGCAAGTTCCACCGAGACATCCAGCTTAGAGAGGTAAATATGGCAGAAATGATCACCATCATCACTTGAGGTTTTACACGAGTCGATGAGCTTTTTATGGATAGTTTTTGGAGGAGCTTCAGAAATATCCTTTCCTTGACGAGTGACACTGGATTGCTTTATCTCAATGTTTTCTGCCCCAGGACCAGGCTTATTCCGTTCATTCCGAGATCGCTGGGCTGATTGTCCAGCCCAGACTTCATCTACTTGGGCTCCTACTGGATAATCCTCCTGGGATGCTGTGGGCAACTCCATGTTCATACTACCATTTTGTCCCTTCCACATGTCAGCACCTGTATCCCGTCCCCGACCACTCATCACATGTCTGTTCTGATCCCATTCTGGTCTCCCATAAATATGAGAATCATCCCCAAAAACACCATTATTTCCATCCCATCCATGCAAATGAGGGGGGCAAGACTCATCTGCTGGATTACGCCACGCAAATGGATGGCCAGGGCCAGAAAATCTGTCAGCATCAGGGATATGGTAATGAACACTTCCATGATTCAATTCCATTGATGGCCTAACACCAAAAATAGGTGGAGCAGGAAACTGCTGCATCATTGCATGAAAGCCTCCAGGTGGTGGCCCATGTTGATAAGGAATGAAGCCATTAGTTACAGGGGAAGGCCAGTTTGGGTTACCTTTCCAAGAATTACCCTGCCCTCTCCCTGTATTGGGATCATTACTCCTCCTGAAACGGCTAACAGACTTACCCCTACCATCTTCATCTGAAGACCCGAAAAGTGAAGGACTGTCAACCCCACTTCTCAAAGGAGGTGGTGGAGGAAGAGATGAAGAGCTGCTAGGTAAGTTACCAGTTCTATTGAAAGATGATGAAACAGATACATTGTCACCATCGGCTTGAGAAAAATCATCTACCATTGGCTTCTCCAAGGGAAACTCTCGGCTTCCTCTATCTTCATTTGTTGAATAATCCCCAGCATCCCTGGAACTAGTGCTCCGCCACCCAGTTTCTCCAACATCAAGGCTCCGCCTCACACTGGTTCTGTTAGAATATCTTTGTTCAATACTTGTTGATGAAGGGGACTTTTCCACCAACTCTATCGGTGAGGTGGCATGGACATTTGACCTTGGTGATCTTTCAGCTGACATCTCACCCAAATGGTTGACCTCTTTTTGGGTGGTCTTCTCCAAGCATTGAAACTCTGAAGCCTGTACCATGGCACCAGAAACACCAATGACATCTATTGTGGAAGTTGCATTAGACCGAAACCTTTCTTCAGATGTATAGTCTCTAAACCTCGAGTTTCTGTGCTTGGAGCTATGCCTGGAAATATGACAACAAATTCAATGGTTAATGGGTCCAAACTTATGATTCACTTATGATGGAAGAAAAAAGTTATAATTACTGGCCCCAAATGCATTTATAAAACATTCTTATTGAGCTAATATTTGGAAATTTTAACATTCAACAGCCACTGCAAATTTTCCACTACAACAATAGCCATGTTTCAGGAAAGTTTTGCATACTGTTTTCAAAGTTCCACAATAAATCTAGATCTCAGCATTCCAATTAATGCTTGTTCTTAAGCTAACCATTACAAACTTTAAGAATTCCAAATCGTAGAGAAGATTGACTTAAAATAAGCTTGTGAATCCTATAATCAAAGGTGATAAACTTTTGTTTTCTTAGAATTTGATTAAAAAGGTAAGCATATCTAATAAAAATGTAAGCAAACAGAAAAATTATTACGCCCCATTGCCAACCTTCATCCACTGCACAAGTAAATGATGCCACCAATTTTTCTAAATGTACTTTTGTCTGCTGGCAAAAAGTTTATCAAATATAAGGCAATATATGATTATATATTTATATTTATGTTTTACTTGAAAGTAGGTTATCTCAGACATAATGGCAGTAGCACCTTAACTCACATATTAATGGAAACATAAACTCAAAACAGATTTTAAATAAACACAGTTTTTTGTTTTAGTATGTATTCTAAAACAAGAGCCCCTAAAAATTAAACAAATGATAGAATGTGAAACTAATTCCAAATCAATTTGCTTTAATTGTACAAATTAAGGGAATATTTAGAATCGTAAGTTATTCAAAGAAAAGAGGAATTCTAGTAAAATTTGAATCAGAGCCTTCAGGATTCACATTTTGAATAAGGAATGGGTGTTGTAAATCTTAAGATATTGACAACTATGATCAGAGACATCTAACTCCTATTGAAGCTACAAACTTTGGACAAAAAGATTGAAGGAATTCATGAAAGAGAAAGAGAAAGAGACTCGAGACTTCAAACATGTAAATGAAGCAGCAAAAAGTCCTATCCATAGGAAAATGACAACTCTGTATCCAAGCAATCCAATCTGGACTGACATAAGCAAATACATGCATAATATTGATATAAAGTTAAGTACATGTAAAACAGATGTCCATATGAACATGTTTAGTCCTAGCCCAATGTGCTTCATTCTTTAAGGTCCTACATTCTGGAACATCTTCCTGATTAGGCAATCCTGTGAAGGCTTTATGGGGGAGGGACAGTACCCCTAAAATTTGAAGCATTTTGCTGGGAAGTTTACCATGAAAAGTATAACACCTGTAAAGGTTCAAAGGAGAAAGCCTTATTGGTGCTATTGCCTCGTGTGTGTGCCTTTTTTGTAGAGCAAGTGGTGAGAATGCTTTCCACCTACTAATCTCTTGCCATTTGGCTACTTGTGATTGGGAGCATTTCTTTCCTTGGTTTGGTTGCAGGTGCAAACAACTTGATAGCTTGGCAGATTTGTTCTCATCATCTTTCTTCTCACTGTAAGAGCATAGACACATAAAAGGCCACAGGCCTGATTTAACATGCCTTGTACTGAAACCAAACAGAACTAGTCCAATCCTACCTGAGGTACAAACATTAATGGCTGACAGCTTGCCATACCCATCTCTCTCTCTCTCTCTCTCTCTCTCTCTCTATATATATATATATATATATAGCATGGATACTCTCTCTTCCACAGTCCCCCTCTTGGACCTCAATTTGACGAATCTCCACAAACATTCTCTTCTTTTCTCCCACCAGCTCAATCCACTGCCTGACCCTTGGACCTTCAAAGACTTGACTGCGGTTGCCCCATCCATGGGGAAATTTGTGTCAAGGTGTACAAGGGCTGTCATCCTTTAGTGCATTTGGGAGAGAAGAAAGCTAGACTCTTCAAGGATGAAAATATTGTATTGAAACAATGAGAACATGAAAAAGCAAGGCTGCACATTGGGCTAAGATCTTAGACAGCTTCCTACTTTTGCCTTGTGGCCCGATAGGGAAAGGTGAATCAACTTGGCCTGAAATTCTCGCTGCAGCTATTGGGTGGCTAAAAAATAATGAAGGGGACTCCGATGTTATTGGGTGGCTAAAAATTAATGAAGCTGGATCATGGAAATATAGGCATGTGTAAGGGAAATCTCTAATCTGGCCTTAGAGTTGAGAGAAGTATAAAGGTGAACTCTTAGATTGGTTAATACTATTTTAGACGGGCCCGCAAAACAAGGATAAACGGAAGAAAATTGTATTGGGTACCCCAAGGGTAAAGGATAATTTCTATATCTTTCATACATAGGATGGCTCACTAGGCAAGGCTAAATATTGTTTTTGGGATGGCTAAGTATTGATGTTGTAAATATTCCTATTTATCTCTTGATGAATACATGTAAAAGCTGCTAATCAAAAAAGAAAAAAAAAAGGTTGCACTAGTATGTAACAATTTTGTGTGCCATTCCTAATTTTTGTGCTCCATAAACATGGTTTAAAATGTAGACATATTTCCTATTACTTCCATGATATATTTCCATTTCCGTTGGTACTGACACAGAATATGCATGAGGATGCAAAAGCTAATTCATCTACCCCTAGCTCCTCTAACCCCTTTAACGTGTAAGAGACCACTTTTCCTAAAAGTAACCGTAGATGGTCTTTCATGCACATAATCCAACCATCTCAATCACCTCTCATTTTGTTACCTACTGGAGCTACCCCTATGTTCCTAGTTATGACTTTACTTCTAACCCTGTCCTTTCTAGTTTTACTACTCATCCATCTAAAAATTCACATTTCTACCACATCCATTTTTTGGACAAACTGTTTCTTAACTGCCCAACCATTTGCTCCATATAACATAATTGGCCTTACAACTGTTATATAGAATTTTCCTTTTAGCTGAAGCGGTGTTTACATATCACATAAGGCTCCAGATGTACCCCTTCGTTTTGCCCATCCTGCTATAATTTTTTCTTTTGGATCAATAACAGGACAGATTTTATTAAAAGAAGAAATTTAGTACAAAAAAGGGGGAGGGACAAACACTCTTAGCTCTCCCCAAAAAGGAAGATTACAGAACAGCCCAAAATATTTCATTACTTCCCACCCCTTGTTTAGCAAGCGTATCAGCAACAATATTTGCATCTCTTTTAACCCAATTACAAGACACCTCTACCCCTTGCAGCAATTTAACCACTTTTCTCTTTTCATGAATGTAGCACCACCATTCTTTTTCCTCCTCTTTTTGAAGCCAACTAATTACAAGCTTCGAATCACCTTCTATCACCAACTTCCTGACATTCAGCTCTTTAGCCTTTTGGACCCCTTCCAATAACAGCTATAACTTCAGCCCTTAAGGAATCCCCTTCACCAATTGGGCCTGAAAAGAGAGCAATGATATTTCCTCCTTCATTCCCGAAAATTCCTCCAATGCCAGAAGGACCTGGATTTCCTTCACTGCTTCCATCAAAATTAAGTTTAATGAAACCACTAAAGGGTGGGAACCACAATGACCTGACCACCTTCTTAGCTGGAGCAGAAACAACCATGTCCCTCCACTTCCTCATCACCTAAATGCCAGGAACATCTCTGAAAATATCCAGACTTTACGTCTTTACCCAATGGACTACCTTGATGGTGATAGCTTCGATGACAGCTTCTATAATCCTTGATTTTTCATGGAAAAGCCTTTGATCCCTCTCCTCCCAAATTGTCCAACACACCGCTCTCCTTGTGCATCTCCATAGTATTCTTCCCCTCTTTTTTGACCAGCTTAGGAAGTTAAAAGCAAATAGGCTTTGTACACTAGGAGGAGGGTTCCACCTGCACCCAAATTGAAGAAAAAGGGCAGGAAATTAATAAGTGATAGTAATTCTCACCATTAACTTCGCAAAGGGAGCACCAGTGAGGGGAAAAGCACCAATGGGGTCCTTTTTCTTTGCAGTAGCTCAAAAGTATTAACTCTTTCCAAATACATTCCCCAGCACAAGCTACCAACCCTGAGCGGAATAGAATTACATCAAATCTCTTTGGATGGAAAGGAAGGCCCTTGGTTTTCACTTGATTGAATAAGGGCTGAAAGAAAGGAACCATAAGAGAAGTTATCCAAGGGTGAGGGGTCCAGATTCTCCCATCCCTCTTACTACCTTCCAAACACACCCCTTCCAAGGAAGGACATCCTGTTGTAATTCTTTGGGCAACATCCTCAATCTCTCCTTTGTTATGAATTGTTGAACCAAGGTAATGAAAGAGGTCACACCGAGTTATCTCTTGGTCTCCAATCCTAAGTGTACTCTGATTTGCACACCTATTATTATTAAATTTGCATTGCATATATTCTGTTTTAATCAAGGTTTTTAAAACCGCCCCGGATAACAAACCGGTTAGGGGTCTGGTTCCCGGGTCGTATGGTCAGCTCATTCTGACAAAAAAATTAAAAAATAGTCAAAACCGTTGAACGGTTCGAATGGTTCAACCGCCCAGGTCAGCAGTTTGTTGACCAAATCAACGTTTTTTTGGAAAAAAAATCCGGTTTTGGTGAAAAATGGAACTGGTCACCTGACCGGTTCCCGGTTTTTCCGGCCCGACCGTCTGGTCCGATCCAGTTTTTGAAAACCATGGTTTTAATCTAACTTTTTTTATGAGTAATAGTAAAATTTTATTAATTCAAAAACTGATTTAGATTTTTGACTTCATATAACATCCAAGGGAGAGGCACGAGCTGCAGCCCCTCCTAGAATCTTACAATTAAACTTGGAAAAAAATACAGGAATCACAGCTGAGTCAAAAACAATTCTTCCTTATTTACCCCTTGCTTGGCTATACATCAGACAAAGTATTTGCTAATCTCCCCACCCACTGTAAAGAGACCAACATATTCCTTGTCAACCAATTGAATTTCTGTATTTCATTCTTGTAGCACCACATAGCATCTTCAGGATTTTTCAACCAGCCCACCACCACCTTGGAATTCCCTTAAATTATCAGTGTTGTACCCCCAGCAGGTTTGCAAATTGCACCCCTTGTACAGCAGCTAATAGCTCTGCCCTGATAGTCTCCAACTCCTAAAGGACCAGAGTAAAGCAAGACAATCTCTCCATTCTCATTTCTCAGAACACCCCCCATTCCGGATAATCCTGGACTACCCACGCTACTTCCATCAAAGTTCAACTTCAGTGAGCCTTCAGATGGAGGAGACCAGCTTGTAATTAACTTGTCCTTTAAGGGTGAACACCTCGCTACTGCTGACCAGTTTCTCCAAAGTCTCCAGCCAAAGTATTGCCCTATGCAACACACAGTCTTTCAGCTCCTGACTGCTCCTTTCCTTTTCTTGAAAAATTCTAACATTCCTTTCTTCCCAAAGAGTCCAAATCAGGGCAGCCCAAGTGCATCTCCACATAAGTCTCCCTCTTTTTGTAGGCCAAGAGAAAGTAGATTGGTCAAAGATCATGCGAACTTCTGTTGGTAAGCTCCACTTGTTTCTTATGCAGTTGCTT
Organism: Nelumbo nucifera; assembly: GCF_000365185.1. The sequence continues at coordinate 3,120,036 of NW_010729118.1, read as the reverse complement.
GTAAACCTAATTTTGCATTTAATCCTTCACTAGTTTCATCAATTAATACCATGTCATCAGCAAACATCAGACACTGTGAGGCTAAGTGTTAAACCTTTGTGAAGACCCATTGTAACTGTAAAATCTGATGCCTCTCCCACAGGTGTTCCAACATTAGTTTTTGCACCCTCATACATATTCTTACTTAGGTCCACATACCTATTTAGGCGTCCTTTCTTTTCCAAAACCCACCATTTTACCTCCTTAGGGACTACCAGTAGTCTACCATTTGCTCTCTCTAGATCAATGAAAACCATAAGGAAATCTCTTTTCTTCTCTCCAACCTTTTCTGTCAATCATCTTAATAAAAAGATGATTTATCATTTCATAATTGTATAATTCTAAATATTTCGCAATGATGCTTGTTAGCATTGCTCAAAAAATATAACATTATCTACAAACACGACACTTAAAACTACAACAAATCCACTCAGTATAGTCTATAAATCTTTCTACAAATCCAAAAAGAAATCAAAGTTAGGACTGCAAAAAAGGACCAAAGATTTGCACATTAAAAGGAATTTGGTATTATTCTGCATCAACAAAAAGCTTTGTGCCTCATTATCCTTCTATTTCTCTTTTGTCCTTGTGTAAGTCTTAACTTTCTAATAAAAGAAAAAAACTTAAAATAATTAAATAAAAGTCAAGCCAATCAAACAGATACCAAATATTCTTAGCACTTTAAACATCAAGAAAAAGAAAAAGGTTAATCATAAGACAAACACACCCATATCTACCTATAATCTTTTGTCATTACAAATTAGGGCATCCATTGTCTTTTAATAGGAGCATGCACTCCAATGACCCTTGAACTCTCCTACTCAAACATGCATTGCACAAACATGTTTACTACTTAAAACATGGATAAATATATGGTTCTAAGCTCTTACTAAAGTTTGGTTACTTCAATGAAGAAAGGATTCTCCTGTAGGTTATAATTTTATGTATTTTTCTTACATGTGCCGACTTGGTCTAAATAAAAGAATTCACAAGCATACCTATGCAAACACACAGTTTTATAGACACATGCACAGTTGATGCATAATCCATCCAAACCGAAACAGGGCCTGAGGTCTGGTAGACCTCCTTCTGGTTGGGCTCCAGATTAACCCTCTCTTTGACAAATATGAAGCAATCATGGTCAAGGTTCAACTTCAAGAATATTTTTGGGTTGGCACAAAGTACCATTTCCCTAAACAAATATGTGTTATTGCAACCAAGGATTTCGAAATTTTGAAGTTTCATTTTGACTTTGAAAGGTTGTGAAATAAAAAAAATGTATGCAAACTTAATATAAAGACACCTAGATAAAATAGGACAGATTAGTGAATAAGAAGAAGAAAAAGGAAAGTGGAGAATAAATAGGAAGATCATGTTTAAAAAGAAATACAAAACCAAAACAATATAAGAAAATTTTGCAGAAATTTTAAAAAGGCATTTTTTCCATACATGTCATTTAGACAAATGAAATTTGACTTTTCCAGTTTTGGAAAAAGGTTAAAATATACTCTGGAAAAATTTTAAATCCTCCATTGAAACCTACTAACTGAACAAACTATGCTTCTGACAAGGAACAAGAGATTAGGATACCAATATTTACTCGATACATGCACCCATCAATGACAATCCAGACCACAGAGAAAATTAATACAACTCATAAACACAAGGAATTGGCCATTGTAATAGTCGGGTCATGATTGAAAGTCTAAATAAGAGGTAATACAATAACAGAAAGAACACAATGGCCAATTATATTATACTACTTTGGGCACTGTCACCAAAGCCCTGGAATAACAGATGATGCTTCCCAATGGTTAAAGTTCATCCAGAACAATTCCTACTGTTGTCCAGACGTCAGTAAAAGAAGATAGTTCAAAAATGCAGAATAGGGAAATACCTGTCCTGATCTTTGGAAACATGAGAAGAGCTGGGGGACCTCATCCTATTATTGCTTACAGTAGAGTCTACATCTGTATGTCGTGATTGGGACCTTCCCCCATCAGCAGGTGACTCTCCTTTACTACTGCTCAATGATTTCTTTTCCAAATCAGAACGGTGTTCCTTATTACTTCGGGACTTAAATTCACTATTATCATCATTATCATCCGAAGACCTTTTTCTTCCCTTCTCATCTTTATATCTGGTTCCTCGGCTGTCACGATGTGGACTACCATCATCATCAATGTCCTGAAGTTTAGATTTTCTATGGCGGCTTTCTGCAGATCTAGTTTCATCTCTCAAATGCTTAGAATCAGACCTACTACTCATGTGATCTCTCGAGGAACGTTCATCCATTTGTTTGTTATCTAAGTATCTGTGATCCCTATCCGTATCTTCTTGGTATTTATCTTTATGCCTTTCATCTCTATTCCTTTCATCTTTATATTTCCCGGTTTTGGAACGATCATCTCTAGAAGACAATCTTTTCTCATTACCATCCCTGCTATCTTCTTGATATTTGTTCTTGTCATGAGAGCTGTCTCTCCTATGCTTGATCCGTTTCTCAAGTTCTTTCTCCAATTCAGGATTGCGTAATTCATCTTGTATCTGCCACTCTATAAACACAAGTAGATCAAAGATGTGAACACAACTCCTATAAGAAATGGTAAAAGAACAACTAAGCATAGAAGGAAAAAAAGGCTTCTTATAAACAGATCAAATATAAATTTCTTATAATCTAGAGAGTTGACATAGAAAAACTTCAATACATGCACCAGAGTTGGAATAAACAGGTTGAAAAGTAAAAGCTATAAGTAACATTTTATGTGGTTTTCTTCAAAGAAAATAAATAAAAAGAGTTAAGGCTGACAGAGAGAGAGAGAGAGGACAAAAAGAATATGAGCACATTAACAAATGCAAGTACCTTAGCAAGGAAGTTAACATGTAATTAACTTGTTTAAACTCTTTATCTTTATTAACAAAATTCCCATTATTACCAATAAAAAATGGGAATTGCTTAACTAGTATTCCTTTTTTTCTGGGTAGCTTCTTAACTAGTATTCCTCTGCTTGTCAGTTGGCTATATTTTTTATGTTATTGATAAAAAACCGATGTGCTTTTCCAAAGAACAGAGTTAATAACAGTATCATAAAGACCCATGCTTCTCAGCTCAAATGATTTATCTTGCTCTGAAAACTAAAAATGGGAGCTAAAATAGTTAACTACAAATGAATAATAACATGATATCACATGTACAACCAATCAAAACAAAGATGAACTCACAAATGAATTGACAAACATGGTTTTGCATTTCCCCAAATTTTTTTGATAATCAATAAAAAGGAAAATTAATTAATAGAAAAAAGAAGTGCATCTGATAATGACGAGGTATCACTAGAAAACAAAGCTACAAAGAAAAACACAATAAAAGAAAGATACACTAAGAGAGAAGGGGAAAAAAATATAGTCCGTACAAACAAAAAGAAAAGAATCAGGCCAGCTGCAGAGTGTTCAAAAATCCAGCACAACGATTTTCCTTTGTAATTCCTTCAAACTCAGGGAGAATAAGAATCCAGTCCATAATTCACTTGCCACAAAGAAGTGTTATATGTTCCCTTGAGCGAGCTTTCCCCTCAAATATTCTTCTATTCCTTTCAATCCAAAGTTCCCAGCAAACTGCAAAAGGAATGCAGTTCCAAGTGATCTTTGCCTTGTCATTTCCAGATATCTTAGGCCATTTGGAGAATATTTCCTCCACCAAATGAACTTGGAGAAGAGGCACTCAACCAGCAAATGAAAGACATTCCCCTCAGCATTCTCACAAAGACAGCATCTTCTAGCTAAGTGAAAGCCCTTGTCTTGAAGATGATTTAAAATCTTTTTTTTTTGGTAGTTAAGATGATTTAAAGTCAAGATGCTATCAAGAGCAACTAGCAGCAAAAGCTTCTACCCTTGGGGGAATAGGGTTTCTCCAAATGCCTTTCAACCCTGAATCTTCTCCAGTTGACCTTGAGAGGGACTTATAGAAGGATTTGATTGAGAACAGACCATTTCTAGATTCTTTCCACCATCGTGAATCTTTTCTTTCCACCTCAGGTTTGGCTGATTGTAAACTTTACCAGAAGATATACACACTATTGAATTTCCCAATCTAAGTGAGACCTCCTAAATTTTAGACACCAAACTGCTCTACCTTGATTAATCTCAAAATTCTCTACAATGGAATTATTCTTCATACCCAAAACCAACCTATATAGGCGAGGGCAATGATCACACAACTTTCCAACACCCAACCAAGCATCTTCCCAAAATTTAATTGTTGAACCATCACTAACTTTGAAGCAAACAAGATTGAGAAAAGCTAACTGTAAACACATAATCCCTTTCCACACACTTACCCCATAAGATGCCTTCACTTCCTTAGGGTCCCACCCAAATCCAATAACCACATATTTGCAAGCCACCACCCTCCTCCAGAGCTCCTCCCTCTCCAACCCAAATCTCCATAACCATTTCCCTAAGAGGGCTTTATTGAGTATCTTCAATTTTCTTATCCCCACGCCCCCATCTTTTTTTTTCCTTGCACACTTTATCCCACTTAACTAAGTGGAATTTCTTCTCAATCCCTTTAACTCCCCATAAGAACTCCTTTTGCAATTTTTCAATTGAATTTTCCCAAAAATTTAAAGCAACAATTAATTCAACTAAGGCATCAAATTACACTATTCCAGATTTTTCTTTATTTTTTCACTTTTTAAGGCCATTTCCTGTCCAAATGTACAAGTATTTTTGTTACAAGAAATGGTACAAACCTTCCAACCATCATATGGCACACAAGTAGGTATTTTCTACATCTTACTTTATATAGGAAGAGAATACATGGTCCTATTTTATACAAATGCTGTGAAATAAGATCCTATTTGCATTACGCCCAGCAGGTTGACTATGTGGAGCTTATCATGATCAGGCCACCCGTGTTCTCTATTTCCCTTAATGTTTGGAAAGCACTACACCAATGATTAGTATGAGCTATCAAATCTTTTTACCCACAAAGGGTGGTTCATCTCTTTGAAGATAAGTTAAAGTTAGTATGTTTCAGACAAAAAGGATTGTCTGATGTTGAATGGGTTAACATGACATCATCAAGGGAATAAGAAAAATTAAGTCAGAGAACTTTATCTGATCAAATTAAAACGACAGTTTGATGATGCAGGAAGGAGTGGGGGACAGAATGAAAAAAGTTACTCAACAAGGTAGGCATGTGCTCTAAAGCCAAGGAATATTTTTACTCGTTAGAGGAAGAGCAGTAGGCTCCAGAAACAAAAGCAAGAAATCTTCTGTCATCATCAGGTGAGAAATCAACTTCAGCAATTATTCTTTGTGGAGATGATGAGGTATCTTTTCTTTTTTTTTTCGATCAGCTGGAGGGATGAGTATCTTGAAGCCTAAATTCCACAATCTCAATAGGAAAATCTGCAAGGTTCTTCTTCAGGGATTTGGGAATTGGAAAAATCAATGAACTAAACAAGGCATCGTTGGCAAAGTGGTTACAGAGTTTTTGTAGGAAGAGAGAGACTCACTCTGGGGAAGGGCGGTCGCATGCAACTACAGGGTGGTTAGTTTTTAGTTGGATACTAGAAAGCATGAGATTCTTATGGGGTATGTAAGAGAAGAGAGCAGGTTGTGTGGTTCCCCTGCTCTACTAAGAGCCTCCCATACATTGATTAGTATTAGCCCAACAGGTATTAACCCCACCTCAATTCCCCTCTACCCACTAGCAGCGGACAGCATTTTAACAATTGATCATCCTAAGTTAAGAGGTTACAGGTACTAAACAGATGTGTAATGTGTAGAAAATAAGAGGGAAAGGTGTTCCACCTATTATTGGAGTGTAGCATACTGGATTTCATTTGGATACTTTTCCTTTTATGCTCAAGACTCCGAAGATAAATCCATATTTAGCACAAGGATCAGAAGACAATGAGGATAACTAAAGAAATCCATCCCAGCAGGTAAAAATTTGCAAGATGTGACCTAATATTTCTGATTAAAGATGGTGTGGAAAGAAGGAAACAGCTGTATTTCAAAGAAAAAAGATTGAGAAGGAAAACTGGTTGCTGATTACTTTTGTTTACTCAAGGTTGAAAGTATTGATACGATACAGACAGGGTGTATTGGGTGTATCATTGGATTTTAGGCAGTCAGGGTCACTGACTCACTGATATGCTAAACCCTTAGAGTTAACACACCTGGCCACTTTTGAAAGGTAAAACCCCTCCTATAGATGTCCAGAGTCAATTTTCAAAAGACAATTCTTTTTTACTCAATGTGCATTGCCTTTTTGAATCACATGATACACAATTTTTGTGTATCATGCAATTTTCTGTTTGCCTTTTTAATTGTATTTTAGACAATGTTTTAAAACCTGATCCAGTTTTCTGTCCAGGTGATAGTTCACCAATTTGATCATCCAGATTGAATGGGCCAAACTGCCAAAACAGATTATATGCTCTAGCCCTTAGATAGGAATAATGAGTTAAGTTTTTTGTAGAATAACTAATGAAAGAAAGGAAGAGACCATTGAAAATTCCCTCCCCTCACCCCCACTCTCTGTTTTCAATGGTCATCATCTCTGGTTGCCATCACTGATAACCACAAACTGGGTTGAGACCTGCTTAACCAGAAGGGTCAACATTTTTTTTTTCTTTTAACTGGTTTGAGTAAAATGGAAGCAGTCTTGCTTCCAGAACCATCTGGATCAATGACAGTTTGAAAACATTGATTTCAGAGGTGAATTCCCACCCAAAACACATCCTATCATTGCCTGAAAAGATGCCTGTCAACAAAATATGAAAGATTCTTTAAATGGGGGAAAGAAGAAGGTGGACCACAGAAGACCAAAGGATAGATCTAAAAGGAGAGAGCTGGAAGAAGCTGTAAGGGGGTAGGTCAAAATCTTTGTAATTTTTTTTTTGTTTTTGATTAATCACCCATAACTTTCCCCTTTACCCTTTTTTTTCCAAAGTGCTGGTTGCGGGACTTGATTCCGCGTCAATGCTGGAGCAACCCAGCTAACACACCAATGAGCCAGCCCTCGATTGGTTCAAAATCTTTGTAAGTTGCAGATTAATATGAGGAGCTTGGTTTTTTTACCAGGTGTCAGTTTGTGTGTTCTTCTGGTAAAGCCTAATGTGGTTTTCTGGTTTTTGGTGTTTAGCATGCTTGAGAGCCATCTTTTTTAGGAGTTTGTTGATATGTGAACACAGACATAAAAACAAAGGCCCCAGACCACAAGCCCTCTCTTCCTGACAAGTGGCATCATCAAAAAGGTTGTTATTTCCACTCTCATATAGAAGCATTCTTTTTCAGACATGTGTCTACCCACTCTATAAAAATTATGAACTTCAAATGGTAGTTATCTCCACTCTCAGAAAGGTTAGTGGTAGTTACCTCCACTAAAAAGAAAAAGAAACAACGCATTCATAAAGTGGGTCATTGCATAGAAATAAAACCTGCTTGAGAAGTTTAAATTAAATAACAAATTTATATGAAAAAAATTAAACTTACAACATAAATAATGGGTGTCAAACAAAAAATATCAAAGTACACGGCCCCGTACTTGGTACGGGGTGGTCACTCTCTAGTGTATCATACAATTTTTTCCTAATAATTTTCTCTCTTCTTAAAAAGTGCTTTTAAAGGTTCATAAGAGAGTTTCAATTTGTCAGGTGCACCTCACATCACTTGGTGCTAATTTTGATGAAATTTTATGAATATGTGTTTTACCATATTGTAGGCCATAGGGTCTATTAATTATGCTTAGAATTCAAAGAATTTAGCATATGTAGGACTTGAATGTACAAGGGTACAAACCTTGGGTTAATAACAACAATACACTAATCAATTGAGCTAGTAGATTTTTTAAAATATTTTGTTTTTTCAGAATTTAAATTTGCATGATATTTTGTGTCTGTTCCTTTGTTTTCTTTTTTGAAGGAAGTGCCTCACTTTGCTTAAGCATGCACTTCTACTTGTAGCTCAGGTTCTAGGTATGCTCAGTCCTAGTGGTTTAGTTGTGCTTCTCACATTTGAACAAAAAATGGGTTGAAACGAGTTTTTTCAAATTGTTATTGACTCATGCAGTTCAGCTAGTGAACAGATGGCCAATCCTGGATTTCAGATAGATTTGAGTTTTGACCATTTCACCAGGCTAACTGCCCAATTGAACTGCCAAACATGCCATTCATCCAGCTTTCCAAGGTCAACAGATGCTTTGGTTTTTGAACACTGGTCCCAGCAAAGATCTTTCTGAGGCCTAAGATTGCTGACCAGCATCACCCAATGGCTGATAAATCAACAAATTCCCAACTTTCTCACTTCTATAATACATAGAATTTTAAAATATTATATAAGTTCAGAACACCATCAAAGATCCTGTCTTCTTTAAAACATCCACTTCCCATCCCAAGCTTCAGACAAGCCACCACAAACATTATATAACCATCTTTAAAAGCCCCCCACCACCTATTCATTTATCCAAAATTCCAAACAACTCTACTTTTACAATGCGAACAATATGGTTTACCTCTATTTCTGTTATGAACTTGTGAAAAAAAATATGGTAGGGGAAAAACGATATGCATGAACATAAACCATACAACCAAACAAAAGGACTTGGAATTTCATCTTGCTTTCTATGTCTTGCTTCTTTATTGATTGGCCTCCTTTGGGAGACTTTGCATCTGGCCCTGGCATGGGTACTCTTAGATGATTGTATCCTCTTTCAAGTCTTTATTTATTAGTAACAAAGCTGGTTTTGTCCAGTTAGCAATCAAAAAAAGGACTTGGATTAACAATAAAACTACTTAAAGGAAAGCAATCAAAATAGCAAAATTCACAAAAGTTGAACAAGGAAGCAATTGGGCAAAACAAATGAAACAATTGTAAGAAGACGAGATGAAATATCATTATGCTAGAGATGATAATTTTCAGCCCAGCCTGGCCAGCAATTATTTATATAAGTTAAATATACAAATTTATGTGGTCTGGGCCTTGTTGTAATTTTCTCATTATTCTGAATAAATTACTTTACCTTTTTCCAAAAAAAATTTATGTGCCATTTTATTTTATATTTAATGTTGCATATATAAATAGTATAATATGAAACATATAATACATATTAATATATTATATATAATATTTTATATTACATAAAGTAAAACATAAATTTTATGCATATATTATTTGATATGTTTTATAATATATATTTAATATTTCGTCTTTAAAATTACAGCCTTACAGTCCCAGAACCTAGCCTGGTTCAGGCCCATATAGGCCCAGACCCAGGCCCAAACCAACCTGGCACATGATCACCCCTAAATTATGCTATATAAAGCTATGGATACGTGCAGAGTATTTCTTAAATTTTGAATGGGCCCACTGGACCCTCAGTCCTGATGCAGTGTAAATTTTTAAGCAGCAAAAACCACATATCTGGATTAAAAACCCCTCTCATTGATACCTAGTCTACGAACTTTTCTATCAATAACTGATTTTGTTAATGAAATAAAAGTGAAAACCTAATTCCCCAAGCATGAGTACCAGAATATCATCAACATACAAGTCCGTCCCTACCATCTTAGTTTGATAAGTTGGTTGATAAGACCATTCTGAGACCTAGGAGTGCTGTAATCTCAGTCCTTAAAGAATTACCTGCAGCAATTGGGCCTGAGAAGCTAAGAATGATCTTAGCTTACAAGCCTTAATCCATATAAAGATAATAAAGGTTTTCCCTTTTTTACTTAAATGACTCCCTGTCTCCTTTACATCCTAGTGTACAGTCCTGCAACATACCACTTGCATGACTCCCTAAAGAAACCAATTGATTGTTCCAATCTCTGTTTCCACAAAAGTTTATGCACCAAACAGGAGCCTCAGTTCTTATGCATGCCTCCTTCAAAGTCAGTGCAATGTCTCCTAACCACTCACAATATCTTACAACCACCATTTCTAATCCCTACAAAACTCTTGAAATCCAAATTCCCATCAAACTGGAGCATTGTCAATGAGATAGTATAAACTTAGTTCCCAGAATCATCCAAAATTAACCCATCTAAATTTTCACTCACATTATCTGTGAGTTTCAAACAGGAAAACTGGTTCGCTGCTGAATCATAGTTCAAAAAAAAAATAATGAAGATCATGGTTCAAAAATTTTATGAATTATAACATGCAATTCAAATATTCTGAACTGCATGTTAAAAACACTTACGACTTTTTTTCTAAATGGTTGATTGCATCATATCCAGAGATGCCCACTTTTACAACTGAGTGAAGAAAATGGCTGCTCAAAGAAGGGGAAACAGGCTAGCTTAGTGGTGACAATTGCAAAGAAATAGCACTTAAGTCAAACATGCCAATCAAGAAAAGTTGTTACCTAGGTTAAATCTTTGCCTGGTGAAAATAATTATTAATTATACTAGTGTAAGGAAATGTGTTATGCACATGTAGTGTACTAAGTAAAGGGTAAAGATAAAAGTTAACATTATTATGTAATCAAATTTTAACTTTGATAACATGCACCAAAACAAAGGCAATTATCCACTTTATATAGTATAAATGTTACATATTGTTTTCATCTGATTAAGTAAGATAATATTTAACTATGCTGTGTTGTTGTTAACAAAATTAAACCCTGAACATTTGCGGGGCTCATAAAATATGTTAAAAACAAGTGGACAAAAGGATCCCAAAACCAACACTAGTGTTCAAAAGAGCTTGTCATTAATATATTGATCAAATCTTCCTATCAGGAGTGGATAAACCACCTCTACTCAACCAGAGATAAATTCATGGCAAATACCAAAAAAATAAAAATCTATGCAGCAAAGACGTTTCCTAAGCATGATACTGGTTGAATGTTCCCACCAAGACACGAATACATGCGAGCTAGTGATCCAACAAAACTATCCCTCCATGATAGTGGCCCCAAATCCCATACCAGAGAATTAGTAAACATGTCAGATGATCACTCGGCATTTTGCACAGTGCACCACACTAGAGCTAAAAGAAGGGAACTGGTAGTCAACAACAACAGGATGATAAATGCAGGAGCTGGAGTTCCTTGGATGCTGAATAATTATTAAACACAAGTAACTTGGTAACCGATACAAATAATTTCACCAAAATAGACTTTGAACCATTTTCTTAACACTTTTTCTTTGCCCGTTCTCTTCCCAAATAGATTTAGCATATACTCTCATGACAGCAAGTAGTTAAGTTTCTGACGAGTTCTAAGTTTACCTCCAACCCAGTTTTAATAATCCAAATACCTAAAAAAAGAAACAAAAAAGAAAGCTTAACTCGTATGGCACTTTAACACTGTTAACCAACTAGCGATTTCATGTTTACAACCACATATAAAAGAGGCACATGACACTGACAAACATAGAAGATGCAGTTAGTTACCTTACCAGAATTTTCTATTTCCCGCCTCACGGAACGCTCTTCTTCTTGCTTCCCTGGAACGGTATCAACTGATCTCTCACGCCTAACATCTTGAATCTTTCTATCCTTTTCTGCTCCTCGGTCTTTGTCCCTTGCATCCTTGTACTGCTGAACCTCTTTTCTACCCCAATCCTTTTCTGACTTATGCTTTGACTCGACCTTACTCATGCTCCTCTTCGCCTCCTCATTTCCCCCAGTTAAACCCACATTGTCATCCTTCCTCTCGTTAACACATTCGCTCCTTCGGCTAGATTTACTCTTCGAATCAACCAAAACCTTCGATTTTAGGCCCTTCTCCGAATCAGGTCCATATACATCCCCTTTCAATTCTTTTTCTTGGATTAAATCCTCTCGCTGCTCATCCTCTCCACCGTTCCACCGATCAGTGACTGCGATGTCAGCCTTATCTTTCCGCTTCTTCGAACCAGCAAACTCTTCCGGCAAATCACCATTACCGGGACCGAAAACGTCTTTACCATCCTGAGACTGAGAGACAAGCTTGCGTTTCTCCCCAGAGGCTAAATCCCTGGAAACCCTAACAGCAGTTTCTTCCCTGCACTTCCTATCTTTCGAGTCCATCTCTTCTTCTGAGTCCGAATGTTCTCTAACATCCTTAGAACTGTGCCGATGTTGCCTGTGGGACTTGTGTCGAGAACTCCTCGGCATGACGGAATGCCCACAAAAAGTTAAGCAAAACCAAAAATCTTGAAACCCTAACTACAATGCTCAGAAGTCGGGACAAAGCAAACCCTAAATGGAATCTATGCTGATTGAAACTTTCAATGACGAAATAAACAGATGCCGCTGCCCAAGCACTAGATCAGATGTCGATGTGAAACCGAAGAGAAGTGCCGGAAATCTGACAACTAACCGCCGAAACGAAGAAGAAATGAATATTCTCCAACTACACGAAAGATGAGATTATCTGAGATTCGCCGGCTACCAGAAAAATCAAGATCAAGATAGAAAGCAGAGAGAGAAGGGCATTGAAGAGAGAGAGAGAGAGAGAGAGAGTTTTGTGTTGGAAGTGTGATGTGAGTCCAGGGCCTCTCCTCTCTCGCAGAATGGCGGAGGATTATTCCTAACAGCGAGACAGATATGCCCCTGTTAAGTTTCAATATTTATTGTTTCAACCACGTGCCTTGTCTCAATGTTTTGTCCGATATGAGCACATCGCCGGCGGCACCGGAAAGCTGACGGTTTTTTGTTCCATCAGCAACGGGGAGGTAGCAGCCCATCCCCAAACCCAAAACCCTCCATTCCAGCCTGGTGGCCGGTGCATGTGGGATTCGACCCCAACTCGCCGGAGACCTAGGGAAAATTCTAATTTAGTACCCTGAACTTTGGGTAGTGTCAAATTAGTCCTTGAACTTTGAAAACGAGTGAATGCAGCATTTAAACTTTTTTTCAAAGTTAGTCCAAAACCGTCAATAGACATTAAATATCTTATAAAAGAATAAAAATGTCCTTCGTCTGCCATCTAATTTCTCCCAAAATCTTTTCCTCCAATCAATGAAACAATTCTTACTCACAGATCACGGGAAAAGCAGTGTTGCAATTGGTTGCATTTTGTTTGTGATACGAACACAACTATGTACAGTGCAAAAAAGGGCCCCTGATCAGTCCACAAATTCAAATTGGATTAGCATTTCTAAGACCATTTGTATTGCTGTTGTTTGTTTCCAAACGAAGCAAACACCTGTACATTTTTTGATAGCGTTTGGAAGAAAGCATAAGAGCCAACATTAAATGCTCTACAAATGGGAATATTCTTTTAGATCTACAAATGAAAGTAGTGGATATGCTTCAAAACAACCATAGAGAAAATAGTAGATATGCTTTCAGATCTACAAATGGGGTTTACCTGAAATGTTGAAATATACCTGGGTGCAAAAAATAAAAACGAAGATAGATCTGTTATGTACCATCAATACATAACTTAGATTTGCCAAAAACGGTGGTGGTAGATCTGTTACTGATTATGTTTGAGAGTAAGGTCATTGTCTCCAATACGCAATGGTTCAGAGTGGAAGGAAATAAACGACGATAACTTATTCGATGGAAAATGGAAAATCATGTTTACTGGTAATATTTGATGGATTTTTAGTGAGATTTGTTGTCGCCGTGGCAGGAAATAAACGACGATAACTTGTCGTTGTGATAGGGTTTAGCAGTGACGGCAACCACCTCCCATGAACGATTGATGCATCTGTTAAGCTTGATTACTCTCTCTTTGAAGAAAGCAAATGTTTATATCGAAAAAATGAATATGGAAATGTCTCGGTTTCTCGAAACGAAACTGCCAAGAAATACAATTTCCACCATTTTATGATACAAAAATCTATTCCAAACAAATGCCTACAAACCTGAACCGGAGTACATAAATGTTATTGGTTTTGTGTTTGTATCACAAACAAACACAGCCAAAAGCTCTAAAATCCGAGAACGTGATCAACCCCTAACCAACGGCATGATAGCAAAGGTTGTTTCGTTTTCCGGCGGCTCTCCGGCCATTGTAATGGCTAGTGAATGCTGGTGCAGAGGCATCGACGGCTGTTGAATGTTGCCTCGGATCTGGAAAACCTGAGGACTGCACTCCAACTCTCCACGTTATGCAGTCTGCTCCACTGTTGGCTTGCCAATGTTTACTCCTGGGGCAAAGCAACTTGGCATTAAAAGGCATTCTTGTATGGAAGAAAAGCTGTTGTTGCAAATGAATATAAAGTCTGAAATTGGTGAAGCAAGAAAGATATAAATTTGAAAGAAAAGGAAATGGAGAAGAAGATGTTGCCAAGGACAAGAAGACCATACATCATTGGAAATCTACTGGAATTATACAAGAAGACGACTATACTCACTAAGATATTAAGCTTCCCTTTGAATAGTGAGGAAGCTTCTTCCATGAGCTTCTCCCGTTGAAGTTGGACCAATACATCGCAGACTGAACTAATGACTTGGAGACCCGATTTACTCTATAAGGCCTGGTTGAGCTCAATTTTATTGTGACAACAAATATGTACAAATGCTCCAAAGATGATAGTAAGGTCTTTCACGATAGAATGCTTGAAAAGACGATGAAAAACACATGCCACCATTACATAAATTCATAGAGTGACTGAGTGAATCATGAACAAACTACCAGAGAGAGAGACCCACTCCCTCGGGTTCCTCCGGTGATAAGTGCTGTCATTCTTTGTAGAGATCATTTCATCCTCCTTGACCCTTCGGCCAAAAATGCCATATCGCCTCCCAGTCATAATTCTCCCAGTATCAAGGTAGAAGACAATGAATAACTGACTGTCAATTAACGATAACGACCAATTTGACACTTATTGAAAATTTGAATACTATAAGAACATATTTAAAAGTTTCGGATGCTAATTTGACACTACCCCCAAAGTCTTGGGAAAAAGCAATGAAAAACAATGGACTCGTGGCATTGATGTGGTAAGTATAAGAAGACCCATGATCCTATAAGGATCAAACGGGTGTCCAGCCAAACAATCAGCGTGGTTGAATGATTGACTGCTGACTACTTCCTCTTTCTACCAAATCAACGATCAACAAAAGTGAACAAGTGATTGGTCTAGCCTCTCGATTCTCCAGCATGGCGTTTCAAACTTGGATTATTTCAAATATTATTCTTAAATATTAAAAAATAAGTGTAATTTACCATAATTAATATGAGATCTTTATAAAAAATCAGAAATAAAACCCCGAGCATGAAGGCGTAACAAGTGATTGGTCCCGACACAAAGATGCTTGGTCAGCATCTTGCAAAAGGCGTGGGATCAAACACAAGTTAGGGGCGAGCATGGGTCGTTCGTTTTGGTTCCTTCTTTATCACCACCATCCAAAAGATATAACTTGTTTTTTAAATATTTGATTTTTTAATAATAATGATAATAATAATTCATAACTTATATTACCTTTTTTATTGATTAATATGAGTAATTTAATTTATAGATTATTATAATATATTAATATATAGTTAAAATTTATCATTCTATTTTAAAATTTATAAATATTACCTTTTACATTACTTATTATACACATTAAATATTAAATTAAAGAAAAAAAAAGATCAAATCACTTAAGTCAATAGTGAAATGAGACCATGCTCTTTATAGCCATGAGTGTTTGGGTTCAATTCTTCAAGTCCTCAAAGTCTTCTGGGATTTATTTCAATGTGTGGTTTGGCTGTAAGACTGGTTCCACCATGAGCAACCAAGGCCAATCAAGGTCGGTTCTTTGAGTCAATTCAAGTATAGTAAATACTTACACTTAATAACTGAGCTAGGTGGGGGATGATGGCTCCAATAATTTGGAACCAGACTTATTTGGTAATAGATTGGGTATGATCTGTTCAAGGCCAGTTTGACATCAGTTCCATTCGGCTTTGGGTAAAACCTATCATTTGCTCTCCCCAAGTTCACTTTGCTGCCCCCCCTCCCTCTATGCGACATGTAACTTTGAAGTTAATAAGAGTTCAAAAGAAATAGTACTCACTTAAGAGGGCTTTTATGTTTCTACTTTTGCTTTGCCATGTAAAGCCGTAAGCAAGGTAGAGCCCGTTTGGAAAGCTTAGTTTAGAAGAAGTACAAATTTAAATAGGTAGAATGCAAAACCCTGTATTTGCATGGAACATGTACAGTATAGAGTAAATACAAATACAAATAATACAAAATTTAAGGTTTTGCACTCTACATATTTGCATTTGTACTCCTTCCAAACTGAGCCTAAAGTTCAAATTGCCTATTGTACAGCTATTTACATTGCTCTCAGTTGAAGCTTCTTTAGTATCTCTTCAAAGTGGTTCGGCTCAACCAATTCAAAGTTTCAGCCCTCCCAAAAGCGCCCAATTTTTTGAGGGCTTTTATGTTGTTGCTTTGGCTGTGTTTGGTTGTAGTGCAATTTTATTTGCACTAGTACAAAGGCATGAGAGTGCAAATGAAAAAAATGCAAATTCTCGTTTAACTTTATTTTGGGTTTTACTTATTCTCCTTCATCTTAACTTACTTCATTTGTACTGCAATCAAACAAAATAAGTTAAAATTTGAAACAAAAATAATAGGTCAGAATTTACATTCAAATCATTTGCACTACCATAATTTTGCATCAGTGCAAATTTATTTGCATTGCAACCAAACACAGCCTTTTGAATTTTGTGAGGTAGGATTCACTTGGAATAGTTTACATGTAATGCTTGCTAAAAATGAAGAGCCCAAATTAACTAAGAGGACTTTTAGGTATCAGCTTCTGGCTTTATGAGGTGGACCCCGGCTAAATAGCCCATAATAGTTGGCTTTCAGCCAAAAATAGGGCTTTCCATTGAAGTTTCTTTAAGTGATTTCTCCAAAGCAACTCAATCAAAACTTCAGCATTTTACAAGTCCTTGATTACTATTTATCCATTTACGTGATTCTTTGATTAAACTCCTTCGAAGCAGCTCAGATCAGGCAACATAAAGCCCTGTATTGTCTTTTTACACCGGATGTATAAGATACTATGAGCAGAGAGAACAAGAGAATTAGCATATGAGGCCTCAGCATCATCTATTCTATCATCATCACCAATTAAATAGGGCCTATTGGTTATAATAAGATCTTTTTATGGAAAAGCTGATAAGGCCCATTAATACTAGGGTCAAGACCAGCTCTACGTTGAGGGCTTGACTCAAACCAAAACCAACCGATTGACTGCCCAAATCCCTCGGAATCCATTGAACACCTACCATTCACCTTGTGTTTATATACTTACCATCCAACACAGTTCAAATCTGCTTCTTCCAAGCGTCTAGGGATGTGTCAACCAAGCCTTTGTCATCCTAGAAGAGAGCGTTCCTTTTTTTTTTTTTTGGTAAGACAGAAGGGAGCATGGTTTTTAAAAACAAACCGGTGACGGAACCAGTCAGGGGTCCGGTTACCGATTCGAACAGTCTGACCATTCGACCCAAACGGCTGGCCTGTTCTGATAAAAAAATAAAACAAATTAAAAAATTGAAAAACGGTCAAAACCATTCAAACGGTTCGAATGGTTAACCAGCCAATTCAGCGATTTACAGACCAAAATCAATGATTTTGGAGGAAAACAGAACCGGTCAGGTGACCGGTCCCAGTTTTTCCAGTCCGACCGTCCGATCCGGTTTGGTTTTGAAAACCATGGAAAGGAGTGTTCAAAGGCCTTAACCTTCCTGGTTATATATCTACTAGAAAGTTGAAACAAGCAACGCAACATTAAGTTCATACAAATACTTCATAATTTTTATTAGTTAGATGCAAATGTGGCCACAAAACTTTTTATCAGTTAAATGACATGGTAGAAACTTCTTTCTGACAGATATAACATTCATGTCAATGAATTTAAATAAACAGTTTTTTTTTTCTGTTAGTGAAATGATTCTTGTTATTATAACTGGTTTTATTTGGAGAAAATGAAAGTAGGGTTTAAGAAAAAAAGGACAAGAAAAAGAAAATAAAAAAATTTTAGGTGAATATTTTAGGGTCTGATTTGCAAATCAGAATCAGAATTGAAATTGAAATCGAAATCCTTTGAAATCAGAATGGCTATTCCCATAATCTGTTTTGTTCAGATAAGAATGACTGGGAATTTCATTCCTATGGGAGGGGCAGGGAATGGCCACCCCACCAAACAGTTGGAATTAGAATAGCCCATTCCGATTCCAGACCCCTATTCCTGCAAACCAAACGGGGCCTTAGTAATTTAACGCATTCTAACATTTGACTTAACAGGGGTGTTTAACAACGGTTGGTTATATTTTGAAAACAAAAACTGCCAATGTGACGTTTTTTTGCTAATACGGCATTGGTTTTTGATTTCAAAAAACAAAACCCTGTTCTCCAACACCCACTATCAAGATAGTTTACAACTCAAATTTTGGATTCTTGAGCAGAGTTGTAAATGAAGAGGGAAGAAAATGCATTTGCAATTATAGGGGAAGGAATGAAGTTTGTCATTTTCTTTTCTCCCCTCAAGAAAATTTGAGAAGGGGACGTGTAGAATCATTCCCCCACCGTTTAGCCGGAATCATTAGAAATGGATGCATAAAAAAGATTGAGCTGTGCATGTACAAGTTGATTGGGGTGTCTGCACCTTGAACTGTGCATCTATGGGCTAAAGGGATATCCACTTTGACCAGCTGGACAAGCCAAAATAAGCCGGAGATGAAAATCGTGATAGTGTTTAATATTCACAGTTGCAAGAACTTCTCCAAAATGAATTATTGAAAAGCAGCAACATTTGCATGATACATGGAAATCTCCTCCAGCAATCCTTGTCTGCCGACTGCCATTCCATTTTTCAGTGCAAAACCTAAAGGATGTAAGATAAGCCCCCATCTCCCATCAAAGCAGCTACCAGGGCTAGTTTTTCATCCTCATGTGGAATCTCATAATTAACCCATCATTAGCTTAACAACTGAAATGGGAAACCTCTAAGCTCATAGACTGTGGAAACATGCCTAAAGAATAGGGTAGGAAAAATACATTAAAAAGGTCTAATTGTAATTACTAGTAATTCAAAATTTATACCAAGGACAAGCATGGAAGCCATCTAATTCAAACATATGAGAGACTACCCTTTTTAGATCAGTCCCTGGCGTTGCAGGTCAGTATATGTCTTCTTGTTGTAGATGTTGCCCTCCTTGTCTTCGTATTCCTCTTCCAGGTCTGGTCGCCACTTATTCAATCCTTGCCTTTCTTGTATCTTCTCCCACAGCACTCTCGCTTCCTGCATAATGGATAAATATCCTGTCTTCAATCAGTTTGTTGAACAGATTATGGTAACTTTCGGTTGGGAAGATTCTCTTATTTTTTTATCAGTAATTTGGGAGTGTGCTTCTACATCTAGTATATTCCAATTTCTAGAAAATCGTCAGACACAGAGATGATTATTACATAAGAAATCCTGATACTCTTTCCTTCCCAAAATTTATTTATTTGTACCAATATGTTTTAAAAAACATCTTAAGCCTTCACCCTCAAAGGGAAGCTGAAGAAAAATGTCCCAAGGCTTCCAAAAGCATAAAGCACAAACCTTATACCTTGAGATAACTTGTGTGCTGTCTGTATGCATGTGTATATATGTAAATATGTAAATATGTATGTATATGTATTCATGTATGTAAACTAGTGTAGGAACCCATGCGATGCAAGAGGTTTTATAGAAATTGGTAAGAGATTATGGAAAAGAAAATGTAATTCAAACCAACTAACACAAAATCTTTGATGACCATAAAAGATGATTTTTAAGGGAAAAAATCATAACATATTAATCAAGCATTGTTTTGTAGCATTTGTACAACCTTACTTTTAGCTTCTGCACAACCATTTTATTATTAGAGGTAACTCACTTTAAGTTGATCCAAGTATCTGAGAAAATATCAAATTTGAAAAATAAATTTTGGGGGAAGAGCTCTACCGCTGGAACTAATATTGGGGATGAAACAAGTAGAAGATGTGCTAAACTCAAGGTTACTTGGCGGCTCAATGATTCCTTATCCTACATTGGACTCCCCCTAGGTGGTGGTAACCCCAAGTCTAGCTCCTTCTGGAACTCTGTTTTAGAGAGACTCCTGAAAAATCTAGCCTCTTAAAAGTAAAACCATATTTTGCTGGGAGTTAGCACTGAATTGGTAAAATCAACCTTTGTAAATCTCCTAGTTTATTACATATCAGTATTTAAAATCTCTTGTTCAGTAGTAAAGAGAACTGAGAAGATTATAAAGGACTTTTTGTGGGAACCAAGAGACTCTAAAAAGGATTGTCTAATCAAAAGAAAAGAGGAAAGAGAGTTGGGTTTGAGTAGACTGGTGATTGGAAATACCTTTGTGTTGAGAAATGGTTTTGGCATTTTCCTTTGGACTTTGATAAATTATCATGACGAGAGCTTATGTATGATATGGTATTTTCTAGATGTTCTTTTTTCATGAAAACCATTTTTTGTATCTTGGTCATTTTGTAGTAGGATTTTACATTACAAATACAGTTGGACTTTAATTGCTTATCTCCACCAGTTTAAATTGCTATGGTAATACCTCTCTTTGAATGTGATAGGAGATATAAGTGGTTTTCCAAATGACATGATCAGCCCAATCCCATAGACATGGGATCAACCAACATCAAATAAATCTAAAACAAAATAAGTAATCACCACAAAAAATCTAAAAATAGAACAAATACATTTTACAAGAACAAAATAGAGAGAGAGAGAGAAGAGCATACATTTATAGATGTAATTTCATTGAAGTTCTTGGTGTTTGGAATACCAAGGCAACGCATCCCATGTTGATGGCGCCATTCCTTGAAGTGTCGCTCAAAGGCCCTACGTCCCCAATAACTATGATTCCCACATATCTCGCACTTGAATTCCTGAAAAGCATGTCAAAGAAACTGTGACAAGGTGCTAAATAAAACCATTTATGCTTGCCTGAAAAGCAGGTAAAATTGTGCAAGAAAGCTTAATTATCTTTGGGTGATTGGGTCCTGTAGCTCCAGACCCAACATCCCAGCTAAAAGTCAGCAGCTATCTCCTTTTTAGCTCTCTTCTTGGAATTTTCATGCATATGCATTCAAAGAGGAAGCAATCTAACAGCTAACGTGACAAAGAAACTGTTTTATATAGATATAGCTGTATAGTTCTATACATAAAGTTAGAAACAACAGAAACCCCGTCATCTGAAACAATGAGAGGAAATTAAAGTAATAATGACATGAAGAAATAGTGATTGGAAAATTCTCAGGGAAGAGATTTAGATAAATAGGAACCTTATACCTGCAAAATAGAAATGTAAAACATGAAACAATGTATGATTGGCTACGAACCCATACTAATGGGTTCAGAAGCTCCTTAAACTGGGTAAAGGGGGAATACCTGGCCAAGACCATGAAGCTTATACAACCAGTACGGGATAGGCTTGCCATCCCAACCCATTGGCAACTTGAGAGGATTATAAATTTGCTGCTCCTCTTCATCACTTTCAGTGTCAGCTTGTACCTCTTCCTGCTTCAAATTTGAAGTGTATGTTATTTACCAATGGCAGTGACCAGTGAGCATGAACTAAAAAAATGTGATTCACAACAGTGAGGATCATTAAAGTTTGAACCTTTGATTTTTGATAATCAACCAGAAAAATAACACAATCAGACTACATACCACAAATTACAGATGTATGCAAGCCGGTTACTACAGGCCATAACTAAGAGATTATAGTAAATCAAACAATTCTTCTTTTGTTATTGTTCTTATAAAATATTTTCAGATACAGACAAATAGCATGTAATTGAAGGAACAAGATCAGATGGATGGGAGAATATGGTCAAAGTGAATTTCATCCATGGTCATATTAAAATATGGTCTACAGAAATTTTTCATTTAAGATTTCACAAAGCCCATCACTAAAGTCTCTATCAAGCATAAGTAGCATCACCTCTTCGCGTTCAGCCTCCATTTCCTCATATGTCAAAGCTTGCTTCTTCTCAACATTTTCTTTGGTTTGCATGATTGTCTGCATGGTGACAAATAAAAGAATGATTATTGATATGGGCAGAGACGTCATCCATTATCATAATCATTCACTCTGCATGTATATATGAAGAAATACCCTTATCTAGATGCTAGGTAATATCATTTTCTATGTTAAGTGCATCATGCCAAATTGAAATGAAGTCCTGAAGGAGTGCATACAGGAATTTTCTTAATGAGAGAGAGAGAGAGAACCTCATTTAGCAATTCGCATAGCCGCTTCATCTTTGCCTCCATGAGGGCAATTTCTTTGAAATTGTCCTTCTGTTGGGAAGCTTGTTTTGCACCATTTTTTTCGAGTAAATGTGAGCCTTTAGCAAAATGCTTTTTATCAAGTTTCTCTAGAGGGGTGTGCTGCACAGGAAATAGAAATTTGAAGTATATAGTCATCAGACACAATCCTTTCAAAATTGAGCTTCAGGTAGGTAAGAGAGATTTAACAAGAGCGAAGGGAGAAAACACATCTCCAAAATAATTTCACAAAAAAAAAAAAACATTTCGATTTTACAATAATACAGAGATTCATTCAATTAATAACTAAACCACATTAAAAAGGAAAAACACTAGAAAATTCAATGAGCCATCAGTCATAGAATGGTAATTCATCATCAGTCACAGTGTAGATTATTTGAAACTTCTATGAGCCATCTATAAGCAGTTGGTTCTAGGTTTTACTTTCACATTAAACATGATAAATATTATAAAGAATATCTCTATGAAGTCTTGATATTTCACATTGCAGTTACCAAATTCAAACTGCAAAGTGCTTCTTGTTTAACATTTGGAGTGCATTTCTGTATTTACACTCATGATGCAGTACACATTTTTAATTGGAGCATACAACACTAAGCTTTTTATCAAAAACAAAACATACAGCAGAATTAACATGATTAACTTGGTATTTTATTTTCATTCTGTCCCGGTAATTAATTAGATATTTAGATTCAACAAGAAAATAAAACTAGAATATAAACCACCAAGAAGACAAAAATACCTTAGCATAAGGAAGACATTTCCTACCATAGTTTTAGGAGTTCTGGCTTTTTTGTACAGCTTCTCATTGTATAAAGGACCTTTTCATTAATACAATTATACTTTACCTTTTGCTCAAAAAAAAAATGAATATGATCATTTAACTGGGGTGTATAGGTAATTATGCCCCTTATGGATATTGAATGAGTTGCTGGTAACACACTTTTGGCCTTCAAGGTCAATGCAATTGCATGAAGACCTAAGTTAAAGGACATGTTAGGCAATAGCAACTCTTGAAGCATACTTATCTTATTAATCGCATGCCTTCTAGGGTTTTGGGGTTCAAATCTCCCTTTAGTGTTCTCTTTCCAGACCTTAATGTTTTCTCCATTCCTTTGCAAGTCCTTGGGTGCACTTGCTATGTTCATGTCCCTAGTTTCCAAAGACGTAAGTTTGAACCCAAATCCAGGAAGTGCGTTTTTCTAGGATATGCCTCCACACAGAAAGGTTATTGTTGCTTTCATCCCAGTAGTGGCACTAGTTTTGTTTCTACGGATGTCACTTTTGAAGAGTCAGCTCCTTTTATAGTCATTCCTCTGAGGGGGAGCCCTCTAATGAGTTGTTGGCTTCTCCCCTACCTTTACCAGCTCCTAGTGACTCTTGTGTTGGTCCTTCTTCAGCTCCTTTGGTTCTTGTAGTTAAATCTTTTGGCTCCCCCATTCCTGCACATCCTCCACCTCCCCCTAGTCCTCCTGTGTTCACTACACCTCCTGTTCTTCATACCAACGGCAAAGGCTAAGGCATGGACAGCTTGTTCCCCCATCTCCAAGTAAGCCTCCAACATTTCCAGTCACTGAAGAGAGGACAAGTGCTATACAACCATCACCAGTACCTTCATTCCTAGACCTTAACCTACCCATTGCCATAAGAAAAGGTAAACGGAAATGTATTGCTCACTACATTTCCAAACACCTCTCTTACAATTTGTTGTCCCCTTCCTACTATTCCTTCTTAGCTTCCAGTTCAGCCCAACCTGTCCCTAAGAATGTATTAGAAGCCTTGTCTAGGCCAGAACAGAGGGATGCCATTAGAACTGAGATACTTGGGATATTGTAGACTTGCCTACTGGGAAGGAGCCTGTTGGTTGTTAATGGGCTTACACTATAAAGTATCATGCTAATGGACAAATTGAAAGGTATAAAGCCCACCTTGTTGCCAAGGGATATACTTAGGTCTATGGGATTGATTATATGGAGACCTTTTCTCAAGTGGCTAAGATGACATCTGAGAGGGTTCTGTTGTCTTTAGCAGTGAACTATGATTGGCCTCTTTATTTGTTTGATGTAAAAAATGCCTTCTTGAATGGTGACTTGGCAGAAAAGGTGTATATGTCCCTTTGCCCTGGAATTAGGCCTGTAAGCAGTATTTGAAAATCCAAATTAGAATATGAGATTCGACACAATCGAATCGGATTTGAATATGCATTGATCCGATCCGATAAATATCCGAACTGATTATATATATATATATATATAAATTTACAAAGAAGGTTAATAATGTAAATAACAAAATTTGAGATTCTCCATTTTCATATCTCCTTTCTCATTTCACATTGAATCAAGCAAACATGAAACATTCGAACCTCTGTATCTCTCTCCAGTCTCCATCTCCTTTCAAACCCTAACCCTCCCTTCGTCGTCGCCACCTGAGCAACCACACCGGCTACATCAACGACTGGACGGTCGAGTACCGTTCACCTGCCACCACTCCTCACCCTCTACCTCTCCTCAGTTCTCTCTCGTATCTCATCTAATCATCTTCTCCTCTTTCAAATCTTGATTTAGCATCGCCACTGTCCGAGCAACCGCCATCACCAACAGTAATGTCAGTGACAGTGGTCGAGTGACAGTAGTCTTGATGGCAACCACCATCACCGCCTCACTGGCCACCACTGCCATCACCACCGACCACCATTGCCATCGATAAAATTCGAATCAAATCGAATATATTCGATTTGATAATCGAAATCGAATTCTAATTGAAAGATTTGATATCCGTCGGATATCGAATCGAATTCGAATATTAGTATTCATAATCGGTATCTAGCCTGATTCGATTTGAATTCAATCCATTTACAAGCCTACCTAGAATGTATGTTAAGGAGATGCAAAGTAAGGTGTGTAAATTAAAGAAATCTCTTTATGGATTTAAACAGTCTACTTGTGCTTGGTTTGATAGATTTTGGACTGCACTTATTCAATTTGGTTTACTCAAACACAGCAAAACCATACTCTATTTGTAAAGACGAAAGCTTCTCATGTCACCTTCCTCATTGTATACGTGGATGACATTGTTGTCACAGTAAATTCATGATCTCAAATGCTTCCTTAACTCTAAGTTTGAGATTAAAGATTTGGGGGAGCTGCGGCTTTTCTTAGGCGTTGAGGATGCTAGATCTAAAGAGGGGATTTTCATCTCCCAGCAAAAATATGTGCTGGACCTTCTCACTGAGATTGGAAAACTTGGTGCCAAACCTGCTTCCACTCCTATTGATGTGAATCATAAGCTCTCGGTTGATGATGGAGAGCTCTTGACCGATAGGGGAGTGTTTCAGAAATTGTTGGGGAAACTTCTACACCTATGTATAACACGGCCAAAAATTTCCTATATGTGAGTGTGATTAGCCAGTTTATGCATGCTCCTAGAGACACATATGGCTGCTACAAAAAAGGGTGTTGTGTTATCTAAAGGGAACTCTTGAGAAGGGTATACTCTTTGATGGGCATGGCCATATGAAGTTAGAGGCATATATAGGTGCGACTGGGTAGGTAGTATAGATGACAAACGATCCCCATTGGATTATTGTGCCATGGTTGCTAGAAATATTGTTTCCTGGAGGAGTAAGAAGTATTCTGTTGTTGCTTGACCTTTAGCTAAGGCAGAGTATAGGGCCATGGCCCATGGGTTGTCAAAGTTGTTGTGGCTCATATCTCTCCTAGAAGAGATATGAATAGATTATGATAGGTTGCCGATGTTGTATTGTGATGATTAGACTACCATCAACATTGCTCATAACCCAGTTTAGCATGACAGAACCAAACACATTGAGGTAGACAGACACTTCATATGAGAGTGGCCTCAGGGGAAGTGTGTCTCCCTTTCATGTCTTCATAGGAACAACTAGCAAATATCCTGACCAAGAGAGTTCCTAAGCTCCAACACTATGTAAGCAGGCTATGCATGACTGACATCTATGCTCAGCTTGAGGGGGAGTGTAAAGAAATTAGGCTGAATGGGCCTTAGTTTTGTTCAGTTATTCAGTTATTTTCTTTCTTTTTTTCTGCTGTAGTGAGCTGCCTTTATGGGCCTTAAACACTTTTATTTCTTATGTTCCTTGAGTCAGCCACCTAACTAGGGGAAACCATGTAATTTTCTCTTTTATTTATTTCAGCATATATAACGTGTTTAAGGGATAGAGAGATATACGATTCAGCTCTCTTCTCCTCCCCTTTTCTTCCACTTTCTTCTTTCTCATGAACAGCTTCTTCTTCCTACTTTCTTCATTATTTTTCTTGTTAATTTGTTCTACAATCAAGATATTGTTGGACTTGTTTTCTTCTCATCACATTAGCTACTAAAAGTGATGCATTAGTAGAGAAATAGACAGATTGAAAGTTTCACATGTTGAATTGTTGAGTGGTTGAATATGTTTTATATGTTATGTTTGATTTTGTTTCTATCTTGAATGTGTTTTAAATATTATGTTTATACATTTTAATTTGATCCAATAGACTTTTTAAAACATTTAGTTTCTTTTAACATTTAAGTTTGCATTTTTGGAATTAATACTATTTCTTTTATTTTTCTGATTTTTTATTAAAATTTTCACCTTGCTTGAAAAAGGCATGCACCTCACCTTGCACCTCAGGCACAAAAAGCCCATTGCACTTTTCTTGTGCCTCATGCTTTTTTTTTATTTCTTTTGAAGGGCTACACAACGGGGGGGTAGCCCATCCCCCAATCCAGGTGCAGGTGGGATTCGATCCCAAGTCTAGGTGCCAAAAGCTCCCCCAAGAAAAAAAAAACCACACACACACACTAGGTTATCCATAGAGCCCACCAGGCACCTATGGGACCACCAGGCCTGGTTGATGATCTAATGGAGCCAAATGTATTGATGGTTTCCATTTCAAAAGAAAGAGATAAAAATCTCCTTGAGGTTTTAGGAAGAGCAACTGATGTGTCAGGTGGGTTCACTATCTTGGGCCTTAAGGAAATTGAGTTGGCAAAGCACAGCTAAATCTCCTTGAGGTTTTAGGAAGAGCAACTGATGTGTCAGGTGGGTTCACTATCTTGGGCCTTAAGGAAATTGAGTTGGCAAAGCACAGCTAAAAAGTCTATAAATATGTATCTTTGTAATTGACTAGATGGAGAAAATATGGAATATCAAAATTTAAATTTGGTGATTTATATAGTCTATAAATCATCAAATTTAAAAAGTCTATATCAAAATTTAAATTTAAAAAATCTATAAGAGACTTGATTTAGAAAGTCTGTAAGAGACTCTCCCTCTCTTCTTTTCTTTTTTTTTTAATTATCAATTGCATCATATCTAAGTACTTAGTACAAGTATATCTAGACATCAACTTATTAGTATAGCACTCAAAATGATTTATTAACTACTATGATTTATCACAGAGGATAATAGAGGACTCCTTGGGATAGCACAACCCATATAGTGCTACTCATCATTAAAATTGTAGTTCAAAAGTTTAGTTAGCTTTTTATGCATGCAAGTTGGGATGAAATATTGCTACAGGGCACAAGAAGGCAGGGATGTGGTAAGATTTCGTTGTGGAGAGAGAAGAGTACCATATACATATTTCTTTTTCCTTAATGCAGCTACAATAATTGTATACCTTACCTTTGTAAGAAAAAGCCTTTCTGCACGCTGCTGAACAGTACCACCTGTTTTCAGTCCTAAAGCAGCCAGTGCCTGTCAGAAAACATCACACAATCAACAAAGTGATTATTTAAGATGGAAACTGGTAAAAGTAATAGGATGCTCTAAGGTCTAAAAAATAAAAATATTATAAAAGAAATAAGTTGGTTCAGGGTGATCTTACCATGCTCAAATGCACAAAAATAAAAAAAAAGCTACTATTATCTGACAAAAATAAGAAAATTGCTATTTTATAAGGAATATGAATGTGGTATGACAAGTTTGATGATTAATGTGATTTGGGGTTACCATCTGGTTGACAAGTTTGATGATTCTGGGGGACAACGGGTGTAAAAGACTTTATTAGGAGTTGGTCATCATATGAATCCTGTTAATGATCAGAAGCTGGTGCTGATCAAAAAAAAAAAAAGATCAGAAGCTGGTGGCTCTCTTCATTTCTATTTCCCCTTTTTTTAAGGTGAAGTGTTGAATTATTGATAAAAAAAGGTAAAGTGTTGAATTGCATTAATGGAAAAGCCAATTACATCAGCCCATATACAATGAGAGCAAATAGAGTGGGAAACTGGGAATATACAAAAAGAACTAACGAATCACTCAAAATAAGCCCAGCTTGCAAAGAAAGAAATAAGCTGGACACCCTCAAAAGCTCTTTGTACACCCAACCAGGAGCATAAAAAACCTATAATGTTCTTAACTGAGTCTAAATCTGAACATTTGTTGAAAAAAATGTGACTAGTTCTTTCTTTCCAAAGAGACTAAAAGATAGAAGAAGCCAAAGAACTGATTCCGGTGGGTAAAAATGAACACCAAAACAGGACCAAGCCATTTCTATTCACCTTCAAAACATGTTATAATGTTATATAACCAACCTGACTTTATGAGCTTGATAACTTCACAGAGAGGTCTGATTCTTGGGATGAGCCAAAATGCATCAATGATGGTTGGAATTTTTTTTGGTGGCTAGGGAAGACTAAAGGACCTTGACACAGGAGAATAACTTTAGCTATAACTGGCTTCAGATCCCATCCAGAGGCGTCTTGACACATTTTTGGACCACCTTGATTATTATTATTTTTTTATTGGAAACAGTAACTTCATTAACACAATGTTAAGTACAACTGTCAACCCCTAAACAGGTATTGAGTCCCCAGTAATCTTTATTGCAAAACTACCCAGAACATACCCTCCCTCACAGTCCCTGGTCCACCTTGATTATTAACAAACCCTGTTTCCAGATTCATGTCACGAGACTAAGGGGCTGTTTGATAACAGCTGAAGATGCTGAACTAAAAAACTTATCACTTTGACTTTTAGTGAATAAGACTTTAAGGATGCTATGGGCTCCTTAATGGCTGAAACGGACGTTGGGTAGACCACTATATCCCTGAAAGTTTTATTATTTGATCATTTTAACAGCCCCCAAGTGACAGACTTTCATATCATAAACCTATATCTCTCAGGTCACTTCCAATGCATAGAAATTCAAAGCCTTTCAGGTTAGAGGATAAATAGCTGTTGGACAAAATTTTCATACTTACAGTGCAGAAGTTGAATTTGTTCTCTTTCTCTAGTGCAGAAGTCGAGATACCCCTAGCATCCCAACCAGTCGCCTAGGTTAGCCTTGGTGTCATAGTTGTCAAGGGAACACCTAGGTGATAAGGTGCTTTTAGGGGGTCGCCTCGCCTAAACAACTAAATATTTATATGCAAGACACAGCATAATGTTTTTTATATTTTTATTTTATGTTATTAATAGCAGTACAATATATATCATTAGACTAAATCATCCATATTGTAGGTTTATGGTGCTAATATTATTATTTTTATACTAGTTTCTTTTTATTATTTTCTTATTTGGGTTCAATCGACACACAAGTCGGTGACATAGGAGCCGTTTGATAATGACTGAAGTTGCTGAGACTTACTGCTTTGTCTTTTAGTTGATAAATATATAAATAATAAAACCTTCAGGGGTATATGATCGATCCAATTTCAGTTTCAGCCATTAAGGAACCCACAATCTCCTTAAAAACTTGTTCTTTTTAAGCTTTTTAATTAAGCATCTTCAGCTGTTAGCAGATGGTCCTATAGTCTTTTGAACCCGTTAAGACTTTAAAACCTGAATTGATAATTAAGAAGTAACTTGAAGATTTTATCCAATTCGCTCACAAGGACAATCAATAGGACCTCTTCATCATCATCTTCTTCTTCCTGTGTTTTGTATGCTTTCTTTCCTTTCTTATTTTTCTTCTCATAAATATGTTGGTTTTCTATCTTTTGATATGGGGTTTATGCATATTTCACGAGGATCATGGTAGATATTAGTTAAAGATTACTGCTTATTACTATGAAACCTAGGAAACAACCCTAGGATTTATATTATATATACAAACATATATATTTTATTTTTTTATTTTCAAAAACTCATCGGCTAGGAGCCTGCCTAGACGACTAGGCGACAAGGCACTCCCCTGTCTCCTAGAGCCTTGGTGCCTTGAAAACTATGATCTCAACCAATAGGATCACAGATGACAGTGAACAATCTTCTATTGCTGGAAGGCCCAGATCATGGACCTCTTGACTGTTGTATTATGTATGCTAACATAAAGCATAACAAGTTCATACGCTAAATCTGCAATCTATGACAGAGGGTAATAATGAAAATGCAGAAAAGATATATGCATGCTACACTGATTATGCAGTATACCTTTTTCTATAAATAGATTATGCAGTATACTTGATCCAAAGGGAAGTCTTTCAGGGCATGATAAATTCAACTTAGTATCTAGAAATTTTGAGATGATCAGAAAGAAAACCATTTACCTCCTTCAATTTTTCAGGCCCTACTTCAATTAGTTCCTCCACTGTGCTGTAGTAATCAAGATCTATTACAGTATCCGGAGCTGAAACGTCTCCATTCTCTTGGCCCTTACTTTCCCATCCTTCTACCTTACCATTTGCCCAGAGCTCTTCAAATTCAGTTTCAACCTGCCACAAGCCGATCGGCATCTCAGTGGGAAAGTATAAGACGATGCACTTTGCGGGTCAGAAATCTTAACCAATTGTATAAAAGTATTGACCCCCCCCCCAAAAAAAAAAAGTCAGCTTAGCAAAATATTACACAATTTAAGATGCCTAAATTTGAACATGGAAATAAGCTTACAATCTGGAATTGGATACTCAACCAAGGCTCAGGCGGCTTTTGTTAAAACTGTTTTTCAGCCATTGTTGGGGTCAGTCATTAGACTTTAATATACTGGATGGACTAGATTGTCCATATAAAATTTTAGATATATCAACCATGCACTTCATCTCCTCATTTTGGACACCACACTTATTTCATGATGGAAGTGATATGGTATAGTTTTTCTTTACGAGTAACTATAAATCTTTATTAATTGTTTAAAAGAACAATATGTACAGTGTTGTCTCAGAAACACTCCATCATTTGGCCTAGTTTCACAAGCCACTCAAACTACACGTGCTGTTGTCCTTTACTGGACCAAACCCCAAAAATACACATGTTATACAACTTCCCAAT
This sequence comes from Nelumbo nucifera, assembly GCF_000365185.1. Next base: position 3,088,535 of record NW_010729118.1, on the reverse strand, counting down.
ACCAGATAGGGTCAGATTTGCAATGTTACACCCATTTGCATCCCCTTTGTGGTGGAGACCAAACAAAGGGACACAAATGGTTGTAGCATTGGGTTGGGATATTGAAGGAATTTAATTATTATTTTTGAATGGTAACTCTATTCTAAGACTACACCTTTAAGGGTATCAATAAGTGTTATTGCATCTGAAAGTTCAAAGTCCCTTAGACCCGCTTCTTAGGCCTAAATCACAAGCTAACCCCTGTTCTAAAGGAGATGCACATCAAGAGAAGACATTTTTTCGCAAGAATAAGAATAATAAGTAAAATTCAGTCCTTCAGGAGTAGCTTGTTTGCAATACCATTTCATTTGCACTGGTAAAAAAAGTATGGAACTGCAAATAAGTTTGTTTTGTTTGCAGTGCAAATGAACTAAAATAGAACTAGTGCAAATAAAAGTGAAGTAGCAAACTGGAATTTAAACTTCTTGATTTTTGCTCACATACATATTGTACTGGTGCAAGTAAAATTGTATTGCAAACAAAACAAGCAGAGAAGTGTCACCCCACCAAATATCTTGCCAAAATTTTATTTTATTACCTGAGAGGACATAAAGTTGAACAAATTGAAAAAAAAAAGGCTTTCCATGGAGAAGCTAAGGATGCTCTCAGGTTCAGCCATGTGTCCCAACCATTAGCTGACACACTGTGAATGATGGAAGAAATGGCTTTCCAGGGTGAAGCTAAGGATGCTCTCAGGTTCAGCTGTGTGTCCCAACTATTAGCTGGCATGCCATGAAATACTTTTGACTACCTCGTGCCACAAGCTGTTTGAGTCCAAAGGGAATCTCCAAAACTAAATGCTCAGAAGTGACAGGATTTTAGGTTTCATTCTTCCCATGTCTGGCCTGCCTTCCTCTTTGATCTTACAAGCAGACTCCTTAATTCCCTTTCTTTCCCTTTCCCTCAGATCTGTGGATCCTTTCTTCCCTCAATTTCTCTCTGTATTTCAACTGGCTTTTTTCTCTTCAGTCTTCAATCTTTATCCACCCCCCACCCAAAAAAAAAATCGTCAGAGTCTACACTTACACACTTGTCATCCCTTGTGCTGGCCATGCAATTCTGTTCTAATTGGCATTTGGCAAACACCAAGAAACCACCAACAGTGAGAAGAAAAATCAATCAAGACTTGGTTTTGGGTTCTTTTTCGTGTTAGTAACAGTCCAAAGTTTTTGGGATTCTAATTTTAATCCCATAATAGTGAAAAAGAGAAGCTCATAAAAAAACTACGACTTTAGCTGGATCTGTGAATGTATTGCGCTTTTTATCTGGTTCATGTTCAATTTTTATGGACGAGAATGAAGATTTCAACTTCAAGCTGTTACAGTTTCAGGCTTAATTTCTAATTTGAGAAGTTTCTCTTCTCCTCCCTCAAGTTGGGATTAGATCTTTTTTTGAAAAGCATTTCTTCAGGCAGTATTTTTTTTCCTATTAACAAATTTATAAAGAAACAAGCTGATCAAAAAATATTATAAAGAAATAATAGAAAATAAGGGTCCTTAGTTACATGCAAGGTTTAAAGTATTGATACACCCTGGTACGCCAGCAAGTGTGTATCGATACTTTGTACCCCATGCTTTTTTTTTTAGTTTTTTGTTTTCAAAATTTCAGTTTTGCATATATGTTTATATTGTTTAATCAATAAAAACATTGGTCTCCTGAAAAGACCTTTAAATAGGTGAAAAAACCTTACATGCAGAAACCACAAGTATAGAAACCCCCAATTTGATTGTCTGAGGTCGAATTGTAGACATAAAATGATAGAGCTTATACAGTGTTTTAAAAGCAAGAGGCGCCAGAAAAGTGCAAAGGCCTTCTAGCCCCAGGGCACAAGGTGCAAGGCAAGACTTGGATGAAACAAGGCACAAATTTATGATTTTTTTCCAAAAAAATAGAATGCTAATACATAAAATAAATATGCAAACCTGAATTTCAAAAGAAATTGAATGAATTAAAAAGCTTATTTGCTCAAATTAAAATACATAAGCATAGCATACAAAACAAATTTGAAGTGAAAGTGAAAGCAAAATATGGATCATACCAAAGTCCATAGAGCACACAAAAATTCAAGCATTGCAGACTCTTAGCATGTTTATCCATCTCCTAATTGCATTACTTAAAGTATTTACTGTGATTTTAGACATCTTGCATTCCTAAACTTAGGTTGCAATTCCTAATACCAGGGTCTCACATTCCTAAACTTAGGTCCCAATTCCTAATACCAGGGTCTCACATTCCTAATTATATATAGGGGTTGTTTTTGTGATTTTGGTCAAAGTTCATTGTATTTTAGGGTTAGGGATCAAATATCAGTTATATGGTTGTTAAGTCTTTAATGAAAAATTTTTAATCTGAGATCCTATCTGCAATAACTAGGGCTGTAGGTAATAATTCTACAGGTCTTTGTTCTTATGTCTTTAAAGAGTTAGCACTTAGAAGAACAATTCAAAGGTGTAAAACATGTAAGAATGTGTAAGGTAACAAAAAAAAAAAAAAAACTGATAAAAGACATGAGCACAGGCCACCTTGCACCTGAAACCCAGGCTTGCACCTCCTGAAAGAGATATCGCCTGGGTTCAAGCAAGGCGCATGACTTAAATGCACCTAGGCATGAACTAGCTTAGTGAGGAGCACATTTATAGATTACAAAAAATTCCTAATTTATAGAAAAGATATGTCAGGGTGGGAGATTCACCCTCATTAAAGCTTCTTTGGCAAACCTGCCCACATACTATCTCTCGACCTTTCGAATGGCAACCAAAATTGCCAACCGGCTTCAAAGGCTTCAAAGAAATTTTCTGTGGGAAGGAAGTGGGGAAAGTGATCTCATCTCGTGAATTGGTCCCAGGTGTGCAAATCTAAGGAGGATGAAGGCTTGGGAATAGGTCATTTGATAGAACAAACACAGCTCTTCTAAGTAAAAGGTTGTGGAGATATCCTCAGGAACCGAATACCCTATGGACTGAGATCATCACCAGCAAGTATGGGAAGCACACCAGCGGTTGGGATTGCAGTTTGCACTTGAACCGGGTCAAGGACATAAACCCTTGGAAAGGTATACTCTCAACCTACCAATTTTTCATTTCCTATATCAGGTATAAAGTGGGAAATGGGGATAAAATAAAATTCTGGACTGATGTATGGCGGGGTGACTCTACCTTGGCTGCATCCTTTCCTCGCCTCTACAGCCTTACCCGAAACAAAGAAGCTCCCATCTCCTTTGTTTTATCCTTATACCAATCTCAGTTCAACTGGAACCTAAACTTTAGAAGACCTTTGAGAGAAAATGAACTTGATGAAATATCTAGATTCTTATACACTCTCCGAGAAGTGTACCTCTCCCCAAATACCACTGACACTCGAGAGTCTGGACCCTACACCCAGCAGGTAAGTTTTCGACTAAGTCCTGCTTCAGGGTTCTAATCCAGGAAGAACAAACAACTGTACATTTCCCTTTCAAGACGGTTTGGTGCACACACATTCCATCCAGAGTTTATTTTTTTGTGTGGGAAGCTAGTCTGAAGAAGATCAACACTTCTGATCTCCTCCAGAAAAAGAACCATGGAAGGTCCTATTTATCCCCACACGTATGCTGTTGTTGCTTAAAAGCCAGGGAATCAGCCAATCATATTCTGATCCGCTGTGACGAAACTAGAAAATTCTGGATTTTCTTTCTCAATCTTTTCAATTATAGTTGGACTTTCCCTGAACATGTGAATAGACTGTATCAGACAATGGACAGCAAGAGGGTTAAGCAAAAGAGGAAGGACTCTATGGCATTCTGTAGCACATGCTATCCTTTGGAGCATCTGGGAAGAGAGAAATAGTCACATTTTCAACAACAGAAAAAGAAACTATGAGGAGCTCTTGTCTATCATTTCCTTTAGAAGTTGCCTTTGGACTTCCAACTCAGTTTTTTAAAGGAGTTCCCTTTTCTGATTTTCAAAGAAATGCTGCATACTTCTTGTTTTCTAAACATCAGTCCTTATCACCCCCCTCCCCCAGTCTTCTGTTGCGGAAGGGGAGATAACCATGTACTTTGATGTAAGTGCGTTTAGAAACCCAGGTGCAGCAGGAATTGGTGGAATTTTCAGAAGAAGAGATGGTACAGTTAATTGGGTTTTCAGTGGACCGATTGGGATAGCCTCTTCAATGAAGGCTGAAATCATGGCAGCACTAACTGGAACCAGGATTGCAAGAGATTTGGGCTATCAGAACATTCTCATAAAAGGAGATGCAGCAAATACCATCAAGTGGTTAGCTGACCCAGGCAGTGGTCGATGGGCTTTAGCTCATTTCTTGGCTGAAGCTAGAGATATCCTCTCTAACTTAAATGCACAGTTGGGTTGGATCCCTAGGGAGCTAAACTCTGATGCGGATGGCCTTGCAAAAGCTGGTGCTTACAGGGATTTCTTGTTTAGTGATAGCTTTCTTCCTACTTAACCTTTGAGTTGTAGTGTCTGTCTTTCTTTGTACATCTTCTTATGTACCTCCAGGTTCATTAATAAAGTTACCATCTTTTTCAAAAATAAACTAGGAGTGATAAAACTTACATGCTTCATGTATTAATGCATCTGAAGTTCTGAACAAAATGGGCACATACAAAACTGGCAGAGAGAGAGAGAGAGATGGAGAATCACATCAAAGGAGTGATAAAGGTGTCAGAAAAGGAGGAACAATAAGATTAGACCTTTGAAAACATTTTATCAAGATCCTGCAAAGGCTCCCTCCGCTGAAAAAAATATATTAAATACTCCAAAAGATGCTCTAAATACTCCTTGTACTGCCTGCAGAAACGGGACACATAAGATTAAAAGAAGAAAAAAAATTATAAAAAAAAAAAACTAGGGATTAAAGTGAAGTCTTACCTAGTCAGCTAACTAGAGAAACTTTTTCTACCAAAAAATGAAAAGCTTACCTTGTCAGTTTCAGGTTGCAAGGGATTTTATCAGGCTGTGAAAACACATCCAGATAAGCAGAGTACTCAATTGCCTCTCCAAACTTAGAATTTACATACTCATTGTATAATTCATGCATGTCCAAGTACCGCCCAAAAGCCTCCTGCAAATTAACCCCATACATATTACAACTTTAATAAAGGAAGTTAAAAATTCAATCAAATATCTGTGATATAGGATAGAAAGGGGAAATGTCCCACTAGGGTGCACATGGTGGGTAAAGAAAGAATTTAGATTTGGCACCAAACAAACTTCAAATTTCATTCCTCTTCTAAAAATTCAAATAGAACTATATGTTTTTTTTTCATTAACAATGACTATTCAACATAAAGGCCTTTACATCTTACCAGGAAAAAGAGCTGCTTTTACAAACTCCAATTTTCAATTAGGAAATTGACCAAAAACAATTTACTAGGATAAACATAACTAACACACAAGATACTCAAACAAGATCATAAACTCTTAATAAATTTAACAACCCACTTAATCCAACTACAGCTTTTTTTTCTTGGTTCTTGGGGCTATACTACAGGGGTAGGCCATCCCTATCCCCATAGCCCCCAACCCTGTGACAATGGGAAATGATCCCACGCCTCTACTATAACCAACCAGAGACTGTATCAACCAAGCCACCATCAGTTCGTGGGGCTACTGCAGCTAAACAAACCAAAAACAACTCCAGGAGAACCCATATATAGAAAGACTAAAACCTTGTCACCTTTGGCGGAGATCTGTTCTTATTCCTCCTCCTCTGTGGTGTCCTCTCCGGCGAGGGCTCTTTCTGCTGGTTGATCTCCCTACTCAAACCTTCCACTCCCTCCTCGATTGCACCCTCTAATCCCAATGAATCTCCCCCAGTCCCTTCAATGACTTCTTGGTTCGATTCACTTAGCCAATTCGGAACAAATAAAGGTGATGGGCCACCCCCTTCTCGGCCCACCCTAACTAGATCCCTTAGTAGGTGGGGTCGAATCCCATTTGGGTCACCCGAATGGTGATTTTCCTCAGATTCAAATACTCGCATTAACCTCTCCTCTCCTTACCCCTCCCCCCTTTGGTCCTCTCCCGTTGGCCTCTCCTCCATTTGATAACCAAACTTTAAACCCTCTCTAGATGGCAAACGGTTGAAGTCTTTAGACACTCCAAAAGAGCTTCTCTAAAGCCACATTTGAAATTCCCGCCTGACCTTGTAGAGCATTCAAATTTTGAACCTCGCTCCCAATCTGACCATTCACTGTAGAGACAATTGGACGGTCAGGAGCTACATGTTGTTTACTAGTCTCGACAAAAGTGCCCAACCGAAGCTCCTAAGGACATGTCTCTCTTACGGATCACTAGTTGTTCATCTCCTTCCTCTCTGACATCCCCTCAGAGTTGCCGCTCTCCTCCACCTCCTCTTCGATCACTACTGTTTTGCTTGCTTCTTAACCAATCTCTTTGCCTTCACCGTTGGCCTTCTCTCTTGCTAGATCCAAACCTAGAATGATGTCTCTCCCACCATAATCTCTATCTTTTATGGAATCACCCCCACCTCTTACCTTGATAAGAACCCATTCACACGTTTTTAGTTCCTTTGCAAAGTTGCCTATGACTAGGAAACCCCAACATAGGTCACCAATCCCCTGTTCCCCTTCATAACACTAGGACACCACCACCTCTTACCTTGATAAAAACCCATTCACACGTTTTTAGTTCCTTTGCAAAGTTGCCTATGACTAGGAAACCCCAACATAGGTCACCAATCCCCTGTTCCCCTTCATAACACTAGGACACCACAACAACAAAGGCTGACTAAAGACTTTAATCCAAATTTCCTTTAGCGAGTAAATCTCCCCCTTCTCTGATAAGAAATATCCAACACTCACTACCCACCAACCGATCACCAAACAGTTTTGCCCCATCCTACATGGTCCTTGTCACAATACCCATGCCGCCTCTTCTCTCGTCGGGAAAATGAATAAGTACAAATTTTCAATCATCTTTTTTACTCTCACACCTCCACCTCACCCCAAACTCTCACTACCTACCTCTCAACTTCATCCATCCTTACCCCTTTCTCAAAGCAACCAACTAGGCAGCCCATCAAGAAGTCCCTTCTTGCATTCACCCTACTTCCTCTATTTCTAGAAACAATTGTTCTCCATCTCTTCTTTTTTTTTATCAATAATTCTCCATCTCTTCTCAGAAAGGTATCTCCGAACCGAACCCTGACCATGCCCCTACCACCATTGTGTTCCTATAGGAGAATTTTTTTCTTACATTTGAACCAAACCTTCTAGGGTTATACCAAGATTCCACCACCCATCTTCTTCCCAGACACTAGGGTTTCTAAATCTCCCTCTAAACACCACTAGACTTCCACCAAACTCCCCCCGAACAAGAGCTACTACATCACCATACTTCATCATCACAGTTTGTCATCGTAACCTCTGTTTTTTAGGTAGGAAAATATATTGTGATCTTGTTCCAATTGTTGCCATGAATTGTTGAACTTTGCTACAATTCCCTCTACCCAATTTATGCATTTTGAGTTCATTGTAGAAACCCTAATTATTGAAGAAAAGGACGACTTCTTTACAGAATTGCAAAGAGAGACAAACTAGGGCTTTTGATTTTCTACCTCATTGTCGTGCACTCCCCCTACTTCTCACCCTCCTTTTCCCTGGCTCTGGCTTCCAAAGTAAAGAACCTATAACTTCAACTTTTCAAAATTCTAAAAGCTCTCTTATAAGACTCTTCAAGCTATCTTGAGTCTTTAAGTAATCCCATTCCCATAATACTAATAAAAATGAAAATAGCTTTCAAAAAACTCAAAGTAGTGAAAATTCAAATGACCCTAAATCACAAATTGCCACTAGTGTATGAATATTCCATAGATTCTTTTCTTTTTCCACGCGTGCATCAATGCCATTACTTGTTCAATGTGCAGATGAATGTCTCAGCAAGGAATACTGGGCAACATAAAGGTAGAGGCAGATTCCATTAGTTGTGGCAAGCAAGTTGATATAAAACAGCATAGGCCCTTGGATTCGTAAACATACAATAAGGGAGAAGAAAGGGGGGCATTTGGAGTAACCTTCAAATGGACAAGAAAATTAGACAACAGTTTGGCTAATACATTGGCAAGACAAGGGAGTGAATAGGAATCATTTGTATTGGGAGTAACTTTCCAAGGGGAATGTTTGTAATTTGAAAATTAAAAATCAGATGTATTGGAGTGTGTGGCATTTGCTTGCCTATATGGGGTGCTTGAAACACTCCTGTATATAACTATATATTAACATCATTCCTTTTTATAAATGTAAGAAATTAGCGAGTTACTAATAAAAAAAGGAATACTGGAGAAAGAAGGGTAAGGGGAAAAGACAGGAATTCTCAACTAAGATTCATCCTATCAAGAAAAAATGTGAAACCAAGAAGCCATTTTACATTAAATTCCCATGGGCTTGCACTACAATTTTGTTAAAACGCTTAAAGGGTAGTAAATGGGAGAACATTTTGGCAAATGTGATGGAAATTGGTGAACAGAAGTTGATGATTCTGAATGTTAGTGTGCAAAACTCCAAAATACTATTAAGAATCACATTTTTACGAACTTACAACAATGATTTTGGTTGAGAAGTGTTCGGTGAAACTGAAACCTCCCTAAAAATTCTGAGAAACCTTGTTTCCCATGTGACAAAATGGGTGGTATATGCAGCAAAAAAATTTGTGGTTTTCCTTATATTAAGAAAATTTACAAAGAGGGAGAAACAGTAAAGGGTTCCAGAGTATGTTTGAACACTTTGAAAGCCAAGGCATTGCATCCCCAGTTCTGCACCCCCAATTTCAACCATTTTAATTTTGAGAACTTACACTTCATATTTCAATTAACTAAAATGCTGGATAAATTTGACAAACCATTCGTGCCTACTAAGAAGATCAGCAATAAACCTAACAGCAATGATAATTATGAAAACCGTAAAGTACAATCTCCCTGTCATGCAATAAAAATTTCACAAAAAAAAAGTTAGAAGTTTAGAAACAATTACAGAAGACACACAGATGGAGAGAGAGAGAGAGAGAGAGAGAGAGAGAGAGAGAGAGAGAGACCTCCCCACTGAACTCAATGTACGGTTCTTCTTTGAGCAATTCCTCATATTGCTCAGCTGCGTCAACAACATGCGCAACTGGATGGCGTCTATGATACTCACGAATCTGCAAAATAGAAAAGGAAAGACTCCAGAGGCTGAAAAATCTTATATAGAAATGCGATTCATTTTCCTAGTAACGATAGGAAATTAAGCGAAAAAACGAGGAGGATAAGAAATTCATCTGCAAGTACGAACTCATGCCTCTTTGAGTCTGTCATAAAACGCGCTAAACACATTGGTTCCAGTAGCTGTTTGACCCCCGAGAGCGGCAATTTCATCCTTCCTCGCGTTATCTTTATCTTCGTAGATTTCAATCTGCAAGCATTTAGAATTATAGAATTTCAAAACAAAATTGTTTGAAAGGACGATAACATAAAGATTGATTATCTTCCCAGAAATCGAAGACAGAACGAGAGAGTTACGAGCTTTTCAGTTGTGGAGGTGATCGTATCGATCATGTTTCGGACTCGGTGGTTCTGGAACAAGCGTTCCTTGTTCGAGGCCGGCTCGCGCTGAAGATCCTTCACTATGAGACGTTCGAAACGCTCCACTTCCTCGTGAGCCGCCCTCGTCACTTCTAACAGAGTCGAAGACATCCTCACGACTCGACTCGAACGACTAGGGTTCAGTCACAGACTCACAGCTAGCAGAGAAAGGATATACGTTCGGAGGTGGAAGAGAGGGTTTTAGCAAAATGAGCTTTTTTTCTGAAGGAAACAAGAGAAAAGGCGTTCTTTCGTCCGAACTCTTTTCTAAAACTAGAGCACCGCCGTCGGAGTTCAAATCAGCCACCCACAAGATTGTCCCTACAACGTCTCACAGCATATCTCCGCCGTATATTAGAAACATCTCTCGATGATCATTTCTGATATTATCATCGGGAGATATTCTCAATACACGGAGGGGATGTCCTATTGGACGTTGTGGGGAGTAATCATGTGGGGGGCTGATTTGATCTCCCGCCATCGCCCAATCATCCAAAAATCGAGCACGGTCGACTCGCTTCAACGTAACCGTACATACGGAATATGGGTCGGCCATGGTCGTTTGGGTGGGCTTATCGGCCGTTGAACTTAATCCAATCATCATTGATTCCGATCGGACGGTGTTAACGAGGTGAGGCTTTTCTTCCTGATAGTTTGTCTCGATTAATAATTCAAAACAAATGTAATAAAATAATACTAAGATAAATTATAAATACAATATAATGTTAATATTAATTATAATTAAAAGGGAAAATGAATTAGGATAGGAGTGCAACTTGTTCGGGCCTAATCCGAGCCCGATTGAAGCTTTAACACGGGCTGGACTTGGATTTTTATTCCTCAATTTGGGTCTCGGTCTAAAACCCCAGTGTTTTTGTTTAGCTGGGCCTAACGCTTAGGAAGCCCTATAAGCTTAGCCCAACCCTAACTTAGCCCAAATCTGGCCTAATTTCTTTACATACATACTTTATTCATGCCCTCTACCATATGGCTCGGCTACATGAATCTTGTTTTGTCAATCTATTTTATTTAAAACCAAATACACACATAAAATCAGTCCTATAAAATAGACCCAAAGAAATACCAATTATTAATCAGTCTTAGCCTCAATTACAACTTGGAACTTCATTTTTTGATAATAATATAACTTTAACAAAAACTAAAAATGAGTGTAAATAGTAAGTGTTTACATGACATAGATATCATCGAGGTGCACAATTTAAGTGGGTTGGATTGGGATTTAAGGTCAATGCAGGCCCACACCCTATGATTTGGGCGTAAGGCCTGATCTTGAACTAAGCCTCATTTGGCCAACTTGAGCCCAGGCCGAACTAAAACTTGATAGTTGACACACTTGGGTTGGGCTTAGGCCTGGTAGGTTAGTTAGGCTTATTTGGCCCCAAATGTATTAAAAAAAATAATGCCTGTCTCAAACCATACTCAACCCATTGACAGTTCTAATTCATCTGCCAAGCGTAGACAATGGCCCATCTCAGGCAATTATATAGAATCTCCGGGTCTCTTGACAACAAAATTTATTCCAACACCCTACCAACATGATCTGATACCACACATCTCATGCGTGGTGGGCCTAGACTCATGGTAAAATGTGTAGTGTCGGATCATGTTGGTAGTGTTGGAACATGTTTTGTTTGCAGGAAATCCCAATTCTGAAGTGTGTGACAATATTTACATGGCAATTTTTGAAAACTCAGGGCTAGCTTTTCGAATTAATTTGGGACATTGAATCAAACAGTTCGGATTTGCTCCTTACAAAGGGCTTTTCACACCAGCCTTACAGCACTTTGAGTCACACATCTGAAACATTTTCATAAGTTATTATTTACGGGGAGATGTTTCCAATACATGACTATAAGCCTGCAACGTGCTATGAGGTTGGTATGAGACATACTCTGTGAGAAGCAAATCCAAATTTCAAATCAAATAGGATTTATAGGAGGAATGAACTTTCATGCCAGGCAATTCACGTGTTAAAATTTGTTACTGAAATATAGAAAATAAGTGCTAAGTATGGGCCTTTTTTGGATATTGCTTTGAAATATTGCATGCGATTTCAACCATAGGGTTTAAAGTTTGGAAAATTTATGCTCTAGAAAGGCGCCTGACAACGAATTGGGGGAACATAGGGAAAATGTTGGGTGAGTGATTCCAAGCCATGGTCTGCAAACTAGCAGCAAGGATACTTGAGGATAATCACTATGGGTTTGATATCTTGAATCTTACATCTTAAGATCCTATTCAGCCAAAAAAATTAAAACCAACTAATAGTAAGGACAATGTTATCACAAAGCCATTGTTGACCCACTGTGGAGCATTAACAATGTCATTGCTCATTGCAAGAGCATTTTCTCCTGCTTTTCAATCTTCATTGGTTTTGGGTTGGACAAATTGGACAGATCAATAAGAAATGTGTCAATGGACCAAATTTGGGTTGGAACCCATCTAAATTAAAATCAATCCGAGACATCCCTACTCAAAAATCACCGATGAAGCTTTTCATCGGCTAGATTCGTGTGCACAGCTTTGTACTTGGTCTCTTTGTTCAGATTGTGTCTCTAGTATTGCACTTGCTGATGCATAGAACCAACACGAACGAATCAATTTGTGGTGCTCAAGCACTTTGAGAAAAGAATTTGATAAAATCAATAACAATAATTGATATGATATAAATGGCTTCATGTCAATGCAACCACCAATATATTTTGCAATATTGTGTATAAGAATTGTAGTCTATATACATGATACATCCCCTGCGAGTTGCGACCAATGAGTAATTAACTCAACCGCTGGATGGCCCCTACAGCTACCCGCTTATAATACTTCTTCGTCAACCATTTATGAACGACCTACCACCTAATGTGGACGAGACAGGGTGCTCTGAGGCCGCTCAAAGTTAGCAAAAATCCAAAGCTTTTAACACTGATTAGTTTATGTGGGGTCTATTAATTAAGAGTGGTAGGAGACAATATGGGTTGGTGAAATTTTATAAACAAATGAAACTTTCCGCCGAGTAGTAGGTAAGAAAATGGTTTTCTGATAGGTATGTTCAAAGAAGGCACACATTAGTAGGTGTATAGGAGGTTCTTGTTTGTCAAAGATGCAGGGGGAACCAAATAATTGGAGTTTGTATAGGTAGAGCCGTAGAGTAAGCAAATTTTGACTAAGAAAATGGTAGGTCAGGCTTTTGGTTCTCTTAGATTCTGGTACAATATAGAACAATGTATGAATGTCCATAGGAGTAGTATAGTGAAGTCCACAGGAGTGGCCACGAAATGATAACATTTATCACTACTTCTTCAAGACAGTGGCTTTAGTTTTCCACATGCCAACAAGCATAAAATTCCAACCCATCATATCTCTCTATATATATTATGGAAAAATCTATGATGTCAGAAAGAGCTTTCATGATGGGAGTCCACCCATGAATTTTGATAAATACCATCCGGTTGGTTAATACGTTTATGATACCAGTTGATAGATTATAAGTTTTTTTTATATATATATAAAAAAAAGGAGAGAGAGTACTCTCATAACCTTTATGCTCACTCGGGACTACTCTTCTCATTGGTCACATCGTATTTATTTATTTTTTAATTAAATTATGTTAGATATAAAATGTCTCGATAAAAACTCTTAAATCTTAATTTCCTATTTCATCATTACTCAAAAAACAAAAAAAAAAAACTCTTCAATATGAATGTTTATAAACATCTCTCATCCCCCATTAAATCATTACCTTCCTTTCATTTTTTTCTTAACATCTTTAAACTCTTTCTCTCTCTCTAAAATAAAGCATGTATACAAACCAGATCGGTGGATTGTTTTGGATTAAGGACCAATCAAAGACCAACCCTCCCTAAAATGGAACTTGACCTGGACCCAAATTTGCCACATCAACCAAAGCCTTACTTGCTAGTTTGTTTAGAATGTGGGAATCTATATCATCTTTATAGATTCAAGAATTTCAAATACTTAAACTGCTTAGCCCGCGGTGGCTGAGAGCCTCGTAGAGCATATCAAAATATATTGTTTCCCATTGTTTTGCGCTTTTTGTCATATAATTGATTGACATTTAGTCATTTATTGATGCGGTTTAGCCAGCCTTTTTAGAAAGATTTTCTGATAGTCCAGATGGCCAAAAAACATATTAAACTTTTGGAGTTGTGCCTTTAAAGATTTAGACTGCTTAGTTTAAGCCCCATTTGGTACGTCTTTCTGCATGGTCTTTCAACTGTTTATAAGTCGGGGTAGATTGCATAATGGTTTTTTTCCATTTTGTTTGTAATAGATCTAACCGCCAAAAGTTTGTGTGCCAAAAAGATGAGAGAAGCCCATTTTTGGCTGATTTCAGAAAGCTCCAAATAGAGCTTTCCGCGTTTTTCTCGCTTTATTCTCGTGCAGAAGACACGGAAAGACATGTGGTAGCTAAACTAGCTTTGGGCTGCTCAGATATTCATGCAAAAGCTCAATGCGTCTTTTAACTATCAAAGCTACTAGAAGATCTTTTCAGACTTGTCAAACGGCCCCTAAGTATTCAAATCTATAATGGTCTACCAAACTTTTAAATGAAAGATTTTAGGCATAGAAAGACAAAAAACTTCTTTATTTATTTATTTATTTTTTTGCCATTTTAGGTTTCCATGAGAATTTTAGGCATGGTTTTCAAAACCGGACCGGATCGGATGGTCAGGCCGGAAAAACCGGAGAATGGTCAGGTGATTGGTGGTCGATCTGTTCAAATGATCCAATGGTTTGACCATTTTTTTATTTTTTTTGTCTGAACGGGTCGTCCATTCAATTTGAACGACTGAGCCGTTTGACCCAGGAATCGGACCCCTGTCCAGTTCAGTTTTAAAACCCTTAATTTTAGGGCTTAGGTCTTTCCAACCTCCTGTCTTTTATTACGAAACAGAAAGATAAAGACTTTAGTCTTCCGAGCTTTGAAAAGCCCTAAAGACTTGTCAAACACCCCATTTAGAGATGTCTTGGCTCTCCACTTTCCCTACACAGCACATGTAATGTGGTTACGTTCTGGACCCCCCACAAGTTGCACTATCTCAAATCAGCTCCCCGTGCTCTGTTGTTGCCTATGGTTGAGTTGGTTCAAGCACCCAAATGCGAATTGCCTGCCCCCACATCTACATCTCGCGTGGTATCGCTAGTAGTCGAATAGAAGAAACAAGCAGGAGAATCGAGTGTGGCTGACTTTGGCCTTTACAATCTGGAAGAAGTAGCAATTCAGTTGAAAGGTCTCCTCCCTCTCTCAAACGGCCAACAGCCTTTTTTTTTTTTTTTGTTTAGACAGGAGGAGAAAAAACAAAGCGGAGAGAATAATAAAGTAATTTGTGAAGAGAAGTATGATGAAGCATGGATCATTAATTATCGTCACTGATGAGCTGGGTCTGGCATCTGAGCTGATGGGATCATGACACCATTCAGCTTCAACATGGATTATCAATGGCGGATCTCTAATCAGTCCATATAAAGAACTACGAAAGACCCTGATGATGACAAACACAAGTGAATTATTTACTGTTCGCCACATAAGTTCCAAACTAGTTGACTTTCTTCCCAATTTAGTAAGTAATTAATAGAATTTCTTAGCAAATGCTCGTGCCTTCCACGTAAGTTTTGGTCACAGAAGCCTCAGACTTTGTATCTGTATTATTGTTGTTACAGACTACAGAGCATGATGGATTCAATTCTTTGTTTTTTAAAGGATTTCGATTCAATTGGGGCTTACTATATCATTTATCAACCAAGAATTCTAGGTCCATCTCATATATAGCAACTGTAATGGAAATGACAGAGGAATCAGTTGACCATAAACAAAGCTTTAAACCCTATAATCACATTATTGTGTCTCATGTTTGTTGGTGTTGCAGTTTTTTTGTTTTAAAAAACAAAACCAACCATGTTGTTAAACACTCTCTTAATGTGCACGCTTCCTTTCTATCTGCAAACCCTTACATTCATTAAAGAGGACATCTCAATTGAGCCTTTTCAATTGGTTATAAGAACAATTTTGGTGATGGGGCAGTTGTTTTTGTTTTCAAAAACAAAACCAACCATATTGTCGAATACCCCCTTAATCCACTCGTTTCCTTTCATTCTTCTCTTTCTGCTTCATCACTATGAAATGAAATATCTAGCTGCAAACCCTTACTTTCACCAAAAGGACACATCTCAATTGAGCTTTTTCAATCTGTTATCAGAATAATTTTGTTGATGGAATAGTTGTTTTTGTTTTCAGAAACAAAACCAACCATATTGTCGAACACCCCTTAATCTCCACGCATTTCCTTTCACTCTTCTCTTTCTATTCTCTCTATGAAATTAATATATATCTCTATATGCAAATCCTTTCATTCACCAAAGGACACATCTCATGAATTCTTTTTCAATTCGTTATTAGAGTCATTAATTTCAATAGTAATTTTTTATACCATGAATCTAATAAACAAACGACACACATTAAGTAATCTGCAACCAAAACAAGTGGAAACATAAATATATGAAACGACTAGGGTTCTTGTTTAAGCATTTCGGTGATCCAGCTGAGTTTACTTGGAATATTATTTGTCACAAAGTGCACTAACCCATCATCACAGACGAGGCATACCGACGTTGCGACCTTGAGACATATTGTTAATATATTGAGATTTGAGAGCAAGAGATGAGAGAATATTAATATAGTGTCATTAATTAAGCTACATTATTTGTAGTTATAATAAATATTTATTTCTTTATTAAGTCTGTTCGTCTCTACACCTCATTGAGCTTAGTGATTTTCAAAAATAAAATTCTCAGGGAAAATTCCAGATTAGTACACTGTACTTTGGGTCTAGTGTCATTTTGGTCCTCCAAACTTTAAAATATGATAATTCAGTACTCAAAATTTTAAAACATGGCAATCCAATACTTGTCATTATTCAGCTGTTAATCTGTCGTTAAGTGACATTTGAAAATGACACAAATACCATTCGAGTGTTATCTAATTTTCTCTATCAATCATATAAACATTGATAAAAAATTAACAATCCAAAATCCTTGCCTCTTCTATTCAATAAAGTTGGGATCACCAGAATGCCCACTAAAATGTGACTCCAACTTTTTTAAATGAAAGAGGTAAAGATTTGAGATTATTAATTTTTTATCAATATTTCAATAATTAATAAAGAAAATTAGATAACACTTGAAGGTC
Organism: Nelumbo nucifera; assembly: GCF_000365185.1. Next base: position 3,071,698 of record NW_010729118.1, on the reverse strand, counting down.
ATTTGCATTTTTTTCAAATATCACTTAACAGCAGATTAACAATTGATTAACGATATATATTGAATTACCACATTTTGAAAATTCAGATACTGAATTGTGGCATTTTAAATTTTAGAGCCCAAAATAAAGGATACTAATCAGAAATTTTCACTTTAATTTATATATTATTAGTTTAAACTATGTGCCAATAGACTTTTTTTGTTGCATGGTTTTCGATCCACAACCTTTTCTTGTCATGTGTGTACCTTGACGAATGGGGATGGCGACGTGAAATAAAGAGCAGCTGAATAGCCTGAATTCACCAACGAAGCCACAAGAGAAACTGCGATTTTCTCTCTTTTTCTATTCCTTTCTCCTTTGTTTAATCGACCGTTGAAGTGTGTATCAGATTTTTTAATATATATTGGTTAGGTTTTTGGCTTGGATTGCACCGAACCTGGGGTTTTACTTTTTTTACTAGGTTCGGGACGTAAGAAGCAAATCTCTTAGGCAGATAAACAGTGAGATCCGAATGTGTTAGGTATCTGTTTGGGTCACGAGCTGTTGAAAATTGTCACGTCGATAAACGTAGAATCCATACCAGATACCTTTTGGTAGGTAAGTCGGGATCTTACCTACCTCGCCAAAAAAAACTAATAAACAAACGAATCAGAAGTAGTTCTAGTTACGAATATTGGAATTACGGGTGAATTTATCTCAGATAAAGCTGTTAATATTGAAGTTTCCGATCCAATATTTGCCATATCTTCAAATGATAATGCCTTCTAATCACATTTCGAATGGTGAAGCCATACATACCAGTGAATGAGTCAAATTAGTTAAAGCATGGCATCATTTCAGAAAATTTTCTAACAAGTCAATTGAAGAAGCTGTTATTATTATGATTATTATTGTAAAGTTAGGTCTTATTTGCATTTTAGAATAAAAATAATTTTTTTCCTTTTGTTTAAAATCTAGTCTTTTGGTAGGAAAATTGTGTTATTCTAAAAAAAAAAAAAAACGTGTTAGATTGAATGGTTACTTGAGAATGGTATCAGAGGCTGTCTGATCAAGTAGTCTAGTGTTGGGTTTTTGTCACTCTTAATATGACCAATTAATTAAATTTCAGCACAAGAATGAATGGGCATGTGCTTGTCCACCCTTCAAGCCCGATGTATTAATAAAATACTATTCAGGGCCCTCACCTACCAGCTTAAGCTTTTAGGTAAAACGATTGCTTGAAACATATCCTACCACTTTCATGCCCTTAAAAATTAAATTTTAGTGATCCCTAGTAACTACCTATTAAATTAAGTAAAACAGTATTAACTATTATTTACTCTGTGGCGTTGGCTATTCCATGACTTTTGTATAATGCTATTGCAGTTTCATATTATTATCTTAAAATAAGTTTTGTTTGGATAGACTTTTACTTTCGAGAATTTAGGCTGTGGAAAATAAAACTGAGCCAAAGATTATTTTGAGTGTTTGGTAAGAATTGCTTTTAAAAATATTATAATTAATGCTTTTAATCCTCAAAGCACAAAATCTAAAATTGTACTGGGCTTTCAAAGCACAAATCCTAAACTTTATCCAAACATGACCTTAATTAACTTTTTCTCAAGCAAAACCATAACCCAGTTTCAAATGGGTGACAATAACCATGTATATAACATAACACAATATAATTAATTATTAATATTTCATTCTTACTTTCAGTACTAAAGTCTAATACAATACATGCATCTTGAAGGTTTTTTAAGCTTAAACAACTACACCAATTGTAATTTGCATAAAAAAATTGGAAACAAGTTGATTTCATTAATTTTATTTACTAGTTAAATTATGTCACTTGCTATGCTGGCCTCAGTGGCCTTATTGTTTACTAGGTACTGTTTGACCACAAATAGCCATATTTAGGCCGTTCATTGTTGACCCAAACAAAGTATTGATTAGCTTTGATCAGGAAATGCTGAGTCATAGTAATAAGAACTGTTTAATTGTAGTGTAAATCCTGCTAAAAACGTTATATTATTAAAAAGTCTAAAGTACGGATATTCATTTTTTTTTCTGTACATATTTTAATGGGGGAAATGTAAGGTGACATGTCAGATGTTCCTCGAAATGGAGTGTTCAAACTTCAAACCTCAGAACAACTCGCACGAAGAGGATCTGCTAGGTCAGACATCTTGTCTACCTGTTGGGATCTGGTCCAAAGATTCTTGTTGGACAGCAAAACCATAAGCCGATCACCATCAACTGTTTACAGCAATCCAAAGTCATGTTATTGTTCATCAATGAACAATTACAACCCGTAAATTTTGGTAAAAACCCACCTGATTGGTTACTGGTTGTAAGTTGGAATTATGGTTAAACCCATAATCAATTTGGGTTTTCATTTTTTTTTTTACCAAAAAAAATGCTTATAGACATTTCAGATCGATGGACCCCGCACCACAAAACCAAAAACAATAATGTGATAATCCTCCCAAACAGGCACTTGGTGAGGAGTCAAAATAATCCAACAATGTGCGAGGGTTTGGTAGTTAGTGTGGTGCTTTTGTATTTACTGCGGTTGATATTACATGATTTGCACCACACCACACTTTGGAGGTGTTTTGTAGCATAGATTAAAAATTGGGCGGTGTGTTGAGAATACATCACACCTTAATAGGATAGTTGTTCTGCATCATATCAGTGACAAATATGTGTAGGCTGAACCACACCACACCCCTATAGGCATTATGTAAGGTGTGGTGCAGTTTCAGTCCATACCCTGTATTTTGACTTCATGCATCTCACTTACAACATGTGAGATGATTTATATTGTTAATCAAATAAAAATAATATTTTGTTTTTTAGTAATATATAATAAAAATATTAGCAAAATGCTAAGAGTCATTTATGAAATTAATATTACTAAATTTAAAGACGATTTGAAAATTAATAAATATTATAAATATCAATAAAAATTATAAAAGAATAATTCAAAACTACATTAATATTAGGTTGTTAGGAATACTAATTTTCTATAAAAATAATAAGTAATAAAATATATATATATATATTTAATTAAAATTTAATAAAATGTACACATTTAATTAAAAATGTACAAAACATCATTAATTAATATGCAAGTCCAAAAAATATTATATAAAAAAATTAATCAAATATTAAATATTAATATTATATAACATATTTAATTAAATATTATATAACAAAATTTATTATTTAATATGCAAGTCTAAAAAACTCCATGGTAAAAAACAAGCCACCTATGAAGCATGTGCGAAGCATGGGATCACTCACTATAAAAAAACACGGTAGTATGGGTTGCTCCACATAAAACCTGAGAAATTGGGCCATGGTGTGGATCGGTCCACACCACAAACTAATCGAACGCCCTAGCACATCATGGTGCATTTCAAAATGCAGTATATTGTGGTCAGACCATGATACCGAATACCACCTTCATGAGGTCTTTAGGCTCATTTTGGAAGGAGTATAAATACAAAAATGTAGTGTGCAAATGCATACAAAATAATATAAAATATAAGGTTTTGCACTCTACATATTTGTATTTGTACTCCTTCAAAACTGAGCCTTAGTAAAATTTTAAATGAAATGTTTAATCATTTATAACATCACATATGGTGATCATCTAATTTATCGTGGTGTGGATTGATACAGTGAATTGGATTGTTTGGTGAATGGTTGAAAAACAGAATATCACAATTTCTCTTCTACATCAAAATCCTATGAATCAGCCCACATGATGATAGATTGGATGATTATCAATGCAATGCCATAAATGACTGAAATATTTTATTTAGAATTTTACTAACAAAACATCTACACCATGGTACTAAACACTTAGGCTATGTTTGGTTGCAATGAAAATAAATGATTTGAGTTTAAATTCTGATTTATTTTTGTTTTAAATTATAATTTATTTTGTTTGATTGCAGTATAAATGAAGTAAATTAAGAAATAAAACAGAATAAAGTAAAATCCAAAATAAAATTAAACAAGAATTTGCATTTTTTTTTTTTACATTTGTACTAGTGCAAATAAATTTGCACTGCAACCAAATACAGCCTTAGGGAGTGCAGTTCGAATAATGTGATTTCAACCACATCAAAGTGCAGTTAAGTGGATTAAAAGGCACCACAGCTTATAATAGAGACAGGACAACCACACACTCCCCAAATTGATCACAATTCATAAAATTCAAAATTGCTACTATCAAGGATGTTTGAAATGAGTAAAAGTTAATCTCCAAGTGAATAAAGAGACTTTTTTAATTGCAAAAACATTCACTTGCATATAGGGGTGTCAATTGGATCGGATTTGGTCCAATCCGATCTAGTTTAATATGAATTCATTATAGATGGATCAAGTCTAATCCAATTTGATGAATATTTTAGACAAATATAGACGGATTGAATTTAGAGAAAATTCTCGATAGGTATCCCGTACTTTAGGCCGAGTGCCAATTTAGTATCCAAACTTTATAATGTAACAATCTAATATCCGAACTTTCATTTTACAACAATCTAACACTTAACGTTAACTCTAATTTTCTTTTACAACTTAAAAGACAAATGCATTTTAAGTTCCATCTAATTTTCTTTATCAAATGAATCCCAAACGGAAAAGATAACCTTTTCAAACTCCAACGTTCCATCACCGCCACCACTTATTGCAACTACAAAAGTTGCCCCGGCGACTACAATTGCTATCTTCTCTTCCCTTGCGAAGGAGCATAGGGAACTAACCGACTACTACAGAGCAGAGAAAGCGTCGTCCAGCCACCTCTGCTCGCGGATGGGGGCATTATTTTCCCCTCCTGAGAAAGGTGAACTCAGGAGCGCATGGAGAGCGTTTTGGACCTTGTTTACGCGCTTGTGGTGGTGGATGCGCCGAAGGACGTCGTCTTTGTCCAGGGTTTTGGAGGCATGAGAGGGTTTTAGATACAGACGGTTTGTGATGGGGTTTTGGGTTTCAGGGTTCTTCTTCTTCTTCTAATCTCGATTTTTTACTATTCACCGTCATTGTTCATTGTCTCCTTCATTGAATAGCGGCAACACTCCTCTTCTCCCAGCAATACTCCTCCGATCCCTTCATCCCACATCGTTTTCCTGCTTTCTTCCACCGAGCAAGAATCAGAAACCCCATTTTAATTTGCTAATTCAAACCCGAATTCACTGATCACCTTCTTTGATTCGACACAACGGCGGCTGCGGTGGCTACCACTCAATCAGCTCGTAGCAGTGAAATCCAACTACTTTTTTTTAGCTACATTCTAGTGGCTTCTAATCATTTCTTGGGGGTAAATCTTCATACAAAATGCTTCATCGGTCTCCCCATAATCGTTGACTCCTCAAACACATCGAAAGCCATTATTTGAAGACAAAAAATCAAAACAGAGCTAATAGAATTGTCTCTTGCCGCATCATCTGAGTTCAAGTTAGGACATAACCCAGATGCATTTTAATTCAACTTGCTGAAAATGGTGCACCAAAGACCAACTACAGGTCGAGCTGATGAAGCAAGCAACCATCGGAAGGGCTTAAACGCAGTCAGTTTCCCTATTTGCCATGGTCGGCGAGCCCTTTGGATTCTGTTTCATTTTCTTGAGAAAGAAGATGGTGAATAGTATATTTTATTTTTAAGGGTAATTTTGACATTTTCAAAAGTCTTAAATCGCACGTGAGGTCACGTGATATATATAATTGATGGTCCATTAACAGTATGTACTAGATTATCGCAAAATGAAAGTTCGGGTACTAAATTGACACTCGGCCTAAAGTACAAAGTACCTATCAGGAATTTTCCCTTGAATTTAATGTTTGGGCATATAGTCCATTCTGTTCAAATTGGTTCCAACCCAAACCTAGTCCATTGACACCTGTATCTTATCTTCTATTAAGGAACTGGATATTGGTTCAATCCAGCTCAATCCAATATAAATCCATTATGTATGGACCAGGTCCAATTGAATCCAATAAATGCTTTGGACCATTAAGTCTGGGATGGTCCAATTCAACATGTCTTATTGGTCCATTCAATTTGTTCAAATTGATTTTGATTTGGATGGGGTCCAACCCAAAACCGGTCCATTGACACCCCTATTTGCACACTTGCTCAAGTATTAGATCATATAAGGCCCCATTTTGTTCACAGGAATAGGGCTTGGAATTGGAATCAGAATGAGCTATTTCGGTTCCAACTGTTTGATTGGGCAGAATTGAAATCCCATTCCCATTCTTGTTGAAATGGCATTCCTCCATTTGAGGGAATGACCATTCTCAACCCCTCCCTTGGGAATGAAATCTCATTTCTGCTGATTTCAATTCCCACTCATTCTGACCTGTCTGAACCAAACAATAGACATCATTCCAATTCTGATTGTGAATATGAATCAAACAAACCCTAAAAAGTTTCTAATAATATTCTTTTCCATCATATATTATGCACCGAAACAAGACAAATTACTTGAAACTTCCAAGCACCCACGAGCATGAACCTGTGATCCCCGACAGGCCCACCACAAAGTAAAAAGATAGAGGAAAGGGGGAAAGGGTTCAAACAAAAGCCTTTTTTGGAAGAGAGAGAAATAGCGAGAGATGTGTATACATCAGATTCAGATGAAGTAAGATTTGCTTTTGGAGCCTCTCATTTGAGGATTAGATGATCGCCAACATTTTGGAACAAATAAAGGGCTTGTATTATTTAGATGCTCCAATCTCTCTAGACTTTTTTTTTTTTTCTCTTTGAGTTCAGACTATAACTGCTTTTGCTTTTTGAGTGTTGATTCCCTAATTCATTCAATTATTGATTTCGCCATGTATACCGAATGAATGTCAGCTTCATTATCACGCCAAGAACAGTGTCTATTTCTTTCCTGGTTGGTTCTGATGGTCTTAGTCTTAGTCGACATTCAGTCATTCACATAATTGAGAGTCTCTCCATGAAAATTTTCAAATGAAGCATCAATTATGCACTAACCAAGCATAGTTCCTTTTATAGGGGAACACCATTATTAGACTTCTCTCACCGGCATGACCCGTATTATGCCATACCAACTGGACCAGCTGGTGTGGACATAAGGCATTCTGATTTTTATAGGCGAACACCATTATCAGATCAACTCACCGGCATGACCAAGATTATACCACTCCAACTGAACGTTGTCTACCTCTCCAACCTGGGTAACACATGACCTAAGGTGTCATGCCGACCCTAGGATGGCTCCGTCCTATATGGCATGTTTCTCCTTATCCGTTCACATCACTTAACACCCCCAAAATGCCCACCGATGTGATACCCACCTGGCAATGGTAAACTCGGTTTTTTCCGCTTTGTGAGGAATTGGATAACGGCCACTGCAATGCTGTCCCAGCATACTCCGTAAGTAATGGACGGATAAGACCTATCACCTCCGGACGTGTCGGACACACGCTTTGATGAGTTTTGAAGTCTATACAAGGGTGAGACTTCACCCTCAAACGGTACGCTTACACTTCTACTACACACTCTACTAGTACTAGCACTCAGCTCTAATTCTCTGCCCACTAGCTCTCATTTACTTTGGCATCTCAGTACTAATTTGACTATCGGAGTTCCCATGCCCAAGTCATCATCTCAGGCTCTCTAACGTGTTCGATCTTATAGATACGACATGACGACCTAAGTTCACATCATCCGAGTTTTCGTTGCCAATGCGATTTAGCGTGATCTGATCATCATCAAAAGGGAAAAGATTATTGGATCCTATCTTTGAGGTTAAGGTTTAAAGATAGGGATTTAGGGTTAAGTTAGGTTTATTAGAGTTTTGGGTTTAAAATTTAGGATTTTTGTATCTATATTTATATCTATACTAGTATTAAAGTGTAAATGAAAGTATGTAATTTTGTTCAACTAAAATACCCTATTTTTTTATTCAAACCCCTCTAATTATAAGGAAATAAATATAATTTGGACCACCACTTTTATTCTCTTTCAAAGATCCATCGTTAAGCCTTAGGTATTAACTCCCATTAACATTCATTGAATATATTCTTGATTAGAATACCCCTATTTTTGAATCTGATCCCTCTTTAATTGTGAGGGCACAAAACATAACTTGAATCACTACCTATTTCTCCTCATTCAATTCTCTCGTAAAGTCTTATATTTAGGTTTTAACTCCCACTATTTTATTGAATCTTATTTTAGTTATTCACATTAAATAAAAATAAGTGTGACAAAGAATAATTATTTTTATTGATGATAGGAATAAAATATAAATTTAAAATCAACCAAAAAATGAAGTTGTTTTCATGTTTAGTAGCGAATCAACAATTAAACCATTTGAGTCAAATGTATCAACCCTTGATGTCATAATTAAATAACCATAAAAATTAAAAAAAAAGATAAAAATACTTAAACACATCTCTAACATACATTATATATTCATAATTATCATATTAATTAAACACAATTAAATGCCACAAATAAAAATATTTTTTATGACATAGAAATATAAACAAATTATAAAAAAATCAAAAATTAGTTATTATCATTATTAACATAAAAAATCTATTACATACAAAACACGTGCACACATACATGTAAACATTGGTTGAAACTGAGGTGGTCCTTCATGCTCATTCATGTGATGTGTTCTTTCATGGTAGGATAGGGTCAAGGCCGTTTCTATTCTAACCAGGTGATATGGATTATGTTATCACGGATCCAAAAAAGTAAAATAAGGAAAGATATTTTTGGTCTGCTATTTCATAAAAAGTGGGGCTAACATTTGATTTCAGAATCTTATTATTTAAGAAATTGAAGCCACGTGAAGAGAAGTCGCTACAGTCCAATATCTCAGCCAATTCTCCCTTTCAAGTGGGTCCTTTGTATCACATCACGAAAAGGAAGTGGAAGAGACTAAGAGAGACCAATAAAAAATCAAACGATTTTCGAGATTCATAAACCTACAAAATCTAGTTTCTTGAACGGGGAAATATTGGGGAATCGGAATGCCTTGGGTTTTACAACAGTTTTAACAACCAGATATTGAATAAATAAATTAATTACACTAAAAATGGTCAATTTATATAATATTAATAAAGTGAATTAATTATAATGATTTTGATATTATATTAGATGGATAAAATTAAAAACTACTTATAAGGACCTTAAACATATGGCAGTTTAGTAAAAACATAACATTTAAATTAACATTAATTATTAATAATATATAATGAGGGTGAATATGCGCCGAGTCCTTGCTGGCAGCTAATAGGAGGATCTACAAGACAAAATATGTTAGAGATCTTGGGGAATAATTCGAGTAGGGGATTCCGACGATCAAGCTAGTATTGAATTATCGAAATGAATAAGAATTAGTAGGCAGAGAATTAGAGCAAAGAACTAGTACGCAAAAAAATAAGAATACCTTCTAAGGGTGAGGGGTCACCTATATATAGGCTTTGTGGCTTGGTTGATGTGTCCAACACATTTAGAGGTGATATGGTTTATCAGACTGTCATTTATGGAGCACCTGCATGGTGTCTCAGTGGTCCTTATCCGGTTCCTTGTGAAGCGGAGGGAACCGAGCTTATTGTTACTGAGTGAGCATTGTGTTTTCGTGGGCATCAGAGGCACTGAGTGGTGCAAATGGATAAGGAGGAATGTGTCATGCACATCGGAGTAATGTAAATATGCATTGATCTGTTATTTGTCAATACAAAAATGTAATGTTGTCAAACGCTGACAAAAATAAATTAGAGTGCAAATTTATCTTAAACTGGGTTTATACTCCATTTGCATCTTTTTCAAATGCAGCCTAAATGAGTAAGGTCAAAGTTATTCTAGACGAAATAAACAAATCTATCAGAAAAACATTCAAATAAGATCGTGCCACATGTGATGCCAAGGTGTAATAAGGGTCATTTTACCCTTCATCGAAGTCGGGTCACGTGATTCAAGTCGATTTCCAACAATTGAATAACATTTGCAGCATTTTATACTTATTAATTTAATTAAAAGAAGAAAAAAGAAAGGTAAAGAAAGGACTTTGCATAGATTTCCAACCTTTTCTACGGTTCCACTTGCATACGAAGCCAAAACCATTTATAAGACAGGCCAGGCACTCAGGCTGGAATGCTGGATACTTGGATCAATGATAACAACAGTCGCACCACCACATTGTCTTCATATTTGTTTGGTTGGTGGTAGCCACCACTACAGTTAATTGTCAACTTCTTGTACAGTTTATACGAGAATACAATCCAACAATTATACGAACGATTTCTGTTTTTATTTAATTACTTTTTATGATTGCTGCTTGGCCAAACCCACTTCCCAGTTCTGGCCAACCCTTGCTCCTCCCCCACCACCGTCAAAAGTAAATACATTAATAAATCAAACAGTTGGAATGTTGGATAAATTGTTTTCAATGTTCTCCAAAAGCACAAATCCTTACTTAAATGTTATCACTATTTTTGCTTATTTTTGTTTTTTTCTGGCTCAGTTTGAAAAAGAGTGCAAATATAAATATGTATAATACAAGTATAAGATTTAAAAATATCAATTACAAAGTTTTATATTGTACATATTTGTGTTTACATTCTTTTTCAGCAAAGATTTATCCAATGATGAAACATTAGTTTTATTTATTTTGGCTACACGCCATAAGTAGATTAAAGAGAGGGGTGCATGTGAATTGTGAGGTCCACTGACGTTATCATAGAGAATCTATAGTTACACTAACTTGATACCATGCCTCCATATTTGGAAGGATGTCCAACTAACCCTCTCGCGGGCTGCCGAATTATAGTGGGCCGTGTTTAGTCGGGTCATGTGTCAGCATGATTTTTTTTGAGAAAATTTGAAAATAATAAATGAAAAATTAAAATAAATTAACAAAATAGGTAATAAATTGAAAAATCATCTTAAAATTTTATTTTATATAAATTTTGATGTATACAGTTATTTGTATATGAAATAATAAAATGAAATTAAAAAGTACAATAAAAGTGAAACAAAATTTTATATATATATATATATATATATATATATATATATATATTAGAGGAATCATTCTTTATTTGTATAATGAAATAAATAAATCATTTTTGTTCCAAAACTAAGGATCCATTTGGTTTACAGTTAGAATTGGAATCAGAATTAGAATAAGTTGAAATAAATTCTCATTCCCAAAAAAGGGAGGGAATGGCCATTGACTCAAATAAGAGAATTCCATTTCCATAAGGAATGGGAATGGAATTCCGATTCTTCCCAACCAAACGCTTTGACCTTTCTAATTTCGATTCCAGATCACTTTATCCAATGAACCAAATGAACCCTTATTATATAGAGCAGAATTCTAAACCTATATAGGAATGGCAACAGGGTGGGTTCGGGGTGGGGATCATATTCCTCGTCTCCGACCCTGATCATGAAATTAACCCCCGTCCCCATCCCCGATCCCCACTGGGGATAAAATTTGTCCTCCATCCCCGATCTCCAACGGGGATGGGTTTCTTGTGGGGACCCGAATCCCCAAAACTTTTTTTAGATAATAGTATTTATTTGAAAAACAAATTTACTTAAAATAAATAAAAAATTCAAATTATAAACAATTTTTTAAAAATGTTTTGATATATATATAAATATAAATAATATAATAATATATACATAATCGGGGTCGGGGTGAGGTAGGGACCTCAATCCCCATCCCCGACCCCGACCCCGATCGGGGATTCCTATTATTCCCCGTCCCCGTCCCCACCCCGCCAAAACAATCCCCATCCCCGACCCATCAGGTTGGAGAAGTCGGATCCTTGTAGGGGAGGGGGAAATTGCCATCCCTAAACCCACACGAGTAGCTACCATATATGCAGTATTTAAAGACGTATTAAATTTCAGAGAAAGATGATATCTTTTGCCACTTGGTGCATAATGAATTGTTGGATTGAAGCAATTAAAACAAGAGTCAAGCTGGCCCTTAAGCTTCACTTAAATGAAATTAATCCAAGCAAGACCTCACAAAATTTGTCCCTACAACAATTGCATCCCTCCATTGTAAATATCTCCAAACTTAAATGCACCGTTGAAGTGTTGTGAGGACGAAATCTAGATTAACATTTCAACCCAGGTAGCATTAACCGGAAGTAACGAGTAGCGACTAATGGTTTTGAAGTGCTATTTGGGCGGTGTTTGGGATCGATGCTGTTCTTGAGAGGTGTGTTTTTTCAAAAAATGGTGTTGCATAAGCATGTAATTGCTTTTTTCAGAAAATGTTTTCTCAGGTTTTCTATTCGGTATTGATGGTGCGGGTGCTTTTTGCTTGTAGACAGTTTGGATGTCGAATTGAGTAGGTCGCTTAGTCAAGCTGCAAGAAGATAGATATTGGAGTGTCTGGGTTGCTTTACCTGGGGTGGGCATTCCGATACTTAAGTTAACGAAGAGCTTTGAGAGAGTTAAAAGTGAGAAAACTAGAAAGCTAGTAATCTGTGAGAACTAAATTGCATGTACCTTTCTTAGAAAATGGGGGGCGCCTTTATATAGGCGCCGGTTGGCGTGAGCTTCACGCACCGCGTCTGAGACCCCTAGGAGGATGTGACTTACATGTTTGAAGTCCTTGAAAGTTGTTTCACACATAGACTAGGCTTCCGTGCCTTATCCAGTTGCCTCTAGAACGATCGGTGTGGGAGTTGACTTCTGGAGGACTCGGGAGTGATAAGACGCACATAGAGGAGGTCGGCGAGCACATCCCGTAGGTCACCACATGGACCTCGGTCAAACCGATAAGTTCTTCAGGGGAGGTCGCTCCTCACGCCGAGGTCCCTTGGACCGATGCTGACGAGGTACCATAGGTCAGCCCTGGATGAGGTGCTTCTAGCCACTCTCCCAAGGCGCCCGAGTTGTATACGAGGTGCTCAAACTGGTTCCAAGGTGTGCTTCCTTGACTTAGTGAGATCCACCGTTGTTCGTGTGGCACTGAGGTGTCATGCGGCGGTCCTATCGTGCCACATGTCGCAATGTCATTGGAGGGCCAAATCACCCTTCATCAATTGCCCCCCACTCCTGAGATGAGGTCGGTTCGGCAAAGTGAGTAGCTCGTTGTGCGTCCTTGGTCCGAAATGATTAGTTCGATCAATTCGTAGACATCGGTCCAGTTTGCTCCCCAAATCGAAAGAGTTTAAGGGTTGAATGCAGCATTATGTGGGACTTCGCCATTTTGATTATCGGGGCATAGGAGCGAACTCATCTGCTCGAGGAGAGGTGGAGTAGGCACTTCGAGGAAATCTACCATACCAGGGATGCAACCGTCAAGGAGTTCTACAATTCGGCCGAACACCTCAAGAGCAGAGTTCGTCATGCCGTCCTCAAGAGGGGCTTCAAACTACGTAACTACCTCTTCAGTTTGCTCCACTTACGTAGATTTTAATGCAACGTCCCTCAAGTTGGTCCTCGAAGGAGTAAACGACAAGGTCAATGTGGAGCCTGAAACCAAGGTTGAGGATGACTATGAAGAAGTTGGCCAAGTTTGCATGTTTGTGAGGTGTTGAAACTGAGTTGACCTTCCTTTGAACCGAAGTACACTTAGGTCGTGGTGCTAAAAAGTGGACTAGCCAATTAAAGTAGTGGCAAAGTCAAAACGATGTCGAGCTTGTTAGATGGGGGCCGACCTACATAGATCAGCCAACGTGCCTTGAGGTTGGCTTGAGGGGGCCTAAAAGTTAAAAGTGATTTAGCTTCCTCTTTTTATTTTTTCTAGCTGAGGTGCTTATAGCGTAGATCAACTTTATCTTGGTCGCCAAAGCGGGTGGTCGAGGTTTGTGTTTTACATAGGTCGAGGTTACGCTTGAGCCTTAAACATAGTATCTTCACAGATTGTCGATGTTCCATGCACGGGATACCTACCTCTCCTCTAAGGTTTTGAGTTCATACGTGTCTTTGCCGAATTGACATCTCTTAACTTGGGAATTATAGTACCGAGCTACCCACTACTAATATGCCGTGGTTCAGATGTAGGCCAAGTCGTGAACTTCCTCCACTAGGTCGAGGTTAGTCCGCAGTTCGTCTTCATTGGCCTCTTTGTCGTACATCTCAACCCATAAGGTCAGCATTTCGATCTCGGTCGGGATAACATCCTCCATCCCATACATCAAGTTGAAGGGAGTCTTACTAGTTGTTGTCTTGATTGTAGTTCAGTAGGCTCACAGAACACTGGGTAGCTTGTCCACCCATAGACCCATAGACCCTTAGCTTGAGAGCGTCGAGCTTTGAGGCCTCGCAAGATGGCTCTATTGGTCACTTCGGTCTGTTGTTGGCTTGAAGGTGAGCTACCAAAGTTAAATTTTGCTGAATCCCCATCTCGATGTACCAATTTTGGAACTTGATGTCTTCAAACTACTTTCCGTTGTGTGCATGTGGCAATCCAAAATGGCAGACAATGTTTCTCCATAAGAAGTTTTGCACATTCCGAGCTATGATAGAGACTAGTGGCTTGGCCTCTACCCACTTGGTGAAGTAGTTTACCGCAACAACCAAGAACCTTCTCTGCCCGGTTGCTAGTGGAAAGGGACCAAGTATGTCAATCCCCCACTCTAAAAATGACCACGGACTGGTTAGGGACCTCAAGTTGGCAATGGGTTGTCGGGTATGTTGGCGTGCCACAGACACCTATCACATTTCTACACGAGATGGGTGGCATCTACCTTCATCATTGGCCAGTAATATCCTTGTTGCATCGCTTTTTGGGCTAGCGCTCTACCTCGGGTGTCCGCCATAGAGACCTTTGTGGATCTTACGTAGCAGTTGGCTCGCTTCAGTTGGGTGCAAGCAACATAGGTAGGGGAGCGTGGATGACCAGTGAAACAGTTTCTCACCTATGATTACATAGTGATTAGCGAGTTGACTGTCGCTCTACCATCTGAGCTGCATTACGATATTCCGAGAGGGTTCCATGGTGTAGATAGTCGAAGAACGGATCTTTCCAACTCAGCTTTGCGGCCATGACGAGAGCGACCTCTTTTGCCACTCTTTCGATGCTTGGTTGTGGCAGGTCTTTGATGTAGACAGTTCTCTTTGTGATGTTTGTTGCACCGGCCAACTTCAAGAGTGCATCGGCATCGGTGTTCATAGACCTTGGGATCTGGTAGATGTACCAAGAGTGGAAGTTGGGTAAGATCTCTCTAACCTTGGCTAGGTAAGCCAACATGGCGGGTTCCCGTGCCTCGTACTGCCCATTCACTTGGTTGACAAACAGCTGTGAGTCACTGCAAATGACGAGGTGTTTTGTGCCGACCTCCTTTGCTAGGGACAACCCGACTATAAGCGCCTCGTACTCAGCTTCATTGTTCAAGGCTCAAAACGCAAATCGGAGAGCGTGCTCCAGTTTTACTTCACCAGGTCCGTAGAGGATCAATCTAGCTCTGCTTCTGCACTGGTTAGACAAGTTGTCCACATGGAGGGTCCAGGGATCCTTGTCTCAAGTCGGGTTAGGTGCCACACTGGTTGATGCCTTTGAGGTAGCCACGGGCTTGACAACTTCAGGGGGTCGACGTGCTGGACGTGCATTCGGTGATGAAGTTAGCCAGGACCTGTGCCTTGATTGCTACGCACGGATCAAACCGGATGTCATACTCACTGATCTCAATTGCCCATTTCATCAGCTTTCTTGAGACCTCGAGCTTCTGAATAACTTGCCTCAAAGGTCGATCGGTTAAGACTACCACATTATGGGCTTGAAAGTAAGGGTGTAGCTTCTAGGTTGCCAATACTAAGGCGAAGGCCATCTTTTCTATGTTGGGATATCTAGTCTCGGCGACGTGCAGGACTTTACTTACATAGTAGACATGTCACTACACTCTATCCACCTTGCAAATTAGGACTGAGCTGACTACCTCATCACTCACGAAGAGGTAGAGTTTTAGCTCGTCTTAAGGTTCTAGCCTGGTTAGGAAGGTTGGCAAACTTAGGTACCTTTTTCATCTTGTCAAGTGCGAGGTGATAATCTTCGGTTCATTCAAACTCTTGATTCTTCTTAATGGCTTTAAAGAACGGAAGGCACCGCCCAGCCGGCGTAGACATAAACTAGTTTAGGGCTGCTATCCGACCTGTTAGCCTTTGTACTTTTTTTATTGTTCTAGGAGGTTGCATATCTAGGATGGCCTGAATTTTGTTTGGATTGGCCTCGATACCTCATCGGTTTACTATGTACCATAAGGAACTTTCCCCGACGTAGTACAAAAGACACACTTATTCAGATTGAGCTTTAGATTAAATTTTCTAAGTACGTTCAGGACATCAGTTAGGTCAGCAATTAGAGTTTCATGGGATTTGCTCTTTGCGACCATGTTGTCTACGTACACCTCTACTTTGTCGCTAATCAAAAGGGCAAAAATTTTATTCACAATGTGTTGAGTGTTCTTTAGTCTAAAGGGCATGACCTTGTAACAATAAAGGCCAGTCTCAATCATGAAGGTTGTTTTCTCTTGGTCTGTAGGATCCATCTATATGTGGTTATAACTGGAGTATGCATCCATGAAGTTCAATAACTAAAACCCCAAGGTCGCATCTACTAGGCGGTCTATCATAGGGAGTGGAAAGCTATCCACTTCCAATTGGCCTTTTTACGAGAATTGGGTTGGCAATCCAACATAGATATTCGACCTCCCTCATGAAGTCTGTCGAGAGGAGCTTCCCGACCTCCTCGTCTATTATTCTCCACTTCTCTTGAGTGAAGTTCATTTTCCTCTATTTTAGCGGTCTGACTAAGTGGTTTACATTCAGACTATGAGTTATCATATAGGGGTCTATGCCAGGCATGTCGGTGGCTGACTAGGCAAAAACATCTAGATTATTAATTAAAAAGCTTACCAGTTTGGATTGTAGTGGTTCCTTGAGGCGTGCATCGATCTGCACTGTCTTCAAGGGATCGGTACCTGAGACCGGCACTAGGACAGTGTCTTCCATCGATGTTGTTCTTTGGGGGCGTCTCCAGGTCGACATCGACCTGCTTCCCTTTATGCTTCAATGTTGCAATGTAGCACTTCTGTGGTTCGAGTTGGTCATCGTGCATTACTCCTATCACGTGGTTGATAGGGAACTTCATGGCAAGGTGGTATGCCAATAACACTACTTTGAGGACATGTACTATTGGTTGGCCTAGAATGGCATTGTATAGTGATGTTGTTGCCAATACCAGAAAGTTGTGTTGCAACATCATCCTGTTCGGCGCGGTTCTTTCTATCACGAGTAGGTTGATCCAACCAAGAGATCGGGTCGCCCCATCGCAGAAACCGACTAGGGGCACATCATCTCGGGCCAAATATTCCTTCCGCAATCCGATTTGCTTGAAAGCTCTAAGGAACAGGATGTCTGTTGAGTTGCTAGAATCAACGTGTACCCGTTTTACCTCGTAATCATGGATAACGATCTTGACTACAAGGGTGTCATTATGAGGGTAACAGATCCTGCGTGTATTGTCTTCGTTAAAGTAGATCACCTCTTCTACTCTTCGTCGTTTTGGTGGGTTCTCTCCTCATAGTCTAGCTCGTGAACTAAGGCTCGACTAGTGGGAATAACAGAACCTACTGCCTCCAACTCTCCAATGATCGTGTTAATCATGCCATGAGCTGGTGGGTTATCATATTGCTGCATTTGCAGGCTGGTGCCACGACCGTGCTGCATCAACTCTCAGAGACGTTGGTCGTCTACTCCTATGAGACCCACAGGGGGCTCAACCTGTAGGGACAACTCCACTTTCTATAAGCCATCAACTCGCATGGGAGCCTTGAAGGGCTCGACCCGCTGAGGCGACTCCATAGTCTATTGGCTGTCGACTCCCATGGGAGCCACAGAGGGCTTGACTTGTAGAGGCAACCTCGTAATCAGGGCTGATGAAGGCTCATCCTGGAGAGATTGCTGGAACTTGTTTGGGTTAATCATTCTGGTTCTACCCCCCCCCACCCCCATGGGGGTTCCTTCGATCCAAGCGTTGTTGTTGTTGCTTGAGGATGCCATTACTTGAGGCTCAGAGAATAGGTGAGAACTTAGCTTTTGTGTAGCGTGTTCCCACAAACAACGCCAATTAATGGTGCGCGATCTAGTGCTCCCTGCTGGCAGATAGCTTGGACATCAGATTGAGTAAGTCGCTTGGTCGAGCTACAAAAAAACAGATATCAAAGTGTCCGGGTTGCTTTACCTAGGGTGGGCACTTCGATGCATAAGTTAGCAAAGAGTATTAAGAGAGTTAAAAGCTAGAGAACTAGAGATCTAGTGAACTATGAGAGCTAAATCGCGCATACCTTTCTTAGAAAATGGGGGCACTTTTATATAAGCGTCTGTTGGCGTGAACTTCTCGCATTGCATCTGAGACCTCCGGGAGGATGTGACTTATCGGTCCATAGTCCTCGGAGGTAGTTTCGCATACAGACTAGGCTTCCATGCCTTATCCAATTGCCTCCGGAATTATTGGTGCGGGAGCTTACTTCCAAACGACCTGGGAGTGATAAGACACACGCAGAGGAGGTCGGTGAGCATGTATCATAGGTTGCCACCTGGACCTTAGTCAGATTGGTAAGTCCTTCGGGGGAGGTCGCTCTTCACGCTAGGGTCCCTTGGACCAATACTGATGAAGTACCACAGGTTGGCCTTGGACGAGGTGCTGCTAGCCGCTCTTCCGAGGTGCCTGAGCTATATACGAGGTGCTAGCTTGGATTGGTTTCGAGCTGCACTTCCTTGACTTAGTGAGATCTGCAATTGTTCGTGTGGCACTAAGGTGTCATGTGGCGGTCCTATCGTGCCACATGTTGTGATGTCATTAGAGGGCCAAATCACCCTTCATTAGGTACCATTGTTATTGTTTTGCCACATAAGGCCTTTTTCGATGCCACATCAGCACACTATTGTTAGCAACATTAGAAAAAATGGGAAAACACCAAAGCAGGCATTTTCTCATACCACACCTTTCCCAATTTCCATGGCATGGTCTTAAAAAACATTTTTTCATAAAAGAAAACAACTAACCAAATACGAATTTCTGATATGGCGCTAATGTGACACAATTTTATGAGAAAACAACATCGATCCCAAACACCTACTTGGTAGTTACATAGATGCAGCGACTACAAAAATCTATCGGTCCACTTTTGTAGAAGGTGAGCATAACCTAATATGCTAGATTAATCCATCCCCCAAGTAGGCTTTCACTTGATTGTCAACGTAAAATATTCAGTCCTGAGCCCGAGGCCGGCTTGACCATCAGGCCTAGATCTTAGGCCCGAGCCCGAGCCCGAGGTCGGCCTGACCATCGGGCCTAGATCTTAGGTTCGAGCCTGAAGCCCGAAATAAGAGTGGAGGGGGAGAAAGAGAGTAACCTGATGGTGTTCTCTGTCACTGGTTGCCGCTTGTCAGAGTGTCGCTGGCTACTATTGGGGATGGGGATGTAGCCTTTAACTCTGTTAATGTATATCAAGTTTAGAGAATGGGAGATGGGGCGTGCTGCCTTGCTGGAAAGATGAATCCGCCTTGCTAAAGAGATGAATGCGCTTCACCAATTGTTGGTTGTTGTTGTTGAGGATGGGGTTGCTGACTCGCCACCTCTAATCTTGTTAATGTATACCACGTTCAGACTTGCCAGAGAATGGGAAATGGGGAGCCATCTTTCCAGAGAGATGAATCTGTCGCTTTGTCGATTGCCACTCAATCGCTCATTGGTCTGGTTCTTGTATAATGGTATCCACTATCCACCACTGGCTATGTAGAAGGGTTGAGGAATGAGGAGGGAGGGTATCAGATGAAATAGGTTGGGGGGAGAGTATCGAATGAAAATCAATGTTAGAATTAGAAAATAAAAATATTATTATATTTTTAATAATATATATTTATATATTAATATGTATAATATTGTTGGGTTGGGCCGGGATTTCGTGTAAAATCCCGAGCCTGGCTTGAAATTAAGTCGGGCTTAGATCATTGGGCTTGAGCCTAGGCCATCGGGCCTAATAATATGTCCCATCCCATGAACAGGTCTACTACCAACCAGACATCTTGTGTTAGTTTTCCCATGTTTGTTTTTCAATTTTTATTTTGCATGTGTTTGGAACCGTGGGCGTTTATTGAATAAACGATGTCACATAGGTGCCACTTCGGCATTTCCCCCATTATGCGGATCTGCATGCATAGAAATTTGCAAAAGCAAGTCTTGATTTATGTGAGTGCCTACCATTGGGGGAAGCTTCATTTTAGCGCTTCCCCCAATGGGTAGGCGTTTGTTCACTATTTTGCTGATGTGGTGCCTAATGGTGCCTAGTGGCACCTTAGTGTCAATAAACAAGTTCATTGTTTTTCTCGATTTTGCAAATAAATCAAATACAAACGTTTAGTGAATAAACACCCACGGTTCCAAACACATACTTTATTTTTATAATTAAAATAATCAATAGCGTAGGGATTTGCAAATGCTCTTTGTACTTCCTAATGCTCAATATGATCACTTTGGAAGATGTATTTGTTCTCCTTCTAAACTGAGCTTTGAAAAAAAAAACTACTATATGTCCAGGTTCAAACCAAAAAAGGAAAGACGAAAGCCACATGTTGTTACGACCTTAGAAGGAAGGGATAATAGCATATAAGGGCAACTTTTGGGGTTTAATATCAATAAAAATAATATTTTAAAAAATAGGTTAACTTTTTAAAAATAATATCAATAAAGGGCAAAAACACTATTCATCATCTTCTTCTTTCCATTTGTTCACTAGCGCCACCGTCCGCTACCGCCTCCACCTCCGGCAATGTTGCCGGAGGTGGCCAGAGGTAGAGGTGGTGGTCATTTCTCTGCCCAATGCCGCCACGTCCGCCTTCGACAACATTGTCGGAGGTGAGTGGAGACGAGGTGGCGGCAGTGGCGCTGGGTAGAGGAATGACCACCAGCGCCGCCGCCACCACCTCTGCCTCTGGCCACCTCCGGCAACGTTGCCGGAGGCGGAGGTGGAGATGGGTGGAGGTGGCGGCGGGCGACAGCAAATGGCGGTGGCGGGTGGTAGACGGCGGTGCTGGTGAACAAATAGCAAGAAGAAGATGATAAATAATATTTTTGCCCTTTATTAATATTATTTTTAAAAAGTTAATCTATTTTTGATTTTTTTTAAAATGTTACTTTTATTGATATTAAACCCCAAAAGTTGCCCTTATATGCTATTACCCCTAGAAGGAAGGCCATCCATGCATAACAGGACAAACTCATGGGGATAGCCGGGTAGGGGTAGGGGGTTGTCTATGAGACGCATGCCTAGACATTTTATCTTATATTTTTTTTAAATATCTGTGGAAAAAATTAATAAAAATGAAGAAAAGGAGAAAGAAACATGTTTTCTTTAGAATCTGACTTTGGAGATTCATTTGAAATGTTTTTCTACATGAAACATTAGCTCATGAGTTAGGATTTGTTCCTGCACTTTACATCAACTTTACAGCACTTACAGCCGTACAGGAGAAATATCTTTGTATATTGGCATTTTCATTAATAAGGCATTAAGAAATAAGATTATTGTCCGTTACTAATTTTATAGTCGGTAGGGGTGCAAGTGTGCAACTTGGGCGGGCCCAGCCCGAGTCCAACCAGCCTTGTCCGGAATTTTACACGGGTTGAGTTTGAATTATCGGTCCTCGGGTTGAGCTGGGGCCCAAGAAGTTGGACTTCTTTATTTTTTAGGTTGGGTTCGGGCCTAGTTTTTAGGTAGTTTAAATCTGGCCCAACTATATATATATTTATACATACATATGTGTATATATGTAAATGTTGCATACATATTTACATATATATATATAAACATATGTATGTTTGTATAAGTACATTTATATGTGTATAATTTTAGAGTGGGTTCATTGATCAACTTGAACCCGACCCGGGTGTATCAAATTACAGTATGGGTTGAAATCGGGTTGGGAAAATTGGGCTTGACCTCGGGTTTGATTTGGGCTCAGGCCTTAAGCTCAAGTTTTAGGGCCAGGCCTAGGTTGATCATAAACCCGATCCAACCCACCCAACTTGCACCCCTAATAGTCAGTTGGACATTGCCTAATCTGACCGACTATATAGATAAGGATATATAAAATACTATTTCTAGTATTAAAATTTTATAGAATTAAGTGAATTTGAGATTTGAATTAAAAACACTACCTTAAACTTTAGGGGTTGTCTCAAGTCAGTCTTGGAACTTTAAAACATGCATTTGCAATATCCAAACTTTCGAATGTGTTTAATAGGTCCATGCCGTTAAAGATACGTCAATTATCTGTATCACATGATGACATATGCCATTTAAAATTTTTCATAATGACAAAATTACCCTTTTCAAAAAGATATTATTCATTGTCTTCTACCTTAAGACTGAAGCAATTGCTGCTACAATTTCCTACTCCGACATCCTAACCTAGAAAGGCGGTTGCGACACCAGAAGCAAAACATCAATTGATAAATACCAAACCAAATCCCTAATAACAAATAACAAACACATTCAGAGATCGAGGTTCAGGAAAGTTGGCGGTAAGAAGGAAGAATCATCAGAACCCGTATTTCTCTTGTTAATCCGAAGTCATCCCATAATAGAACAAATTTTATACTTAGTCCACAACCCAAACTCAAATATCCACAGCCAATGAACCAATGCTCAGAGCAAACAAATTTTGGTGATTTCGAGACAATGTGCATATAAGTTGGAACAAATTAATGAAACACTTAAAAATTCGATTTCTTTGCATATCCAGAAATCGTACCTTGCAATCTACATCCATGAAGAAGGAGAGGCAACGACGGAGAAGAAAAGGATGTGATACGTGCATGTGCATGCATGCACTAAGTGGCACAGCAGCTGGAGATCCGGTCAAAGCTGATAGCAGCAGGAGACACAGTCATAGTAGTTCTTAGTTATTGGATAAGCCTTAGCCATTTTGTT
This sequence comes from Nelumbo nucifera, assembly GCF_000365185.1. The sequence goes on along the minus strand of NW_010729118.1, from coordinate 3,048,758 downwards.
TCAATTCTGTTTAGTAGATAAGTCTTTATTTTTGTTTTAGTAGACAAGTCCATTATGTTTCTTGTTGATAAGCTCCTAAGATTATAGGGCGGCAGTTCCTATCTTAACTCCTAGTTTGTAGCACAATAAGGCTATAAATATAGTCCGAAGAATGGAATAAAGGATTGGCTTTTCCTACAACCGAATTCCCTCTCTCTTCTCCTTATCCTATTCTGAATCTCTCTTTCCCCTTCCTGAGAACTTGACCATATTAGTTGGTATCAGAGCCGATTACGACCATGGACACTCGTGGCAAGACCAATGCGGAATTCCGCAATGAGGTCAACGAGACCTTGGCCCGGCATGAGTCAAGCTTCGACCAAGTGAACATTGTCTTACAAGCAGTGTTAACCGAACTCCAAGCCTTCCGAGCCTCACGAACCACTCCCGAGACCAACCCCTTTGCTCATGAAGAGGCCTCACACCCACATACTTCCCGTTCCAGCTCCGTCMATGATCACCCTCATCAGCACGTCAAATTGTCATTCCCGAAATTTAATGGGGATGACCCAAGCGGCTGGATTTACAAGGCAGAGCAATATTTTGATTTCCAAAATATTGCATCAGACCAACAAGTGCAACTAGCTTCCTTCCATTTGGAAGGCATCACCTTGCAATGGCACCGGTGGCTGACAAAGCATCGCGGACCACTTACATGGGAAGAATTCTCCAAGGCTGTGCTACAACGATTTGGTCCAACCGACTATGAGGATCCGTCTGAAGCTTTAACCTGCCTCAAGCAAACTACAACGGTGGCAGCTTACCAAGAAGCCTTTGAACGGCTCTCCCATCGAGTTGACGGCCTGCCCGAGAGTTTTTCTCATTGGCTGTTTTATTGCAGGACTTCACGATGACATCCGTATAGACGTGAAAATTAAGCAGACTAGAACCTTGATAGACACGATCGGAGTTGCTCGACTAATTGAGGAGCAGAACCTACTACAGCGGAAATCAAACCAGCAGGTTCGATCCCAACCAGCCATAGTATCCCAGAGAGGGTCACCCAACCCAATGGAGGGTGTGCTCGGGCCTCCACCAACCCAGCGCACGAACCAAGTTTCCAGCGCTGCACCAGCAACGTTCCGGTGGCTCACCAACCAGGAGGCGCGAGAACGTCACGAGAAGGGATTATGCTACTACTATGATGAGAGGTTCACCACTGGCCACCGTTGCGAACGTCCACAGTTATTCATGATCGAGGATCCCATACAGGCGGACACGGAGAATGACGAGGCAGAGGCAGAGAACCAAGAAGCGATTCCTGAGATCTCCTTCCATGCGATTGCAGGAGCTGAGCACCCACAAACCATACGCGTTCTAGGTAAGATGAAAAACAAGAACGTGACGGTGCTTATTGATGGCGACAGTACCCACAACTTCATTGATCAAGCCATAGTTTCTAAGTTCGGGTTACCAGTGAACCGGGACAGAAAATTCCAAGTTATGGTCGCCAACCAGGAAAAGATAGAATGTGTGGGGCAGTGCCGGGCTCTCACTCTCGCCATCCAAGGGCATCCCATTACTGTTGACTACTACATTCTCCCAGTTGCGGCATGCCAGCTGGTATTAGGAGTGCAATGGCTAGAAACTCTTGGACCCATCGAGATGGATTATAAACGGCTGACCTTGACGTTCAAGAAGGGAGGAGTCTCTTGCACCTTCCAAGGAGTGGGACGAGCCAGCATCGAAGCCTTGACCGACAAAGAGTGCAACAGATTACAAGGTACGGGGTTTCTTTTCCAAATAGTTCCTTCCAACTGCAGCAGCCAACCCAGTTGTTATCCGCTTGAGATGGACCACATCCTAACTGAGTTTTCTCATGTATTTGATCCGCCCACCAACCTGCCACCTAAACGACCACATGACCATCAAATTCCACTTCTTCCCGACAAGGGACCAGTTAGTGTGAGGCCATATCGGTACCCATATTACCAGAAGACAAAAATAGAAGAAATGGTGAAGGAACTTCTGCAGTCAGGATTGATAAGGTCAAGCAACAACCCCTTTTCATCACCGGTTTTGTTAGTGAAGAAGGCTGATGGAGCTTGGAGATTTTGCATGGATTACCGAGTGCTGAACGACATCACGGTAAAAAACAAGTACCCCATTCCGGTGATTGATGAACTATTAGATGAGCTCCACGGGACCAAGTTCTACTCCAAACTAGATCTACGGTCTGGGTACCATCAGATTCGGGTGCGAGAAGAAGACATTCCTAAAACAGCCTTCCGAACGCATGAAGGGCATTACGAGTTCTTAGTGATGCCGTTTGGATTGGTGAATGCGCCTACAACCTTTCAAAGCCTCATGAACGACCTCTTCCGTCCATACCTCCGAAAATTTATTTTGGTTTTCTTCGACGACATTCTGGTTTATTCGAAATCATGAGAAGACCATATATCTCATTTGCGAATTGTTCTAACAATATTATCCTCTAACAAATTATTTGCAAAAATGTCAAAATGTCGATTTGGTGTTTCGCAGGTTGAGTACTTGGGTCATATAATTTCAGAGCAAGATGTGTCAGTTGATCCAACCAAAATACAAGCCGTTTTCGAATGGCCTACACTGACATCGGCAAAGGGGGTCCGTGGCTTTCTCGGGTTAGCAGGATACTACTGGAAGTTCATCCGCAACTTCGGAAGCATAGCAGCTCCCTTGACCCAACTATTGACCAAGGGGGGATTTCAATGGAGCGAGACAGCGGAGCTGGCTTTCCAGTAGTTGAAGAAAGCACTCACTTCACCACCAATCCTATGTCTTCCGGATTTTTCCTAACGATTTGTGATTGAATGCGATGCGAGTGGAACTGGGATTGGCGCAATCCTCACCCAACAAAACCGACCGGTGGCCTATTTTTGTGAAGCATTGAAGGGTTCAGCCTTGACGCTATCCACCTATGAGAAGGAGATGTTAGCTATTGTCAAAGCCATTAAGAAATGGCGCCCATATCTGCTTGGGAAACCTTTCACAGTCCGCACTGACCAAAAGAGTCTTAAGTATTTATTCGAGCAACGGATAACCATACCAGCACAAATAGGGTGGTTTCCAAAGATACTGGTGTACGACTACGAGATTGAGTATAAGAAAGGAGTTGAAAATCAATGTGCGGATTCCTTGTCGCGTATGGCCGAATTTCAATTTCTGTCTGTCTCTATACCACATGCAAATTGGTGGCCGACGCTACAAAAAGAGGTTAAACAAGATACATTTTATGAAGAAGCGACCCTCCCACAAGTTGCTTCAACGAGATGGAGTGTGGTTCAAGGGGGACAAAATTTATTTGAGTCCCGCCTCCACCTTGATTTCAAAGGTAATGGCGGACTGCCACTCATCCCGCTTCCTTTGGCCTAACATGCGTTGGGCGGTGAAGGAATTTTTGCAACAGTGTAACGTGTGTCAGCGCTTCAAAACAGATTGCATGAGGCCAACGGGATTGCTTCAGCCGCTACCGATACCCACTCAAATGTGGACAAATATCTCAATGGACTTTATCGAAGGGTTGCCTCCTTCCAATGGGTATACGGTTATCATGGTAATTGTGGATCGGTTGACAAAATATGCCCACTTCATCCCCTTAAAACCCCCATTCACTGCCACGACAGTCGCTAAGGCATTTATCGCCAACGTTGTCTGCCTACACGGAATTCCGACATCCATTGTTAGCGACCGTGAGAAGGTATTTATCAGCTCATTTTGGCAAACACTTTTTCAGATGCATGGGACGAAATTGTGTATGAGCTCAAGTTACCACCCCCAAATCGACGGGCAAACCGAAGTTGTTAACCGAGCGTTGGAGCAATACCTACGATGCTTTGCAGGTGACCAGCCGCGGAAATGGTTAGAGTGGATTCCCTGGGCAGAGTACAGCTACAACACCTCCACTCACTCTTCCACCAAAATGACACCCTTCGAAGCGGTCTACAGTATCCCACCCCCAAGTCTGCTGACCTATGTACCAGGTACTGCTCGAGTTGGGGCAGTTGATGAATACTTGCGTGACCGGGACATCATCCTACGTGAGTTACAACATAACCTTCAGGTAGCTCGGAACCGGATGAAATGTCAAGCAGACCAACACCGACGTGAAGCCTCATTCGTCGCAGGTGATTATGTGTATGTGAAGTTGCAGCCTTACCGGCAGACTTCGGTGGCGTTTCGGCGTTCTATGAAGCTCGCCCCACGATACTTTGGGCCATACCCAATCATTGAGAAGATCGGTTTAGTGGTCTATCGATTGGCCTTGCCTCCTGGCTCTCAAATCCACAATGTGTTCCATGTCAGTTTACTATGGAAGCATTTGGGACCAATCACCCCAACTTCCACCCAGCTACCCCCAATCTCGGATACTTCGACCATCCTACCCCAACCGGAAGCAATCTTAGATCATCGTATTATTCACAAGGGCAAATACCGTCCAAAATTTGAAATCTTGGTCAAATGGGTAGGGGCACCAGCCGAGGACGCAACCTGAGAAAATGAATGGCGCTTCACCAAATCATATTCCGACTTCCTTGTGGACAAGGATCCTTCAGGGGGGGAGGAAATGATACGTGCATGTGCATGCATGCACTAAGCGGCACAGCAGCTAGAGACCCGGTCAAAGCTGATAGCAGCAGGAGACTCGGTCATAGTAGTTCTTAGTTATTGGATAAGCCTTAGCCATTCTGTTTCAATTCTGTTTAGTAGACAAGTCTTCATTTCTGTTTTAGTAGATAAGTCCATTCTGTTTCTTGTTGATAAGCTCCTAAGATTATGGGGCGGCAGTTCTTATCTCAACTCTTAGTTTGTAACACAATAAGGCTATAAATATAGCCTAAAGAATGGAATAAAGGATTGGCTTTTCCTACAACCGGATTCCCTCTCTCTTCTCCTTATCCTATTCTGAATCTCTCTTTCCCCTTCCTCAGAACTTGACCATATCAGGATGCTGCTCTAATGGGTTCCCATCTAAAAACCGTAGAACCAGAGAAGGAAGTGGAAGAAATGTGAGGATTCGAGCTGACACCACAAAAGCAAAGAGCAACTGTAGAGTGAAGAGCCATAGGTGTTATTGATATGTAATTTCTCACAGACAGAAGGAAGAAAACCGTTGAAAGTCGAATATCGGAAATGAGCGATGGAATGTAGTCACTAGTTAGTAGTTACGACTTATGAGAGAGAGAGAGAGAGATCAGAGATGTGGAAACTCGTCGAATCTATGTGGGAGCATTTCAACGTATTGAAATAGGAATTGGGGAATGCACTCGATTTCAGCAAGACCCCTAGTATTGTGTTATTTATACAGTGATACCATTAGGCCTCTTAGTGAATTTTGTAAGCTTCTGTATTCTGTCCCCTGTATCACTGAGCTTCTAGCAGTTGCAGCAGCCATTACGAGATAAAAACAATCTATAACATTTTCGTCTTCAGTCTCAAGGTAGAAGACCATAAACAATATCTTCAGTCTTAAGGTAAAAGATTATGAACAGTGTTTTCTATAGAATTGTTTTGACATTTTTAAAATTAACTGACGGATTATTAACAACGGGGACCTATTAAGATTTGGGATTTAGATTGCCATCATTTATCTTTTTTTTTTTATTTTATAGAAAAACAGAGTAGTTACACAAGAGGGATACAAGAGGGTACCTCTTTCCCAAGAATCAGAAAAATCAAGTTAAACTAAGATCATGCATGATACAATCTACATTAATCGGCCTGTCCTAATAAGTTAGTCCACATCCTGATTTGCTTCACGATGCATATCGTCTGAAACTGATGCTTGAGTTGAACTGCGACACAATACTGAGAGACACTCATTGATGATTCTTTGACAGTTGACAACAAGCTTAGATTGCCCTCATTCCAATCCCAATCATATTCTTTTATGTCAAATGTTAGTACTGGATTACTCTTCATTATGTTTCATATGATGAAAAGTGAAGTTGTGGCCACACAACTCTCCCTTGTATTGGGATGTGTCACTTTATGAATTCGTTGCATTTTCCCTTTTTCAATTATATTGTTTATTTTTATTTATGTTAATTTTACACGAATTTTATGGTATTTTAATCGAATCAGATGTCTGAATATCTTAAGTAACAAGAGTTGAGTCTATTTTACATATTTATTAGAATTCAGATCTCTTAGATTCTTGTTAGATCAAAATCAAAGGTGTGGGCATAGTTCATTCAATTCTTACTCATTCTAGGCAAGAATGAATTACATGAGTGTTTGATTATACCATTTTTACCGACGGATGATTGACGGTTAATTGTCCATCGGTCAATGTTGTCATGAAAAATACCAATAGACATTGACCACCAACCACGTGCTTTTAAACATTCACGCCAACCATTTATAATTGTTGACATAGAACTTCTTTTAAAATAATGAAAATGAGTAATATGAGACACAATTATATGTTGTTTTACTATATTGTATGACTTTCTTAGTACATTATCTTTATTGAATATACCATCATCAATTTGTTAAACATTTATACTTGTTCATGTTAGTAATTTTATTTTTAATTTTACAATTTTTAAATTCCATTTCTATTTGGAAGTTTCAAACTTTTTTCTTCATTTGCACATCTGCCTATTCAATTCAGCAAATTAATATCCTTTTAATTGGTTTTAAATAGGTGTTAATTGCTTTTTTTTTATATTTTCTTTATGCAATTAAATGCAATATCTTATCTAATTTCTTGTCTTTTTTTTCATATTTTTGTGTTATTGATGTGGGCACACATGGTTGATTAATTTGTATTTTGTTTATGTGGGTTTTGCATGTTTTCACTATATACATACCAATGAATATTATATGTATACCTATATTATTATTTTGATTGATGAGAAAAGCGAATACAAAATATACTTGAAATCAAATGCATTCAAAATTTATTCTCCTTCTTGTTTGAAAAAAAAAAGTATTTAATCTATAACAATATTTTCTCGTTCTACCCATTTTTGTTCATTCTAAAATTTTATTATTGAAAACCAAAAAGAGTAAGAATGAGAGTTGAACCAAACACGGTCATTCAAATTTTGATCTTACCTATTTGCAGCCCTACCATTTATAATACGATACTAATGTAATAAGTAATAATGCAACCATAGAAAAAAATCATGGATGCAACAGGGTATAAAACACTGACGCATTCAGTTGTGATTGGTTACATGCTTGTAATACACAATGGTGCGGGCAGATCCACGATCATTTTTTTTTTTTTTGACATATAAATGTCCATCTATGTGAGTTTACTTTCAAAATACTCCTTTTCATGGTACATGTTGAAACCAAATAACCAATTTTATCGTAATGGAAAATCTATGGTACCGGAAAGACATGATATTGAAAGAGCTTTGACCAATCAAATTAAAGCACCTCTTTGAATTTTAATGAATACCACCTTTTTAAATGTTACTAGCCTCAAATGGGAACAAAACCATTTTGGTGACCTAAAAATCTATTTTTGCTGTTGCTTCCCACGGTTTAACCAGTCTAGTTAGGCCTATCAATGATATCCAAAAATCTATGGCCCGATCGGACATAAGATTTATGTAATCAGATTGAATCTGGGTTTTGCAATTTATATCCAATTAATAATCGGATCAGATTCGAATTTGGTTTCATCCAATCTGATTAAAATCCAGATTCAATTATATTATAATATTTATTAATTTATATATATGTATATATAAATTTTATATAATTATATTTAAAATTATAAAAGTTAATATATTAATTTATATATAATAAATTCTTTATGTTAAATTTACATTAATTTATTATATATAGAAGTTGAAAAGTACTTAAGTTTTTATTTTTTTTATATTTAAAAAATTATTAAAACAGAATCGAATTAAGTTTGAATCTGATCTGAATCCCAATTAAAATCCGAAGTATTTAAATCTAATCAGATTTTGTATAGGATTCAAATGCAAATTTTTGCATATTCGGATTTTGTTGAATCCAATCCCTAGGGGTGTTTAAATTTGGTTCTTAAACCGAAAACCAAACCGAATAAATCAATTTGGTTTGGTTATTTTGGTTTTTAGTTTGGTTCGGTTTGAGAAAAAAAATCAACCAAACCAAATTAACCAAAATAAATAAATATGTATATTTATATTTAAGTTATAATATTCATATTAATATTAACATTATTATTTATATTAAAAATGATATATAATATATATTTTAATAAAATATAATTATATTTTAGTTAATCAAATTAACCAAATTGAAGTAAAACCAAACCGATTTAAATTCTATTTAGTTCAATTCGATTCATGAAATGACCTAACCAAAATGTTGATTAGGTCTTATTTCCGAACCAAACCAAACTAAACCGAATTATATCCCTAAATCCAGTTCCGTTCACATCCGACGACATTGGTTGGAACCATCCATTAAATTATGTCATATTTGAGTCTTTTTGAGGTGCACAGTCAATCCCCGCCAAGAGAAACTAAAGAAGAAATAACCGACCAATGTGCTGTTATTGTCTATCAAGTAATTGTATTTACAAGGACGGTCTCTATAATTCGTCTCTATCTTATCTATCTCATCTGATTGCTGTACACAACTACAATTGTGCAAAGAATCATGACCAAAAAAGACAACAAGATCTCCTGATCCGACGATCAATATTTTTTTGTGAGGAGCATTTTTTTTTTCTTTCAATCAGAGCCTTCTTACACCTACTTAGACAATGAAACCAAGTCATCATTGATGACCCAGCAATTGAGATAATCACTCAACATCACTTCTACAGCAAGGATGTGAGATCTAGCTCACGTAACCATTATTTATGTTTTGGTGAAAAAGGTGTTTTTTACTAAAACACTTAAAATTTTACGGATTTATTAAAATCCACACTGTAGTTTGTGTTTTATTAAAATACTTTGTATAGTTTTGGAATCATTTTATTTAATCCATCTTCTATTAAGAATTATTTGTATTGGTGTCTTTTATAGTGGTTTTTTTCGAAAGTATTCCCAGCAATTCTTCGAATGAAAACAAAATTTAACCAATAGAGTAGTTTTTCACATTTTATCAGGGCAAAATGATATTTTCACTTTTATTTTTTTGTTTTATTAAATTTATTCAAATAGATGTTATGTTCAAAACCATCATTTTCTAGGTTCATATGCCAAAGATTGGCTAAATAATTAATTACAAACTATAAAGAGTGTTTTAATAAAATATGGGATATGCTTTAATAAATTTATCGAACTATAGAGAGTGTTTTAGTAAATGAATTTAAAAAGAATACAAATATAAATATGCATGGTGCAAAGCTTTGGTATTTTTAAACCTGTATTTGCACTATATATATTTGTATTTATACTCTTTCCAAAATAAACCACTCACAGAAAAAAAAACAAGCAAATACAAATATATATTTAAATGCCTGATAGGAAATGAATCCCTATAATATAAATACCAAACTTAGAACTGCCTCTAGAGACATCAACGGGTTAATTGGGTTCAGCACATGTTCGTTCATTCTGAACCCAACCCAAAACAACCCTTGCCCAAACCCAACAGGATTCAGTCTGGTGAAGAGAGGGACGATAGGAGTGATCATTTCAGGTCGGCTTGGCCTGGCCTAGAAATTTCGGGCTTGGGCCTGGGTTTTATGTTCAGGCCCAGCCTGGCCCAGAAATTCCGAGCTTGACTCTAGGTTTTGTGTTCAGGCCTGCAAATTTTAGGGCCGGGATTGGGCTTAATACTTCAAGTCCGGCCTAGGCCGAATATATTTAAACTTACACATTTTGTGTATATAAATATTCTAACATGATATATATATATATAATATAGTATTTTATATTATATAATATATAAAATAAAAGTTTATATGCATATTATGTCATTTAATATAAAATATTATAGATATGTAATGTTTTATATATAAAAGACATTGACCCAGAATCAGGCCAATCTAGTTCGGACTCGTGTAGACCTAGGCTAGGGCTTATATTACAGGCCTAAAACCTCGGACCGAGCCGGGCATGGACATAAACTATAGCCTTTATCATAAATGCAAAGCCCGGCCTAGCCCATGACCACCCCTAAGGGAGGAACCTGATCCACGCCTTCAATCTGAGATAGGATCAGTACCAACAAAATGCTCCCAACTTGTCCCGATGTTACTTTAACCCAATGTGATCGTTAGTGAAGATTTAGGATAATTTGCAGAATTCTTACCAGGTAGAAAAAAGCCCTCCAAATGAAGTCTTTTTAACTAATACATTATATTAAACTAAGAAAAAAAGACCAAAAAACATTGTCCAGATCCCAAAAAAAAAAGGTAAGAGAGAGAGAGAGGGAGGAGCAGTACTCCACCTTATTGAGTTTCCTACTTAATTAACAAAAAGAAACAAGGTCTAAGCCTTTACAAATAGATAAAATATTATTCACAAGATATAAACAAGACCATTGTAAAGAAGAGACAAATCCATTCAAGGTCGAGATCGTTAGGAGGGAATCTGCAAGCACTATCAGAGAACGGCAACCTCTAGTCCGAGCAATTTCAATGGCATAGCTTTGTTAATGGCGGTGATCTCAGCCTCCACAGCTCTATCTCTGATTATACAGGGCCCAACTACAACAAAGGAAATTTTCTGAGTTAATGAAGAGAAAGCAATTATCCTATAAGAACCCTTGGATCGGGAGACAGTTCCCCTGTAACATCAACAAATCACCTCCCCATCAAATCGATTTGGAAACTTAGGCCTTAATTTGAAGGGCGGAAGTGATGCATTTATTTGATTTGACCTTACCTAACACAATTGTAGAAATTAGGAAGGCACCGGAGGCGGATGGTGGTTTCCTGTTTGAAATTGGACTATGTAAATGTATTGTCTCACATTATATAATTAATGCTGCCTAAGATGTGTGGTGTGGGGAGGGGAGAGAAATGAAGGCAAATTACCTTTATTTTATTATTGTTTTGATGAAAATGCCTCTTTGCACTGGAATACAAAAATAAACCAAAAATGTCATAAATGTTTAATAATAATATATAATTGCCTTTAAAAGGTAGGGGTACAAATTTCCCTTCCTTTTTCATAGTACTTTTATTAATGAGATTAGTATTTGCTAATAGTAATAGCACAACAATTGTAATACTTTACAATGGTAATAGCACTAGTAGCAAATACTAATCACAACAATAGTTTTCTTGTGGGCTCTATGTTTCTCATCATTCTTGTTCATAGACAAGTTACTTAGAACCCCCTTTTCATGTACTCGGACTCGAAATGAAGCATTTCTTTAGTTATTGGAGATCAAATCAGCCTCCCACAATGTCCCATAGCACATCTCTGTCGTGTATTGGAAACATTTTTCTATGATAATTGCAGAAATAATGATATCATCATTGGGAGATGTTCCCAATACACGGTGGGGATGTGCAGTTATTGAATATTGAGTATGAAAAGTAATGATCATGGGGAGTGTTCATGAGTAATTCATCAAAATATGTGTGTTAGTTTATTAAATCTTCTAAGGCTGCATTTGACATTCCTTATTTTAAGGATCCTTGGTCTCCATAATAAATGCCAGTTTAAACGTTTTCTATGTTTGTTGTTTGGTTGGGATTAAAGTGGGTGTTTCAAGAAACAACGTTTAAAGGTAATTGCCAACTCAGCAAAGATAAACGTTTCCTCAACTTCTTGTTGATTCGGTGTGGCACCTTTCCTTGGTATTTGGGTGCCATTAAATCGATCCAAATGTCCAAACTACACTTGCATATTTTGAGATCCAACAATTGATTTTGGATGAAAATCACATCCAACGGTCCAAACACTGAGGGTCATCGACAGCGGAAAGAAAAGCCCATAAGGTTTATTCACGGGGGAGATTTGTGTAAAAGTAATAGATATGCAAAAACAAAAAGAAAATGTGAACACCAGTGACAACAAAAATAATACAAGGTTTCAGGTTGACAGTAGTCTTACCAACGACAAAACAATGGCGGTAAGTCTCTCCAAATGTCGTGAACAACAGCGACAGTTCTCTTTGCATTAGGGTGAAAAGGATTATGGTGAAGCATGGGGATCAACTTACTAGAACCACCACATCAGCATCCATGTCAACGCCACATCAGCAAAAGGTTTTGAGAAACACCATGCCATTGGGGGAAGCGAGAATTTGTCGCTACCTCCAAAGGCTCCGGAGACACAAATCTATGCATTTCAGTTTCTTACTGTTTTTTCAATAAACAAGTGAATCAAACAGTAATCCAACCCTCAACAAACGCAAGGAACCAAACACACGCATTATCTTCACCAAACGCGTTTGTTAATTAAGCGATTAATGGGTTGGTAATAAGGAAGGAACGAAAGAAAAGCATAAAAGGAAGGCACGGTTCATACCATGGTAGGATGTTACTGGAAAAGAGAGAAAGGGTGTGTGTGTGAAGAAAGTCCAAATGCATGGAGAGATCGAGATACGTGGATTTTAGGGATCAACACATGGATGGATAGTCCAACCCCGTCTCTCATGAAACGTGAGCAGATTGTATTCTTTTGTTTTTACGCAGAGGAATCAATAATCAATTCATCTCTGCACACTCTTCACTGGTCACTGTTCAGTGGTGGAGACTGGAGAGGAACCCGACTGTCTAGCACTACAACGCGGCAAATCGGAGAAGCAGGCCGTGACCGTGGTATATAATGCCATTGCCATCCTCCTTCCACCTTGTCACTTGCAACACAACAGACCAACACCCTTTCGAGTTTCGATATACATTCAAGATTATCGAAACCCACAAAATACGGTGGCAGCGTATGGATGGTAATTAAATTTCCTTTTCCTTTTTCAACCCTAACTGCCTTTTCAGCTTTTCTTTCTGTTAAACCAGACCAACCCATTTCCTATCAATTGGCCGCGTAAAACCGTCGCCTTTTATAGTCCCAATACATGCATTTTTAATTATGATCTCATTTTCGTCAATCGTCATTTTACGTGGTCAACTTGCCACCCTTACCTTACCAGTTAGTTTCCATCTCCGTAGGGAGGGAAATAAAGAGATGCATGAATATATCCCTCACAGTAAGTCATTTATATTTAGAAACAAAATAAATATGTTCGTTATGTATAAATTTATATTTACAAACAAAATAAATGTTTGGTATAATCCCTTTTAATATCTATACACTATATATATATATATAAAAGAATACATTCTATCATAATATATATATATATATATTTTTTTCCATTTTAGGATAAATTACAAAGGACCCTGTGCTATGGAGTCATTGACAATTATCTCTTGAATTTTCATTTTCATCAAAAACCCCTCTCTAAACTTTCACTTTGTGGTATATACCCCTGACCGTTAAATTAGATGACGTAATGCTTTAAATTAATTATAAAAATACTTGTATAAACTTTCCCTAATCCTAATTGACTAAAACAACTTCTATTTGCTCCAAACAAAACCAGCTAAAAAATAACAAGAATTATTTTATTGACATAGAAAAACAAGTTTTTTTTCCCTAAAATTCTTGTTTCATTTAGCTTACACGAATGTCTCTCTTCATCTTAAAATATAAAAATTATCATATTTTCTGTAATAAATTAAGAAAAACCAAATGAAATCATAAATTTATATATATAAAAAAGAAACCTCCATCATTTTTGTTTGAATATTGAATCTAGCTAGAAATTTACAAAAATCTACTGGAGGAAAAAATAATAATAAAATCATACATGTTCAAATAAATATGAAAAGGGTAGTTTGGATATTTAAGAAATTTTAAACAACTGAATAGGATTTTTTTCAAAGTCGACTATTGAAACTTTTATGAAGGGGGGTATTTGTTGCAAAGTAAAAGTTCAAGATATCTTATTACAAGTGAAAATTCGAGGTGTAATTTGTCATTAATCCCATAGTACAGGGGTGTCTATAATTTACTCTTTTCAGTATTCTAGTTGCTTTGAAACTAGTAATAAATAATAATAAAATCAAAACATCTAATATTGCTCTTTGAACCAAAACCTGAATTGAATTAAAAAAAAGTAGTTGGAATTATGAAATGCGCAAGTGTAATTAATGTATTCTATTATGGAATGCAATAATGAAATAAAAAAGATCATTTATTTACACCCCTTCTTGTTTTATATATTTACTAAAATCAAATTTACACCTCTCTATTATTAAAAGATCCCCATAATTTATAATAACTTGATCAAATTTTTGTCAGGAATACTTTTAATTTGCATATGGAAATGGTCATGTGACATCTTAAAAAAAGTAGAAAATGTAAAAAGGCTTGAGTCGCGGGTTGTTTATTCTAAAAATACCCCTAATTCTTTTTTATCAACATTTTCTAGAAAACAAAACCCATCCCCAACATTATTTCTTGATATGGATTAGGCATAGAATGCATGTAATATAAGAACTATTGGGGGTATTTTCATAATAAAAATCTTTAACCCATGCCTTTTTACATTTTCACTTGTTTTAAAAAGTCACTCACCCTTACAGATACAAATTTATAAATGGAAAGTTGATTAATTAGTGCACAAACCCTAAGGGTGTGTTTAATAAAGGGTGAGCAAATGGATAGGTTCTACATATGACCAAATGTAACTAACCTCGAACCCCTACCCAATTTGTTATAAGGTAGGGGTCTTGTCCCAATTTGTTACAAAGTAGGGTCTAGTTTCAAATTCTTGGAACCAACCCCCATCTAGGCTGGTTCCAGGGTCTAAGGGTTTACCCTACCTCAAGTTGACTCGATGAACCAACTTTGATTTGCCTTGGTGGAACTGGCCTAGTGGAACCGGCATTGAAATCGAATTTGTTTTGAAATAAACCCCAAAATACTTTTGAGGATGTAAATATTTAAACCTAAGCACTCATGGTTACAAAGGCTATGGTCTCACTTGACCATTGAATTAAGTGATTTGATCATTTGCTTTCATTTTAATATTTGAATGTATATAAAAAGTAATGTAAAAGTTAATATTTACAAAATTTAAATTATAATGATAAGTTTTGAACAATACATTAATATATCATGATAATCTATATATTAAATTACTCAATTTCATCAATAAAATTAGTGTAAGTTTTATACTATTGAAAGTCAAATTTTTATAAGAATATGTTTCATATTCTCAAATTTTTATAAGTTTTGATTCTAAAAACTTGAAACCAACCTCTATATAATAGGTTTCAGGTTTTTCCGTAGAACTAAACCGACCTATACTCACCCCCCTACTATACAAACCGGAGAGTGGTTCTTGTTTTTTCAGATAAAAATTAGGGGTGTACAAGTAAATAATCAAGAAAATGTAGAATAAATTGGAGAGGCAAATAAGAGGTAGAGTTTTTTTGCTTGATTCTTTATAGGATGAATTCGTAGGTAGAGCAGAGCAGATCTTGTACTCGTCTTCTGAAGGTAACACATCATAAATATTGGCGCGTATTTAACAAAAAAAGAGGGGCCACTGTTTGAATATATGGAAAGGTGCGGGGTGATATGGGTAATTCCACTTTTTAACCTGGTGCATTTTAGTTTACTGGGACGAGGCGCGGAGGCTCGGGACCGAGCCTGGGGGCGGCTAAAAAAGTAACTAGGTTCGGAGGGAGTTTCGTCCGTTAGTGGGGCCCACCATTAGCGGCTGTAGCGTGCCGCATAGTGCAAACATCCACGTGGCGTTGACAGAGAAACTGGAGCTGTCAATTCATTATAGCAAATACGTGGGACCCACATGCGCTCGCGGTAAATGAACGAAGAAGGAAGAAATTCATTCAGGGGAGGTGGTAGATGGGCTGACGGGGGTGGGGTGGGGTGGGGTGTGGAAGCCCAGAACCAAATAATCCGTTATAAATAGAGAGTTTCCCCTCGGCTGTGGAGACGAAGAGCAGGTTGTCGGTTGAGGGGAGGAGTCTCTCGCTCTCCTGCTTTCAAGCTCTTTTTATTTCTTTGTTATTATATTCTTGAATTTTGAGGCAACCATTTTCATTCTCATTTTCATTTTCATTTTCAACTCGTCGAAGAAACCAAACTTCTGCATATTTGGTCTAACATCGGTACCAAGCGATAGATCAGCATCTTTTCAGGGTGATCTCAGCAGAATTGGCGATGAAAGCTCAAGTTCTACATTTGAAAACCGTTCAGATCTGATAAACTAATCTGGTCCTTTAAAGTTTTAACTGCTTCAAAGATTTCTGTGGTTTGCTGAGCTAAATACTTTTGTTGTATCGTGAATACCAGGGAAGAGCCCGTTAAGGCGAAACTTTCGGTTTTGGCTTCTCAATAGGCTAGAACTTTTATTTCTCTCTCTCCGTCAGGGCTTTTGCTGATGATTTTCCTGATCGATCTTTGATCCGTTTTTCAGTTAGAGTTTCTCGAAGCAAAATCTGGTAACATCCTTGAAGGAAAGATAAATCGATCTATAGAAAAGAAACTCACTTTGTCTCCCCTGAAACGAGTTATTCTTTGAAAATCTCTTAAAAAATCTTGAGTTTTTTAGACATGTCAGCCGTTCCAGGCTCTGCCTTCCAACTTCAGACCAAGTCGGTCGTTCTACCTTCCCGTAACAGCCCGTCCTTGAGCCATCGAGGATGGAATGTCGCGGCTCCTTTGAGTCGCGGTACATCTTCATGCTCTGCGAAGACACGGCGTAATGCCGTGGAGAATAAATTCTTTGGGACGAGATTGCGTCAATTGGGTCCCGAAAGGCTTCATCTATGGCGATCAGACGGCCCTGGACGTTCACCAAAGCTTAGAGTCGTAGTGCGCTCGGCGTTCTCGCAGGTGCCGGAGAAGCCACTCGGTCTGTACGATCCCTCATTTGATAAAGACTCTTGTGGTGTTGGATTTGTAGCCGAGCTCTCCGGTGAAACAAGCAGGAAAACTGTAAGGCTTTTAAAAATATACCTTTTACGTTTTGGATTACGAAAGGTGGTTGATTTACTTGATTGTGCGACTGACTCTACATGGCGCTGTCCCCTTTTCCAGGTGACGGATGCGCTGGAGATGTTGATCCGAATGTCCCATAGAGGTGCATGTGGCTGCGAAACAAACACTGGTGATGGAGCCGGCATTCTTGTAGCTCTTCCTCATGGCTTCTTCAAGGAGGCACGTCATCTCTTTCTGTCTCTCTGTTAACACTGATTTTTATGATTTAACATGGTTCGGTTTTTATTGAGCACTATGGAATACTATGTCCAATTAATTTTGACCTGATTGAATTCCGTTGATTATAGTTTTCATCAGAATAGCCCTTTTTTATTGATTTTGTTGTTTGTTTTACCATTATTAGGTTGCTATGGATGTTGGGTTCGAACTACCACCACCAGGCGAGTATGCCGTTGGTATGTTCTTCTTGCCAACATCTGAGACTCGCAGGGAAGAAAGTAAAACAGTATTTACGAAGGTAATTCCTTTGCCAGTTTCGGAGGGATGTGCTTTTGCATGTACTCTGTTTTAACATTTACCAAGGGGAAGAGTTGTATTGGATAATTTATTTTTTCCTTCTCATTTATTTTGGCTTTTTCTTATAAATCTTCTTAGAACAAGATATTTATAAATTATAAGGATGAAACTACTAACAGTGAGAGTAGTCCTGTAGTTGGTTTGGATCTGGAGTTTATCTTGAGCTGACCAAGAATTAGAATTTCACATTTTTTTTGTCCATCTTCAAACTATGCACTCATTTGTTATCTGGTATGGGAATGTATAAAGATTATTGTCACCCATGTATTATTAGTTGGAACGGTCTACCCGTTAAATCTTTTAGTGAGTTAAAAACGAATCTGTAATCTTCCACGTAGCAACTTGTTTTGGGGTTTAGAAGAACCCACAGTTCCTATCTCCACTCCATTATCTATATGAGGTAAATTTCAGGCAAGAAAGCTTTGCCACTCGTCCAGAATAAGCTTCTTTTTGGGCATTTCTTTGACATTAAAGTTACAAGTTTGAACCGCTAACAGCGGTAACAGGTGGAGTATAGGGCTGGTGTTGGTTGGGAGTGAACATGTGGCTGATCTAGCAAATTTTGCTACTCGACTCTAATAAGAGACTTTTTACTACACATAGGGATATTTTAATTCTGTTGTGCATTTACATTATGTGTTTAGAAGTTGTCTTTTGACATGTGGCTGCTATCATATGCCATTTGGCAAATGATTCAAACGACTATTATTCCATGCATGTATCAAGGTTATAGACTTTCTGTGAAGGTGATTTTATGCTAGCATGCTGTGCAAAATACACACAATTTATTACTTCCTGAAAAGATTTTTATCTTCTTATATTCTTAGTTTCCTATTAATTTCTTGGTTTCTGGTGGATGGTCTTTTTCATTATGAAACTAAAAATCTAATTTATAATTTCATCTTCCTTACATTTGTTTTTGTTTAATTTTATTTCACAAATTCTCATTTTGATGTTTCTAAATAAACCTTTTGCTGGCCCACATGCAGGTTGCAGAATCTCTGGGGCATGTTGTTCTTGGGTGGCGTTCTGTTCCAACTGATAATACAGGATTGGGCAAGTCTGCTCTGCAGACAGAGCCTGTTATTGAGCAAGTATTTCTTACACCAAGTCCTAGATCAAAATCCGATTTTGAGCAACAGGTAGCTCTCTTGGTTATGTTGATTCGTTTATTTGAAATGCAGCTTAGCATCTTCAAAATTGGTTGTGCTGTTGTACTAGTAGTAGTAGCATTAGGATCATGATGATGATCTCTGAAGCATACTTTATGTTTCCATGTTTTGTTAATTGGCCCCATGTTCTTCCATTAACGGGCCTTCTCAGTTAGGAATTGTCTGAAGTAAAAATAGCTTATACAAATGTTCCCAATTATGTAATTAGGTGACTAACTGTGAGCTTTCAAACCAAGCACAACAGGAGGGGAAGGAGTAACATGTATTTAATTTTGTAATTTAATTTTTGGAGGTTGAGGACCATTCATTTGAAAAAGATTCAGAACCATCTCACAAGAAAAAAAGATAAAAGAAAATGACAACATAAGAACCATGATTCCCAGATGTGGAAACTGACATGGATTCGGATATGGGAAATTGGGATATGACTCCATTTCCTGAAAATTCCCAAACATGGATACAGGTGACGTATTCATACAATATACCTACACCATGCTTTTGCCCAATTTAATTTTCTAACATACACGATTTTATTAGTAGTATGATATATTAAAGTATAGCATTTTGCATTTAAGAGTGTTGATGCTATAGAATATATCTAGACGTGTCCAAACAGTATCTAGTGTTGGATCATGTACATAGTGTCCCATACCAGTATGCTAGGCATGTAGTATCTAAGCGTCATAGGACAGGAAAAGAAAATACAGGTTGAAACTGAATATTATTTTATTATAATTTTTTTTGAGAAAAAGGTAAAGTAATATATAATAATTATAATTTAGCCCTCCTTTCCCCATATAAAATGGAACCATATGATTATGCATCTGATACTACACTGGCAGTCTAGCTTAATTCAGGTGCTTTTCACTTTGGTTGTGTTTGCAGATGTACATATTAAGAAGGGTCTCAATGGTGGCTATCAGAGCTGCTTTAAACCTCCAGCATGGTGGAGTGAGAGACTTCTATATATGTTCTCTCTCCTCAAGGTATGCTCTCTGATAACCATTTGATATATTCTTGCCTGAGGAATTATGGTTCTTAATTTGATGGAGTTTTATGGCTGATCCTTTATACAATTCCCTTGTCTCACAGAACGATTGTTTACAAAGGTCAGCTAAAACCTGATCAGTTACAAGATTATTACTATGCAGATCTTGGCAATGAGAGGTTTACAAGCTACATGGCCCTGGTAAATATATTCCCCGTTCCCTTTGTTTTTTTCTCCACAAACTCCATACTTCAACAACGAGCAGCATGGGGAACTCGCTGGTAAAAATGGATGTAAGGTCAGAAGCAAGGTGTTCTAAGGGCATCGGAATTTGAAATGATTTCTTAACTACTCTTTTGATTACTGTTTCAATTTGGGTGCTGGATTGGATACCTTGGGTGAGTTGGTGAGAAACCTTATTATGGAGTAAACCATGTTGCAGAAACTTGATGCAGTTCTCCTCCCCATGGCCAATTACTGAGGATGAGAATTCCAGTTTGGAGGTGGAAAGGAAATTGTGTTTGGTCAAGGTAGCTTAGGTTTCTCAAAATGCATTGTATTGACTACTGATACATCCAAAGTTATATTCTTTATTAGGTGTCCTGAATGGAATTCATGTTTTTTCCCCTAAAGTTATATTCTTTATTAGGTGTCCTTCATTTCTATGAATGGAATGGATAAAACTGTGAGTAATATTATTTGGTTTATCTCATTGTTGTGCAGATACATTCCCGGTTCTCGACAAACACTTTTCCTAGCTGGGATCGTGCTCAACCCATGCGTGTCTTGGGCCACAATGGGGAGATCAACACACTTCGTGGCAACATAAATTGGTATTGACTACTTAGTTGATTGTTCAATGTCATATATTTATTTGATTATATTTATTTATTTTTCTGGATAAGCCTTGTAGTGTATAGAGATTTGGAGGTTGGTTGGTATCCTATTTAATTGGATATGGGAATGGACTAAATTCTTTATTGTGTTGAGGTGGACTTTGTCAATCTCATATTTAGGGATGGCAATTTCTCCCATAAAACTAGGGCCCCGCCCTGAATGGGGCGGATTTTCCCCGATCTTAAGCGGGGACGGGGAAAATATTCTTGCCCCGAATTGGGGACAGGGTGGGGACGGAGTTTGCATATAATTCCCCAAACTCGCCCTGAACCCAATGGCAAACTAGTAAAGTATTCATGGGTTTAGTATTAATTTCTAAAACACTTCTAAGTTACCCCCAAATTTTTAAAACCCTAGGATCCCATAATTTCATTTTTATAATACTCCCAAATTGTCATAATCCAATTCCTAAAATACCCCAAATTCCCATAACAATAAGATGTATTTTTAGGTGGTTGCATTGGGGTGGGGAAAATTCGGGGATTCCCCGTCCCTGATGGAGGGGGGGGGGGGGTGCCCCGCCCAAACCCACCCCGCCACTGTGCCCTCGCCCCTACTCATATTTGAATGCACATGGAGAATCTAGTATTTAGAAGTCACTTTCTGTAACTTACATTTGTTACATTTAATTGGTGCTAATAATTTTACTTGTTTTTTACATTCAGGATGAAGGCACGTGAAGGTCTATTGAGATGCAAGAAGCTTGGCCTGTCAAAGAATGAGATGAAGAAGCTTTTACCAATTGTTGATGCTAGCTCATCTGATTCAGGTGAGACTTTAAACTGAACATTTTCCACTGCACTTGCTAATTTGTTTCCAGAAATGCATGTATACACATTACACGACATATATTTATCTAAAAAGCATATTCTTATGTTGGAGGAGGAAGAAAGGTGCTTGTTATATATTTATATTGACAACTTAGTATTTTCTATTTTAATGCATGTGGTTCTTGCAGGAGCTTTTGACGGTGTGCTTGAGCTCTTGGTTCGAGCTGGTAGAAGTCTTCCTGAAGCTATTATGATGATGATTCCTGAAGCATGGCAAAATGACAAGAATATGGACCCAGATAGGAAAGCCTTGTATGAATACTTCTCAGCTGTTATGGAGCCATGGGATGGACCTGCCCTTATTTCATGTAGGTCACAAACTTCTAGTATTACATGGTGTCACAAATTTCTCTCTTTTTTTTTAACTGGTATGTTATAAATTTCTCTTCATGCTTGAGCTTTTACTTGATATTAAAAATTTGCAGTTACTGATGGCCGCTATCTTGGAGCCACATTGGATCGTAATGGATTGCGTCCTGGTCGCTTTTATGTTACACATAGTGGGCGAGTTATCATGGCAAGTGAGGTTGGTGTGGTAGACATTCCACCTGAGGATATCTGCAGGAAGGGAAGACTCAACCCTGGAATGATGCTTTTAGTAGATTTTGAAAAGCACATTGTTGTGGATGATGAAGCCCTGAAGCGGCAGTATTCTCTAGCAAGGCCTTATGGGGAGTGGCTGAGTAGACAGAAGATAGAGCTCAAGGACATAGTTGATTCTGTTCATGAAGCTGATAGGGTTCCACCAGCTATATCTGGATCAGTGCCGGTGAGTCCAGTTAACTTTGCCTTTCAGTCCTTTCTGGATTTTGCTTTTTGGCAAATTCTAATAGTGGTTTAATTGTATTATAATCTAGGCATCTAGCCATGATGAGAACATGGAAAACATGGGTATACATGGATTAGTGGCTCCACTGAAGGCTTTTGGGTAAGTATCTTGCACATCCTTTTTGCCTACTGTCTTTGTTTTTTTGCCATTATCTAAGACTATTTCTTTTCTTGTCTGGTGCAGTTACACAGTTGAAGCCTTGGAGATGCTATTGCTTCCCATGGCAAAAGATGCTACTGAGGCTCTTGGTTCTATGGGAAATGATACTCCATTGGCAGTGATGTCAAACAGAGAGAAGCTCACATTTGAGTATTTTAAGCAGATGTTTGCTCAGGTTACAAATCCGCCAATTGATCCAATTAGGGAGAAGATAGTGACCTCCATGGAGTGCATGATTGGACCAGAAGGAGATTTGACAGAAACCACTGAGCAACAGTGCCATCGGCTCTCACTGAAAGGGCCTCTCTTATCCATTGAAGAAATGGAAGCCATCAAAAAGATGAACTACAGAGGTTGGCGGAGCAAGGTTCTTGACATCACTTATCTTAAAAGCCGTGGTAGGAAGGGTTTGGAGGAGATGTTAGATAGGATTTGTTCTGAAGCACATGAAGCGATTAAGGAGGGTTTTACAATACTCGTGCTTTCTGACAGAGGTAACCATTTTTCCAACTCAAGAAACATTCCAGAAAATTCTCTACTTGTAGCTGTAGGGCCTCAAGGAAACTAAAGTTTTAACTATATTAGCTGTCTTATATGTTCCCTTTGATAAACCTGATATAGGATCAATCTTTAGCTTCAAAAAATTTGATATTTATTACTAACATATTGAGGCTATTTTTCATCTGTTCTAATGCAGCTTTTTCACCAAACCGTGTGGCTGTAAGTTCTCTCTTAGCTATTGGTGCTGTCCATCATCATTTGGTGGAGAAGCTTGAACGTACTCGAATTGGTTTGATAGTTGAATCTGCTGAGCCACGTGAAGTTCATCATTTCTGTACCCTAGTTGGATATGGTGCTGATGCCATATGCCCATACTTGGCCATAGAAACCATTTGGAGATTGCAGATTGATGGCAAGATCCCCCCTAAAGCTAGTGGTGAGTTCCACTCGAAGGAGGAACTGGTCAAGAAGTATTTCAAAGCAAGCAACTATGGAATGATGAAGGTTCTTGCAAAAATGGGGATATCAACGCTTGCTTCTTACAAGGGAGCCCAGATCTTTGAAGCATTGGGTCTTTCATCGGAGGTTATCCAGAAATGTTTTGCTGGGTCCCCAAGCCGAGTTGAGGGTGCAACATTTGAAATGCTTGCTCGTGATGCACTTCGACTACATGAGATGGCGTTTCCAACCCGTGCTTTGCCTCCTGGAAGTGCTGAGGCTGTTGCATTGCCCAATCCTGGGGATTATCATTGGAGAAAAGGCGGAGAAATTCACCTTAATGATCCCCTTGCTATGGCAAAGCTACAAGAGGCTGCTAGATCAAACAGTGTGGCTGCATATAGAGAGTATTCCAAGCGCATACAGGAACTCAATAAGAGCTGCAATTTGCGGGGTATGCTGAAGTTTAAAGAAGCAAAGGTGAAGGTTCCTTTGGATGAGGTGGAACCTGCTAGTGAGATTGTGAAGCGGTTCTGTACAGGGGCCATGAGTTATGGGTCAATATCACTTGAGGCTCACACCACCCTAGCAATTGCCATGAATACACTTGGGGGGAAATCAAATACAGGTGATTTTGTTTATTGATCAATACTATATACTTTGGAGCAATCTCTGTACATCTAGATTATCTGACTATTTTAAGAGTTAGAAAATAAAAGTATTTTTAGAAAACCCGGCTGTTAATATAAATATTGTATCTAAAATTCATGAGGAATTTGGGAAGTCCTAAAACAGGGGCCTATGGCATAGCTAACCTGTCATACATGGGATCATATGTTTACAACCTATACCTTACTGCTTCATGGAAAAGTTAACAAGGACTGATTGGCTTTTAGAGTCTAGGGTTCAGGGGTGAGAGGGTTCCATGTGATTCTTAATTGATTTACTTAATACATGAATATTTTCATTTATTTACTGTATGATTTTTTACTGCAGGTGAGGGAGGTGAGCAACCATCTCGGATGCAGCCTCTTCCTGATGGTTCAATGAATCCAAAGAGGAGTGCAATTAAGCAGGTTGCCAGTGGGAGATTTGGAGTTTCTAGTTATTACCTTACAAATGCAGATGAACTACAGATAAAAATGGCTCAGGTAATTGTTTGGTATTATACATGTGTACTCTGATTGCTTCCTATATTTTGTACCTTAACACTTGAGGTTCAAATTTTCCTACTTTGCACCTCTATTCCTATTGGAACAGCAGTTCCTCTTGTTTATGGGTTTATCTTCATGGGCAGATGCTGCTGAGTCTGCAAGGCACCTGTGGGTGTCTTTGCAACTGATACCTGCCTCTGGCATTTGGTGAGGTTATATAAGAACTGGAGCTTTTTTTTCTTTGTGGGTTGAATTAATTCTGAAGTTAAGGCCTGCATTTTTGTACAGGGTGCCAAGCCAGGTGAAGGAGGTGAACTTCCAGGTCACAAGGTTATTGGAGACATTGCAGTTACCAGAAACTCTACTGCTGGTGTTGGACTCATCAGTCCTCCTCCCCATCATGATATCTACTCCATTGAAGACCTTGCACAATTAATTCATGATCTCAAGGTATACATATTTAATATTCTTATTTCTTTATGGTCCTTATGATTTTATTGTTGCTTCTGTAGGTGTAATTAGACTTCCTGGTAAAGCATCAAAATAACACCCCCAACTATAACTGAGCATTTAATTGTATTCATCAGGTGTAAACCATCTAACCGCTTGTATTTCTCTGTTCCAATCTTTTCTAGAATGCTAATCCTGGGGCTCGAATCAGTGTTAAGCTGGTATCTGTAGCTGGTGTAGGAGTCATTGCTAGTGGGGTAGTGAAGGGCCATGCTGAACATGTCTTGATCTCGGGCCATGATGGAGGGACAGGAGCTTCACGTTGGACTGGTATCAAGAATGCTGGGTTACCTTGGGAGCTTGGTTTGGCTGAAACCCATCAAACCCTAGTTGCCAATGACCTTCGTGGTCGAACGATTCTCCAGACAGATGGCCAACTTAAAACTGGAAGAGATGTGGTCATTGCAGCACTTCTTGGTGCAGAGGAGTTTGGTTTCAGCACTGCCCCTCTCATAACCCTTGGTTGCATAATGATGAGGAAGTGCCACAAGAACACATGTCCAGTGGGAATTGCTACCCAAGATCCTGTTCTTCGTGAGAAGTTTGCTGGAGAGCCTGAGCATGTCATAAATTTCTTCTTTATGCTAGCTGAGGAGGTCCGAGAGATTATGTCCCAGCTAGGATTCCGAACCATCAATGAAATGGTTGGCCATTCAGATATGCTAGAAGTTGATAAAGAAGTGGTTAGCAACAATGAGAAGCTGGAGAATATTGATCTTTCTCTACTACTCAGACCTGCTGCTGACATTAGGCCAGAGGCTGCACAGTACTGTATCCAGAAACAGGATCATGGCCTAGACATGGCTTTGGACAACAAACTGATAGCTTTATCCACACCAGCTCTGGAGAAAGGTCTTCCAGTATACATCGAAGTTCCGATCCGTAATGTGAACCGTGCTGTTGGAACTATGCTGAGCCATGAAGTCACTAAACGCTACCACATGGCAGGTCTTCCTGCAGATACCATCCACATCAAGCTCGGTGGAAGTGCTGGTCAGAGTCTTGGAGCATTCCTCTGTCCTGGTATCACACTTGAGCTTGAAGGTGACAGCAATGACTATGTTGGAAAAGGATTATCAGGTGGAAAAATTGTAGTCTATCCTCCAAGAGAAAGCCAGTTTGATCCAAAGGAGAACATTGTGATTGGCAATGTGGCTCTTTATGGTGCAACAAGTGGGGAAGGATATTTCAATGGGATGGCAGCTGAGAGATTCTGTGTGCGTAATTCAGGGGCCAAGGCAGTTGTTGAAGGAGTGGGTGATCATGGGTGTGAATACATGACAGGTGGGACAGTTGTTGTTCTTGGTAAAACTGGGAGGAATTTTGCTGCCGGTATGAGTGGTGGGATTGCCTATGTTCTTGATGTTGATGGGAAGTTCCAATCTCGATGCAATCTTGAACTGGTAGATCTTGATAAAGTTGAAGATGAAGAGGATATTATGACATTAAGAATGATGATACAACAACATCAGCGCCATACAAACAGTGAGTTAGCTAGAGAAGTCCTTGCCAACTTTGAGAATCTTCTACCAAAGTTTATTAAGGTAGTCCCTAGAGATTATAAGCGGGTTCTTGCAAACCTAAGGGCAGAACAAGCTGCCAAAGATGCCAAGGAACGGGCTGCCAAAGAAGCTGAGGAACAAGAAGAAGCAGAGTTGATGGAGAAGGATGCTTTTGAAGAACTTAAGAAGTTGGCAGCAGCATCCTTGAATGATAAAGCAAGTCAGGTAGCTTAATTTTTTATTCAGCTTTCTGCAATTTTCCTTGTTTCTTACTTGATTACAATTTGTTCTTTTAATATATAGTAGATTATCCTGCATGTAAAATGGATATCCTGATCTTACCAGACAGAATGTCTTGGATGTTTTTGTAGTGGAAATATCACAAGTTTATCTTCTTCATTTTATAGAGCTTTTTTTTTGTTCAGCTTTGATGTGCTTGAGCTAAACTGTTATTGCCCGAGTCAAAAGTGGCAGGTAGCGTTGT
Source organism: Nelumbo nucifera (assembly GCF_000365185.1). Next base: position 3,021,805 of record NW_010729118.1, on the reverse strand, counting down.
TTAATCTTAAAAGATGTTATTGACCTTTTCCTTTGTTATTGCACTATAATGTTGCTCATTCAAGTTAGCATGGCTTGAGTGTTGTTACCTTTTTCTTTAATGCAAAGTACTACTCTGTTGACTTTGGAGATGTATGAAAATATGCATAAAAGGAAGCCATGAAAAAGAAGTTGCCATGCAATGTGACCATAGGCACCAGAACAAAGCAAAACATATAGTAAGAGGCACTTCCTTGAAATCCTTGTGACGATCAATTATGACTATGCCTTAAGATGACTTTGACCGAAAATGCTCAACTTTTATTGTTGTGATGTTTCTTTCACCCCAGATCACCAAAATGGTTACCTGAAAGGATGCTCAATAAACTTTTATATTTGTCATTCTGTTCAATTAAATTCCAATTTGTTAACCTTCAAATAATATTCTTTTTCTGGTAAAGTTTTTTTTTTTTTTTTTTTGGTAAAGGTTTTTGTAGTTTTCAAACCTCTAGCCATTTGCTTCATTCAACGAAAGTTCAGTTGTTTACATATAATCAATGTTATTTATGGAATGTTTATTTTTGTTTCTAGAGAGCCAGCAGCCTTCAGTTTAGTAAAAAAATTGCAATGTTCTCTTTGGAAACTGTGTAAACTCTTACTTGTTATGAACCTGTTATAGATTAAAGCTTGTCTTATTTACTTGTTTGTCAATAGTCTAAAAGGAGTTTGGGGTATTTGCAGAAGGTGGAAAAGGCAGTACAATTGAAGAGGCCAACTAAGGTTGACAATGCCATCAAGAATGGAGGCTTTATTGCTTATGAACGAGAAAGCATTTCATACAGAGATCCTTCTAATCGGATTAGTGACTGGAAGGAGGTTATGGAAGAGCCAAAACCAGGCCCACTTTTAAACACCCAATCGGCTCGTTGCATGGACTGTGGAACTCCCTTCTGCCATCAGGTAGCAACGGCTTGCATATATAGCCAAAGTTCAAATTATTATTATATCCCCTTTAGCTTGTTAGGCAACAGTCTTGTCTTGCCCAAAGTGTTCACTTGTTGCTTCTCGTATACAGGAGAATTCTGGTTGTCCTCTTGGGAATAAGATACCGGAGTTCAATGAATTGGTGTACCAAAATAGGTGGCGTGAAGCATTGGATCGACTTCTAGAGACAAATAACTTCCCAGAGTTTACTGGTAGAGTGTGCCCAGCACCTTGTGAAGGTTCTTGTGTACTTGGTATAATAGAGAACCCCGTATCCATCAAAAGCATAGAGTGCACCATCATCGACAAGGCCTTCAAGGAAGGGTGGATGGTGCCACGACCACCCCTTAGAAGAACTGGGTATGCCTTCCTCTTCTAGTCATGGAAATATCGATATTCTCAATATCCATAAAAAAATGGAAATATCATCTATTGCTTGGTTTATTTCCTATGATACCGATATTCTCAATATCCATATCTGCCAAATTTGAGGCACTCTTGCAATTTTCCTTTTTTTTTATACCGTTACACTTTTTCATGATGATATTATTGTTTATAGGCACATCTTCTATTTTTCACAAATATCTGAATGGAAAATCAACTCGTATCTCTAAATGCAGGAAGAGAGTTGCTATTGTGGGTAGTGGACCAGCGGGCTTGGCTGCTGCAGACCAGTTAAATAAAATGGGCCATTTAGTGACAGTGCTTGAACGTGCCGACCGGATTGGAGGACTAATGATGTATGGAGTTCCCAATATGAAGGCTGACAAGGTGGACGTTGTTCAAAGGCGTGTCAATCTTATGGCTGAAGAAGGTGTCAATTTTGTGGTGAATGCTAATGTTGGAACAGATCCATTGTACTCCATTGATCGGCTTCGTGCAGAGCATGATGCTATTGTTTTGGCCTTAGGAGCTACAAAACCAAGGTAAAATCACAATTCTAACCATTATCAAGATAGCTAGGCTATGGTGATAACACATTGAAGATCTCTTATAATTGTGGTCTTGCAGAGATCTTCCTGTTCCAGGACGGGAGCTGAAGGGAGTCCATTTTGCCATGGACTTTCTTCATGCAAACACCAAAAGCTTGCTTGACAGTAATCTCCAGGATGGGAACATCATATCTGCTAAGGGGAAGAAAGTGGTGGTCATAGGAGGTGGTGACACTGGTACAGACTGCATAGGGACATCCATTCGCCATGGTTGTACCAACATCATAAATCTTGAGCTTCTTCCACAGCCACCGCAGACTAGGGCTCCGGGCAACCCTTGGCCACAGGTTCGTCACTTTCCTATATTCTTCTTAACAGCCAAACGTATTTAGTTGATAACAAAATTAATCTATTGAAAAAAATTAAAATTATTAAAAGGAGCTCAAGCCTTGAGGCTTATAGGGTCTCTATGCAATCTCTGGCTTATAGATCCTTTATCTATTGAGCTTGTTGTTGTCTTCCTAGATGACTGTCTAACTAATTAATACTTCGTTTTTTTTGGTCGTTTTTAGTGGCCTCGCATATTCCGTGTAGATTATGGACACCAGGAAGCAGCTACCAAATTCGGGAAAGATCCAAGGTCCTATGAGGTATTGACGAAGCGGTTTTTGGGAGATGAGAATGGAGCAGTGAAAGGACTTGAGGTGGTTCGAGTTCGCTGGGAAAAGGATGAAAGTGGAAGGTTCCAATTCAAGGAAATTGAGGGCTCTGAGGAGATAATTGAAGCTGACCTGGTTCTCCTTGCCATGGGTTTCCTTGGTCCTGAGTCGGTAAGTACACTTACTTTTTGTGCATCTTATAATTAATTAGGGGGTTCGACTATGATATGGGAAAAATAACTAACCAATAAATTGAAATCACAAACGTGGAAGCAAATAAGGTGTTTATTTATCAAAATTCATGGGTGGGTTTTGATTGGTCAAAACTCTTTCCATATCATATCTTTTCTACATATTTTGATTAGAGGGATGATATATACCAAGGTGCCTCATACCCTAAAAGTAGGTAATGTATACCAGAGGCACTGAATTGGGGGAGGTACGCACCTTGGTGTTGCTTTGCTTCGCCAAAATGATCTGTTTTTCTGATCCTTGTTGAGTTAGGCTTTTGGAAATCGCATTTCATTAATGCTTTACCAGTTAAAAGAGACTCGCCCAGCTGCGTCCTGTGTACCGGGGACTTACCCATGTTTGTATTGATTAATGTTTCCAGACAATTGCGGACCGGCTAGGCTTGGAAAAAGACAACCGGTCAAACTTGAAAGCAGACTATGGAAAATTCTCAACTAATGTTGAAGGGGTCTTTGCTGCCGGGGACTGCAGACGTGGACAATCACTGGTGGTCTGGGCAATCTCGGAGGGGCGACAAGCCGCGGCTCAGGTGGACACGTACCTGATGAGAGATAGCGACCCCGGCACAAGTGATAGCCAGGACGTCCAGAAACAACAAGACAGCAGTCGACTCACTCTAATGACATAGGCGACCTCTCTGCTCTGGTTCGGTTCTTACTTTTCAGATCGATCAAGGAAAGAAGAAATTTGATTATACATGGATTGCCTGTTGAGTGGGCCTTTAGGGGGCGTGCCGATAAAGTGGCATTCAGGTGGTTTTTATGTCTCTTGGAACTGAGAAGAGGTGGCATTGTGGGGGGTGTTGGTATTTTGTTGCGTTTAGTCTTTTTATGTTTTATTTAATCCCCTCCAATTCTTAGGGAAAGTCGTAATGCTTTTGCTATATTTTACATGAAATAATGTACAGTTCGTTTTGTTTGGCCTATTTATAAATTATATATGGCTAAGTTTTTTCTTTTTTAATCTTTTATCCCTTAAGTGGGGAAAAAATGCTGTGGTTGCTTAGACATTTTCCTTGTCAAATGGGCTGGTAAATGGTAATGAAGAAGAAAAACACTTTAGACACACAGCGTTTGGCAGGTATCGCAAAATCTCTAACAAAACCCCCACCCTTGCAGGAGACGATTACAAACCACGTACTTCTTTTGCGGCAACAGAAATTTATGCAACGCTCGGTAACCATTGAATACCATGAAAAACATGTCTCGTGGCTATGCAGTAATGCTTCACAATTTTCATATAGCAACTATGTGTTGCCTGAAAAGATTGGGTTAAGATGCTTTTATCTCTAATATAAGTTGGGTAAAATTTTTGAAGATTGCAACATTAAACTGAACCAGCTAGTTCATCGGATGCTTGAAGATGGATGCACTCGTATGAATCCTTCATTCTCATATTTCACCGAGATTTCACCCCCCCCATTAAACCATATTTCACAAATTACAATGAGTTTAGGCATGAAGCTTCCCAGTACATTGATCTCACTACTCGTTTATGCATGCAAGGCAGGGACACTGACCTCCCGATTTAACTTCGCATTCTTTCCTACCCCACGACAAGGGTTTCTTTCTTTTCTTTTTTAAATCGTGCCCAATGATTTTGCACCGAACGGAACGGAATGGTGACTTTTTTTTTTTAATCTTTGAAGCTCAGTTTGGAAAGAGTACAAATGCATACAAATTACAAGATTTTGCACTGTATATATTTGTATTTACTCCTTCCAAACTGAGCCTTAATAAAAGAATATCGCTACTGATGCTTCGTGGCTTCGTGCTGCCAACAATCCACTGCGGCACTGCCTATATTCCCACAGAAACGAGTTACCACCTCGTCAACCTGGGCTCTTACGTATTGGGTTCTCTCAAAGCCGGACTCAACTATCCATGCCACAATGATTACACCACAAACAACGAGAGAATCAAGTTGGAAACGGACATGTATCACAATACACTTCAAAAAAAATATAAGTTGGTGGATTGATACGTATGAATGCCCTTGGACAACTCTCATAAATAATAATAATACTATATAGATTGAAATAATTCTCAATTAAGTATAAATACATATTTTATATTAAGAAATATATTACAATCAATTAGGAGATCACATAGGTCACATAGATATCATACAACTTTACAATTACTACACGAAAAAAGCTATAAATATGTTATTATTTATTTGTATTATTAATTAATAATTACAGAAAGATATAAATAATCTAAAAATATATATTGGATTCGTGAGAATGTAGATCCAAATCACAAATCATATGCAACTATTATATTTTAATTACTAAATCAATTATTTTCTATTTTGTTATTTTTACTTTGAATATTAGCAAAAAATAAGTCTAATTTAATTTTAAATTCTTATATATTTTATAAATAATATTTCATTTTTATAAATAAGAAATATGGGGGTCTGATTATGATAACAAAAAAAACATGATACTGGAAAAACTTGTTACTAATGAACCAATATCATAAAAGTGGTAAACAATCAGATGGTATTTATCAAAATTCACAAAGGGTTTTTGACTGGTCAAAGCTCTTCTGGCATCATAGATTTTCCCTAAATTAATTATTAATAATTTATAGAAACATATAATCTTAATTTAAAAATATACTAGGCCCATTAGAATTTCCAAGTACCATATGCAAATACATGAAATTATATTACTAAATTAATTATTCTATTCTAAGCATTTTTATTTTTATAAATTACCAAAAAATTAAAATTTTTTTTTGAGAGATATTGATTAATGGATTTGATAGATCATTCATATTAATGTTTATAAAATACTGATTCTAATGATCATTTTCTTTTAAGTTTTGGTTGAACATTAATACATAACATTCTGATATGGACCAGCTGATGCAAACATTACATATGGGCACAGGAGGAATTGTATTAAATATCATTCCCCCGTATCGGTTTGTATTGCATCAATACCTTGAACATTGCGGAGAATTACATCATTTCTTACTACTTCAACCTATGTTCCTTTTGGCATGCCCCTATCCCTTCCAAAGTCCATACCCATCTACCTACAACAAATCCTCTTCTCACTGATACTTCATATGGCCTTCTTTGCACATGGCCACATCATCTTGGTCTGTTTTCCCTCTTATTTTACCACCTATAGGAATTACTCTTAAATTTCAACTCCCTAATTTCCAATGTTTTAAAACTTTCACTGTTCTACAACATTTGTCCACAATATAACACAATTTATACCTCCATTTGTCCATCCTGCTCTAATTCTTTGGGTGACATCCTCCTCAATCTCTCACTTTACTGAATTCTCTATCAATGTTGTGAATAAAAAGGGAATTACAAATTTACCATTGCTTATCCTAACTATTTGGGTTTTGGAAGAGATGGACCGGATATAGATCCAAGTTCTAAGCCTTGGCATTTTTTTAATCACTCTCGGGCTCAAACCCACTTTCTCATGCTTCCAGCCCATGTTCTCATGATGCTTAGGAAGAACAATAAACCCAAGTGTGAAGACTTTCAAATAGTTCAACTTCACTTCATATTAGTTTACTTGGTCATCTCAACCTCAAAATTAATTGCACAGCTTCCTTTTCTTTTTATTTTGATGAATTTGCACAGCCTCCAATTGCTACATAGTCTAAACTCGATTATAAAGGTTATTACCTTTGCATTTTTTTTTTTCATAAAGTGGCCACTTTCAAAAAAAGCCATGTTCTTGTGCTTGTTAGATCAAGATTTTACCATTATACCAAGCAAAGGCCCCTTAGTCCAAACTAGTATAGAGTGATAATTTCCAGATTAAAATAAAAAATGGATTCAGATGCTGTAATCGCATATATGTTTTTAATTTTATCCTTTTCTTTATTTATCAAAGTTCTCAGCTAATCCACCATTTCCTCAAACATGAAATTACAGAATCACTCATAAAAGTGAAATGTTTGATATTTCTTAAAAGAAGCATAAAAGGAAACAACAAAACCAACATACCATCCCTTCTTGCAGTGCATGCCAAAATTATCAGAAGCACCCACCCAACTGCAAACAGAGGATGATAATCAGGAACAAGTAAAGAGGAACATAAATCCAATCATGAGTCAGATTAGTACTAAAACAACATGCTTCTGAATTATCTATGCATGGTGCACATTAAGGGGAAGTCTTGGTGATTCTATTGGTGAACAAATGGTTCCAACCAGATGCTAAAGAGGTAGATTAAGACTGTTCAAACAGCTCGTTTGCCAGATGCTTGGGGTCGTCTAATCAAGCTGATGTCTGAGTTACAACAAATCTAAAAGGTAGCATGGTGATTAAATAGCTTTCCCTCGTATTGGCAGAGGCTGAGGGTGTTAGTTTGAGACGTATTTCACTACAACAAAGTAACTTCCGCAAACCAAATCATTATGGATGAGGTTTTCCAATATTCACTACTTAGTAGAAGAATAGGGATCTTTTTTATTCAATGCTTAGTACAGCTTTCTCTGAATGAAATTGTAGTAAGACATGGCCAATTGATGTGGTTATGACACAGCTGATGGACAAGGTCTTATTGCATGGCCAATCTAGACAGTTCATCTAACTTGCAAGTCGCAACCCTCTGGATTGGCAATGCTAATGAGTACATAATCATGCCCTGTCAGCCCTGTAGCTTGCCTTCAATGAACTATCTTCCCAAATGAATAACAGCCTCTGAGACTTCCAAATAAAAGACTGGCAAGAAAGGGAGACTTTGGCCATGTAAAGGAGAGGTATGTGAGTTGATGGATCCACATAAAGAGATGGTAATGTGGCACAAAAATCAACAACATATTAGGCTGCAAGGTTCATTTATGGCCCGGAAAATAGAATGGTCACTCTAACTCCTTGCTAGACTTTGCCTTCCAGAAAACCCATTTTCATGTTACAATTGATCAGTGATTAATTAGGAAAGAGGTTCTACAAACCAAAATAGCCTCAATCTCCCTGTCGGACACTGGTGTGCGTTTTGGCTGAAGGGAAGCTTTCCCTCCTACACCAGTGTTAGTTGGTGCAGCTGGAATTTTTGCCCCTGAAAAGAAAGTCTGATGGGCATCACTGGAAGCCAATGCTGCTTGTGGTTGGGATGCAGAACCTACACATTGATTACCATGATAGTCAATAAATGTTACAATAATGATAAATACTTAATTGAATGGGAAATAGATAATAACTTGGTATTCACAAAGGATAGGATCAAGGTTGTAACTTTTTCTTTTATTAAAAGGATATAAATAGGTCCATTAGGGGCCATTGCTTGGTGTAATGATAAAATTTCAGCCTGGCAAGTGTGAGAAAACGGGATTGAGTCTGAGAGTTGCCACTTCGTGCCAAAAAAATGCCAAAGTTAGGACCATATCCAATCTAGATTAGCTGGGACCAACATTGGGTAATGTCCGTTTTTATATAGATAGGTCCATTAACCTACCATTCCCCCCAAACCTATGTTCTCCTCTTAACCTACTTTTCTTTCTGCCAAATCCTTTCTTCTTTATTATTATTGGGGAAAGTGTTCTATCCACTAACTCATCAAAAAAAAAAAAAGTATTCTATCCACACTAATTGATACAAGTTTGGGTGACATCTTCTGCTGGTAAAAAGTGGTGGTGGCACCGTGGCACTACAATGGAAGAACCAGATGAGGCTATTTGGCGAAAGGTAATTAACAATATCATTACAATCCAACTACCGACCAGAATAAAGTGCAATGCTTGTCAACTTCTTTTACTTTTACTGTTCCTTTCACACCATAAGCTAATACCTTCTATTAATAATGATTCCTATATTTCCCCATAGAGCATTTCTACATGGAAACTACATTGGTTCAGTCATCTGAACTCTTGCACATGTAACTTTGACATGACTTATTTATCTCAATACATGTTCCACCATACATTATTCTTAAAGTCGTAACAACAATTTCCATGTTCCATCCCAAGTGTTGTACGAGTAACAATAGGTCTTTTTTCTATACTATGTAAGGAAACCTTCTGTCAATCTGTTAAAGTTCTACAGGTTAAAAGTAAAACAAGATGATTTGACACATTCCACCAGTTCCAGATGAGATTTGGTACCAGAGATTAGCCCTACATCTAGGGGGTTCAAATCTAGGAGAAAGGCTACCTTGAGCAGATTAAAGGCTGCCCCAGAAAGAAGCACCCGGAGCAAAGTAAGAGCTACTGTGGAAGGGTTACCCACCACTGCAGTGAGAGCCATCAATGAAAGGGCTAGTTGCCACTAGAGTGAGAACCACCAATATACTGACTACAGAGCACGACCGCATGTTTTGGTCCTAAGGATTAAAATAGCCTGACTTCACACTTCTTGAAGGTTCACTAAGTGGCATGCACTTAAACCTTTTTTTGGAAGGCCGCATGCAATTAACTTGATTGTTTATATTATAAACCAATTACAGTTTGCGCACACACACACAAAAAAATAAAAAAATAAAGAAAGTTAGAAACTGCCCAGGGGAAAAACCAGAGTACAAATTTGTTACAGCCTTCTTTTTTTTAAGACGAAGAACAAAATCCAGAAGTGTAAAACAAACGTATCTCTGCACAACGATAACAATCTTTAGGTTAACCCTTGCAAAAAGGTAGAAGGTGAACATGATTTGACCAATTAGTAGTATCTGAGTTGAACCCATATGAGCATCTCACCGCTTTGGCAGTACTAAGATTTCCTATTTAGAGAGAAAACAGAAGAATAAAGAAAGAAAAGAAATAAACCCTGAATTTATTCATCTAGCAAGCATATATATTCAATCAACTTGACCCATTTAATGAAACCCTAGATGTTCTCCAACCAGATAAGTAAGACAATATATTAGAATAAGATTGTTTAAATTTCAAGAATAATCAAACCCAAATATTGGATAAAGAAACATCATTCACAGATCAACTCGTAAAGAGAGAGATTACAGACCGGAGGGTTTTGGATGCCTTTGTGGAAATTTAATGCGAGGAATTCGCTTAATCAACTGTTCTCCTGCCATTTCTTCTGGTTCTTTCTATGGCTGCAGCAGCGCGTATCGGGTATGAGAAATGAGTCAAATGACAACAGGGTTGAAAGAAATAATGAACGGCTCAACCAAGCCCAAAATCCGACCCGTTCTCTTAAACGGGTTGGGCCGGGATTTTCACCGTCGGATAAACTGGGTCCCATAATTAGGGCCTATTTACGCTTGGTAGCTCTGCGCTTGCTGTTGAGATTTGAGAGGTAGTTCTACTGTCCCAGGCTTTCTTCATCTCTCTCTCAAGGTCTGTTCCCTGTTCATCATCAATGGCGGAACAGGAGATAGCCGCGGAAGTAAATGCGGATCAGTCAAGAAACGTTCAAATGGAGAAGCAAATTGCAATTGCAGTACTGGGAAAAGAACTTTCCCAGCACGCAAAAATCACGGGCTGTCTTTGAAATCTCAGTTGAGCCGGACCCAGAAGCGGAGGAGGTTGTAAGAAGAACTGTTAGAGGAAGGATCTTCCCACGCATTCGGGTCAGTATCAAGAATGTTAAGAACTTCGTTAGAAACGTCTGGGAACCAGTGAATCCAGTTCGGGTGGGCCGCGATGACAGCGGAGGCTGGGAATTCACTTTTGATAGCAAAGAGGATGTGGCTAAGGTGTTAAACGGTGGCCCCTGGTTTATTCGTTCTAGCTGGATGCTGGTGGCGGAATGGCAAGACGCCAAGTCGGAGGAGAAGGCGAAGTTGTGGCACCAGAAGCTATGGGTTCAGTTACACGACATACCTAGATCATACATCTCGGATGGGTACTGCAAGCTCTTTGCAAGTGCAGCAGGAGGGTACTAGAGGAAAACGAAGAAAACCAACCGGGAAACCCTAACGGAGGCCGAATGGTTCGTCTGAGACTTGAGATTGATCTTCGGAGATCTCTTTTTAGAGGTCTCGTCTTGATTACTGAAAACGGTCTGGTCTGGATCCGATTCACTTATGAAAATCTTACAAAACTCTGTATTCACTGCGGTGTAGTTGAACACTCGTGGAAGAAATGCAAGCAAAGCATCCCGGGCACTGATCATGAAGCAATATTGAAAGAGTTCGAAGACAGAAAAGTTGATGCCCCCGGCGATTGGTTGAGAGCAGAACATAAACCTGATCGCCGCCCTCTCAAGTATCCTGAGTTCAAAAAGAACGCTTCACCTTGTAAGCAACTCCAGTTCGTGCAACAACAACGATACTCTAGTTCAGATGAAGATCCTGGAGAAGAGGAAGAAGACGGCATTCAAGAAAAACGCCAATGCACCTCGGAAAGCTCTCTGCAACTGCAAGCCATCAAATCTCATAGCAAGGAGAAGAAAGCAACCGAGGTGTCGGTGAACTCGGTGAATGGTCGAAGAGGAAACGGAACGAGTCAGGCAAATGACAGAATTCGGAAGAAGCGAAAGAAATCTCAAACAGATCCTTCAAATCACATCAAAGAAGATTCTGTCAGTGGCCTCGGGCAAATAATCTGGCTACTGGCGCTAAAACCTTGTCTGGAGGTGGAGGGTGTCAGCAAAATCAGAAAAGAAGGGAGGGTCTGGAGGTTGGTTTGGGCACTAGAAACTCGGAGCCAGCCCAAATCCGAATCCAAATTAAAACCCGATTGCGTGTGAGCCGGATCCATCCCTGACCAACCCGGTGGAAGCAATGGGAGTTTTTACATCCTCAACAGCAGCAGATTGCAGCCATAACCTCTCTTGTTCTTCAGGTATTTAAAATCCTTTATTTGTTGGTTCTCTCCTTTGTAATGTTAATCTGTAATTTTATTCTCACTACTTGTAAACAAACATTTTGTCTGCAACACATTTTATGGAAACTCGAGAAAGGTTCCTTGATCGGTTCAAATCAAGGATCCAAGTGTTGATAAATTGTATTTATTTCACTTTAATGAAAACCACGTCTACTATAGTTTTGGAAAAACCTACAGTTACTTCCCTTATTTCATATTTTCATTGTCGTAAACAGTGGAGACTTTGAAATTTTACTTAGCCTTCGTTTGTTTGCAATGCAAATGCAAATGCAAATATATCTACATTATATATTTACCCATTTGTTGGTTTATAAATGTAAACATGGTTCACATTTTAAATTGTTTTTGTATTCATCCTCTTTGTTTGAAATTGGTGCAAAGCTGTGGGTCCATTATTAACTGCTCCAACTATTTTATGCTCTGGTCAAAAAGTTAATTATCCAATGAATACAAATTTATATCCAAAAAATAGATACAAAAGTGTCGAAAAATATAATTTTACTTTGATAATCATTACTTTTTTAATTTCAAACAAACGCTTGCAAACGAGGTGCATAAATACCCCGGTTCAGTGTTTGTATCACAAAACAAAGGAAAACCTATTTGTACTGTACATTATTTGCATTTGTACTCCTTCTAAACTTAAAAATAGTACAAATATGAATGTATACGGTACAAATATATACTAAATACAAAGTTTTTCACTCTACATATTTGTATTTATATTTTTTTCAAATTGTCAAATTTGGGCATCTTTTCTATATATTCAAAATGTCAAATTTGATCTCTTAAAACTTCACTTGACCTTACTAATGACTAGTGTAGGTAAGGTGGTGGCTAGATTGAGGAGGCGGTCTCTTTGAAAGACAGAGAAAGACATGTGGCTAAAGGGGATTGAATCTGAGGCTAGGGCGTTAAGCAAGAATGATAGAGTTGGGAATCAATGATGAGGATACTCGATGGCTGAATGAATTTCATTACGAGGAGGATCTCTATTTATGGAGGAAATCCCAATATTCTAAAAGGAATGAGCTAAAAGTGCTTGTTTCCTATTAGGAAAGGGAATATTAGATTTGCTGTCAATCATTAAGAGCACTACTGGGGTTTCACCATGTGTCCCTATGGGGATCTTTCCAATGATTGGTTTTCCTTTCACTTGGAGATCCTCATAACCCCCGTGTGCCACTACCTTTTGTGTGTTTTTCTTAACTGACGTGGCCACTAATGATGTCATCGTTTGGCGGATGATGTCTTATTAGACATACGTGGTGCCCTTGTCACTTTCATTCCTTTGAAGTTACGTGCGTAGGTAACATCTGGATTCAGTTCTTGGTGAATTGGGGTATTGTAGCGACTGAGAGTTTATCGCAGGGTCGAGTACGTGCGAACCTCATCGCAGATTTGACCCAGGTTTGCTTTGATTTGAGCTTAGGAATAGGTTCATCGCAAGCGTGTGATGACCTGTAGGTTTGTCGTAGTCCTACGATGTGCTGTGGATTCATCGTAAGCTTGCGATGCTCCAAAGGTTCATTGCAGAGAGAAGATTGGCTACAGATTGATCACAAGTGTCCATGTGGTATCAATGCGGTGTTTATTGTGCTTTGAGGGAGTGAGCGAGCACTACATACCTACAACTAGTTTATAAAGTAAAATTACTTTAACTTTTGAAGCCTAAATTTGAGAAAATATTTCGAGTAGTGGTGCTTGTGCAAATATTTTAGTAAATCTTTATTTGAACTAATAGACATAAGGGTAAAATAGGTATCTTCAAAAAATTAATGCATTAAACCAATCTCTTTCATATGGGACGATGGTAGAAGGGAAGTTTGTTCAAAACTAGAAGGGAGGGGTTTTTTTTTTATATTTTATCAAAAAAGAAGTATCAATAAATTGTATATTGTCTGATTCCGAACAGCCAAATATTCCGAACAGCCAAGTATCAATCTCTTTCGTATTATCAATAAATTGCATATTGGGATTTCATTCTCTCAAATTCCAAGTATTTAATGAAAAAAATGATGGGGTGGTCGACAATATGGCTGGTTTTGTTTGTTTTTGAAAACAAGAACTGTTGCATCAACAAAATTTTATGGTTTTTGTTTTTAAAAACGAAATCAACGATGTTGTTGAATACCCTGGTATATAACGTATGACATGAAACAAATAAAATGATTATTGTGTATTACCATAATTAGTTGGTCAGTCGGTCAGTGGGGACTAATTTTGGACTCCCGGGTGGAGACAAGTGACAAAGTAGAAGCTTGCTTGTGCATTAGGGATGCAATTGAGTTAGGTTGGGGTTGGAATTTGTTAACTTTTCAGTGGAGTGTACTTGGAATTCTTATTCAAGTGAGGCATTGTTTTAAAAGGCTTAAGTCTTGAGTCATGAAATATACGTCTTGATGTGAGGCGTATAGATTTTGCCTTAAGGCTTAAGCCTCACGGATTTTGATCTCTATACCAACCTAATTTAATATGTATATGCGCTGATATGGAATGTTTTGAATCATTTGACCCGGTCGGTTGAATTGGTGATCCTTGACCCGAAGGCAAAAACGGTTTAGCCTCCCTTCAGGTTGGTTTTTAAAACATTGAGTCTTACCAAAATGTCTAATAAATCAAATCCCTTTTACCCCAAACCTGGTTTTTGGTCAAAAATCATTGAAAAAGTCAATAACCCGTTGACCCGGATGGTTGAACCGTTAACCCATTCAACGGTTTTGACCGTTTTTTATTTTTAAATTTTTAATTTGTTTGTCAGAATGGGTTGTCCGATCGAATTGGACAGTCGGACCATTGACCCAGAAACCGGTGGCCAGAACGGTTCCATTTCCATGTCATTTTTTAAAACGTTATTATTTGATAAGAAGGTAAATTTGTCGATGCAAAACTAACCCAACTTTGCAATTTAGGTTGCATTTGGTTGTAATGCAAACGCAAATATGTACACTACATATTTACCCATTTTTCGGTTCATGAATGCAAACACGGTTTACATTTTAAATCATTTAAACCATTTTTGCATTCATTTTGTTTGTTTGAAATCGGTGCAAAGTGTGGGCCCATCATTAAATGCTCCAATGCCTTAACTTTGGACAAAAAGTTAAACACAAAATTGTATAAAAAAAATAGATACAGTAATGCTCTCTTCTCGGAGTTCAAAAGTGTTAGAAAATACATTTTTGCTCTAATAATCATTACTTTTTTACGTATCAAACAAATGCGAATCAAAGTACATGCCCCAATTCAGCATTTGTATCGCAAACAAAAGCCCCGATACATATCCCGGTTCAGCATTTGTATCGCAAACAAGCGGAGCCTTATATAAACCGTTTTACACTCTAGATATTTGCATGGTTTTCGAACGCAGCCATATTGTTCACCCTCCAAATTCAAACTTCTGAGTATGCTCTAAATGTATCCTTGATGCCATTTCAACAATTACCTTTCAGTCATTGGTTATTTTATCTTATCTATTTATTGTGATGAAAAAGATTCTTTGTTATCAGATGAGTTTAAATAGTTTGATGTTTAGCATACATATTGCTACGAACGAGCATTTTAGAACCACCCGTACAAGAACTTTAAGGTTGCCTTATTTGCCATACATAATCATTGAAAACAAAACTAATTTTTGGTAAATGGGACACACGAAAAATCATAATGAAATCATTTCATCTCAAATGGAGGCTTGTCGTTGCAGCCGTGAGGCTAGGTTTTCATTTATAGTCTATAGAGGCCTCTAAAACCTTGAACTTGAACTTGGCTTCTGCTTCTTCTAATGCCTCTCCCATCATTACTTTTTTTTATCCCAATTACCATAAATATGGAGATCAAGTCAAGAAATGCAGAGGCCAAATTGTCTCTTGTTTTAATACACACAAAATTGCTAATAAGGCTTCCAAATAAGTGCGGAAGCAAACAATAGACATATCCTTTGACTAGATAGTGCAAAGATTGTATCAATACATCATAAAGAGAGTTTGTTTTTTCTAGTGAGGAGGATTTTAGGCTCATTATTTGGCATTAAAAATATCCGCTTTTGAAGGTTCTAAAGCCCTCCTATACTACAAGGAAAGGAAACAAGCAAATTGTTGCTCTTTCTACATAACATACTTCTTTTATAAAAACATTGATGCAATCTCTAGAATTTCAAGGATAATTTGCTTTCTGCCTTAACCCCTGTTTCCCTACCAAAAGTAAAATCCAGGGATAATTTGTTTTCTGTCTTAACCCTTGTTTCCCTACCAAAAGTAAAATCCAAGGATAATTTGGTTTCGGGACTCTCTTCCATCCTTGGTGAAGAGAGAATATTGATGCCTTTTTTCAGTCAATTAGGTCAGAACTTGCCAACGCAGCTTACATACATTGATGGAGAATAGTTGGAGGGAAGAAGAAGAAGAAGAGTGGAGAGAGGAGGTGGAATGGTGGTGGGTTTAGAACTCTACCCACCACTACTTTGCTTTAGTCTCAATGAAGAAACCGATGAACAATGTCTTCTTTTGAAACATAATTTTAGGACTTTGAGATATTCCAAAATAGAACATCATACACATCAAATAACAGACAAAATGCTAATGTCTGGATGCTAAACTCATAGTTTTCGGGAATTCAAGTATTACAGTAGCAAGTTTGAAAATCCAGATACTAAAGTGAGATTAGCCCTAAAATACAAGGTAATAATATGGAATTTATCCCTTTTTTTCTTGGAGGCAGTCCATCCCCCTGATGTAGGCTAGATCCAACGGTAAGTCTCTGCCACAACCAATTGAAGGAATTCGGCTTCAGCCAGGGCAAAGCTCATTCGAACAGCCTTTACTGTCTTGCATTGAGAATATCTCCGTACTTGTATGTTTTATTTCATAGGGAGATATTCCCAATGCAAAGTTGTAAAAGACTGTTAGTATGGTGTGGGCACAAATTTGCCCTGATAGAAACTGATCTCTGAATGAAGAGCTTACCAACTAGCCTGTGGTCATTGGAGGAATCTCCCCTACCCTACCTTACGTGTCACCTATCCCCTGTTTCAAATTTCAAATAAAATTAGAACCCATGAAGCGTCTGATATTGGAATGGGAGTTTATTTTCTCTCCTTTCATATTATGATTTTTTATTAAATTGATGGCAAGACTGTTAATGGAGTTCAAAGGTCGGAAACACAATCTAACATCATATCTGATTAAAATCTAAGTCTAATTTAACTATATAATTAAAAAGTAATTAATTTTTTTATCTTCACAGAAAATCAGATGCAAATTAAGTGACTGTTTGACATCATTGCCATTTCCTGAAGCAATGGTGCTACGTCAACACCATGTAGGAAAAAATAGTGCTTCAGAAAACAACCATTTGTTTGAAATTGTTTTTCCATAGAAAATGGTACTCCAAGCCACATTTTAGACATCGGGAAAGTATGGCTTAAAACAACGCCAAATTTAGTATTCAATATTGGTATCAAATAGAAAAAATTGCGAATTGAATCCCATGATATAGCACTGAATTATAGATAGATACTTCCAACCCATACATCAACAGGGGCTGCGCAGCATCGATGCCAAGCATAGTACAACGAATAAGGATCCAAGATCGTCATCGGATATGATTTTAATATGTGGGGATAAGCCCCAAATCCTGGCCCGATTGCTGTCCTAATTAATGTGTTTGTTGATTAATTGCTTGAAAGGACCCTTGCATCCTTCCAAGCAATACATTGATGGCCTGATGGGAAACGTTGACCATTAATGTATTTAAAACGTAATTTTGTTTTATTTATTTTTTGTTGAATGAGAACCAAGATCCTTCTAGTGGTTGTCGTGGGTCCTGATTATCAATGGGTCGGGTCAAGGTAGACCTAATCCCAAACCGGTAAGTAGACGTGCATAACCTATCCTAAGAAGATCCTACTAGAATCAACCAAATTAGTTGTTAATTGATCAAAGCCAAAAAAAAAAATAATAATGTTAATTGAGACCATTAAATATGACCCAATAAGATCTAATTATAATTGATTGAGAGCTATGCTTTTAACATATAATTTGATAATAAATTAATCTAAGGCTTAGTTTGCAAGAATATATATATATATTTGTATCGTATGTGATGAAGGCGGATTTGGCCTGGAAATGACATTATGATACATAGCATCTCAGAATAGTTAGATGACACCTACACACCACTTAAGTGATGATTTGGAGTCTTAGATTGTGGCTCGTCTTTACCCTGACCTAGTGACCTGCCTTTACGCCGACCTAGCGACCTTGACCACAACTTAGGTCGGCCTGTAGCACCTTGTCCAGGGTCCGCCTGTAGCACCTCGTCACTGGCCGAAGTGACCTTGATGCGAGGAGCGACCTCCCTCGAGGGCTTGCCAACCTAACTAGGGACCAAGCAATGACCTACAAGATGTACTCGCCGACAAATTCGGCATGCATATCCCGACGCTCCTAGGTTTCTCATAAGTTAGTCCACGTATCGAATGTTCCGGAGGATGGTCAACGTGCATGGCGGTTATCTTCGAGGATCTCGGACCGGTTAGGCACAACCTCTCAGAAGATGCGGAGTGTGAGGCCCAAACTAAACAATGCCTATATAAAGGCACCAACCCCAATGACACAAGAGGAGGCGGGTAAGCACATTCTAGCTCACATACTTAATGATTTTTTAGCTTGCGATCTACTACGAGAGTACTAACTTAATCATCGGAGCGACCTCGCCGGGTTAGCCACCCTAGGTCCTCTAACATTGATTCCTTGCAGGTTTCTCTGAAAAGCTACCTAGCTCAACAATCAACCTAGCTCGGAACCCAATCTACCCCGAACTCAACCTAGTCAGCTCGGCATCCAAGTCCTCATCTAGCAAAAATCCTCCACTTCGGCCTCTGAGTCATCGGCCACCTGGAAGTAGTCCGAAC
>NW_010729118.1:2974114-3000990 GCF_000365185.1 Nelumbo nucifera | reverse complement strand
ACCTGGCGACCTGCCTTTACGCCGACCTAGTGACCTCGATCACAACTTAGGTCGGCTTGTAGCACCTCGTCCAGGGTTAGCCTATAGCACCTCGTTACTGGCCAAAGTGACCTCGACACGAGGAGTGACCTCCCTCGAGGGCTTGCCGACCTAACTAGGGACCAAGCGTTGACCTACAAGATGTACTCGCCGACAAATTCAGCATGCATATCCCGACGCTCCTAGGTTTCTCATAAGTTAGTCCACGTATCGAATGTTCCAGAGGATGGTCAACGTGCATGGCGGTTACCTTCGAGGATCTCGGACCGGTTAGGCACGACCTCTCAGAAGATGCGGTGTGTGAGGTCCAAACTAAACAATGCCTATATAAAGGCACCAACCCCAATGACACAAGAGGAGGCGAGTAAGCACATTCTAGATCACATACTTTATGATTTTTTAGCTTGCAATCTACTACAAGAGTACTAACTTAATCATCAGAGCGACCTCGCCGGGTTAGCCACCCCGGGTCCTCTAACATTTATTCCTTGTAGGTTTCTCTGAAGAGCTACCTAGCTCAGCAATCAACCTAGCTCGGCACCCAATCTACTCCAAACTCAACCTAGTCAGCTCGGCATCCAAGTCCTCATCTAGCAAAAATCCTCCACTTCGGCCTCTGAGTCATCGGCCACCTGGAAGTAGTCCGAACAACAAGTAATTCTGAGTCATCATCCAAGTCCTCGTCTGTGGAAAACACTACAAGAAGCTAAGTTGTCACMTCTAAAAAGCTAAGTCCTTATCTTCTACAAAGCTAAGATCTCACCTTTTAGAAATTAAAGTTCTCACTTTCTAATTTCTATTTTTTATGAACTCAAAGGCACTTTTGAGCAATATCAACACTCATAATGAATACCGATTACTGGGGGGCAAAAACATTTGTGATGAACCTGGAAAACTTCCCTATGACAATCAGACAAATCAGGCCGAACTCAGCATCCCTAGTGCCCCAGATAAATACCTCGCTACTGCATGTGAATGCCCCTCTCCCCGCGGTAGAGCCATCAGCAGTTCCCGCCAGATCGAAGTGCGGTAGTTCCATGAGATGAAGCATAAATTTCCAGATGTGAGCACGAGAGCATCTTGATGTATTCATGTTGATGCAGAATAGGTAGCAGTAGAACAACCTTAACAAGCACCTCGGAGTAAGGTTGTCCTCGCAAGTCGAGCCAGTCATGGTTCCCGAARGAAGTTGATGGCCAACAGACTAAGTAGCTCTGTCGACTTTATTTTAGCCCAGATAAGCCTCATCAGTCCTCTTCAYGAGGTCTCCCCTACAGATTGAACCCTTCGCGGCTCCCGCGGGAGTTAACGGCCTACGAACTATGCGAACGCCCTTGCAGGTCAAGCCCCTCAAGGCTCCCGAGCGAGTTGGCGACCTACAGTTAGTAGAGTTGCTCCCACAGGTCGAGCTCCCTATGGCTTCTCGTAGGAGTCGACGACTTGCGTCATTACGAGGCTGATGCAGTGCAAATGTGGCCCTGAACTGCTGACTCACACCGGCAACAACATTATGCCATCGCAAGGGGGCAGAACATGTACGCTGTGGTCTCGCAAGCATTCACCCAAGAAAATAATCCCACGGGATGACGTAGAAGCAGCCATATGAGAAGTTACTACAGAATAACTACCCGCGTAGGCGGAAAGGTCGGGTCGAACATCGACCAAATAATATTAAGGAGAGCGGACTACGAAGTCACTCCCAGAGCCTAAGGGCTAAGGTGGCGAGATGATAAAGACCCTAGCACAACCTGAGACCCAATCGCCCCTTCAGCATGGGCAAAATCAAATATAAGGAGAGTGGACTAGGAGTCGCTCCCTAGGCGTAAGGGTTATGGTGGTGAGCTGACAGAGGAACTCGACACCACACAAGACCCAGTCGTTTCGGCATGGGCAACCTAAACCCTAGTCGCTTCGCCAGGGGTAACCTAAACCCCAGTTGCCTCTCCGGTATGGGCGAAATAAAAAAGTAGTTCGCGTTCATTGGTGCGCAAACATGTCRGATACATTCCCTACAGTGTTCGCACCCTTCGGCTTACATCGACCTCAGATTATTCCTAACTATGCTCCGCCCACTAGTTTGGCACCTCGGGTGAATCCACACTTAGAAAATTTTTTGGACAAAAAGAAAGAGAGAAAAAGAAACGACGAAAGGAAGATTAATTCGGTGCAAGAAAGAAAAACAAAGGAAATACTTGTTCGCTTTTAGCATCATGACAGATGCAAACTTGGTCGATCTCTTCACGATTGACCTCGACCTTGGTTCCTAGTTCCGCATCAAACTCGTCGGCTACTCTTTTGAGAACCAGCTCGAACACTGCGTCGAAGTCTACCTAGGTGGAGCGACTYGATAAAACAACCACACAAAACCGCTTCTTGRGGACGGMATGATGAGGTTCGCTCTTGAGGTACTTAGTTGGAMTRTAGAACCCCTTGATKKTTGCATCCCTAATAAGGTAGATGCCCTCGGGGTACCTGCTCTACYTCTCCTCGAGCAKATGAATTCGCTCTCATRCCCCGATAATCAAGATGGCGAGGTCCTATGTAAGGCTGCAAACATTTGGACTCTTCCGACTTGAGAAGCAAATTGGACCGACACTTACGACTAYGAGTTTATCRAATCAGTCATTCTGCGCCAAAAGGAGCGATCTACTCCYTTCGCCGAGCTACTTTTAGCTTGGGAGTGGGGGGGGKGCAATTGATGAGGGCGGATTTGGCCCTCCAATGACATTGTGACACATGGCATCTCATAATAGATAGATGACACATAGACACCACCTAAGTGATGATTTGGAGTCCTAGATTGCAGCTCGTCTTTACCCCGACCTGGCGACCTGCCTTTACGCCGACCTAGTGACCTCGATCACAACTTAGGTCGGCTTGTAGCACCTCGTCCAGGGTTAGCCTATAGCACCTCGTYACTGGCCAAAGTGACCTCGACACGAGGAGCGACCTCCCTCGAGGGCTTGCCGACCTGACTGAGGATCAGGTGGTGACCTGTGAGATGTACTTGTCGACAAATTCAGCATGCATATCCCGACGCTCCCAGGTTTCTCAGAAGTTGGCCCACGTATCGAATGTTCTAGAGGATGGTCAACGTGCATGGCGGTTACCTCTGAGGATCTCGGACCGGTTGGGCACGACCTCTCAGAAATGTCGGATGTGGTGCGTGAGGCCCAAACCAAACAATGCCTATATAAAGGCACCGACCCCAATGACATAGGAGGAGGCGAGTAAGCACATTCTAGCTTTCATACTTTATGATTTTTTAGCTCGCGATCTACTATGAGAGTACTAACTTAATCATCAGAGCGACCTCGCTGGGTTAGCCACCCTGGGTTCTATAATATTGATTCCTTGCAGATTTCTTTGAAGGGCTACCAAGTTCAGCAATCAACCTAGTTTGGCACCCAATTTACCCCCAGCTCGACCTAGTCAGCCTGCCATCCAAGTCCTCGTTCAACAAAAATCCTCTACTTCGGCCTCTGAATCATCGGCCACCTAAAAGTAGTCCAAAGAACAGGGTACTGCCAAAAAAATCCCTTCATCAGTATGCATTTGCATTTATACTCTTTCTAAACTAAGCCTAAGGGGTTTGTATGAAGTATGAACTACCGTGTTGGGCAAAAAGAGTAGTGTTGACAGCCCGCCCAAGCTGTTGAATTTAGACACCCATTTTTTTTCTTTCTCAAAGGAAAATAGAGGTTTACTGCTTGGAATGGTGTAATTAACGGTAATAAAACATGGATTTAGGGCTTCATCAAAGTACAATGAAGATGCCTTTATTATAAATGGTTTCTATCTCTTGTATGTAGATTCTATGCCGGTAGTACCTTGAACCTTCATTTATAATTGTAATAGAATATTCCCTTCAATCACCATCCGTCCCATGTAAAAAATACGGATTCACCATTGAATAGGTTTTAGCACTAGAAAGATTAGATACCATCAATGGAGTTCACACCGAATCATTTGAAACCTCTGAACCGTTGAGAATTGGAAAATGTAATTATCGATGTAAAACCTCATTATAAGTGACATTTTACACCGATTTACAATGTAAAATTTGATTCCATCCAACAACAATTCTGAACTGGTGATGACGGTATACATATCATTCTTGATTTATATTGCAAGCAAATGCCCGAAAAACCCAACCGATGATGAGGTTTTACAGCACAAACAAATGCACCATACAAATAAATAAACTAATTAGAAAAGTTTCGGTTAGGCTGAACTACGAATTCTGGAATGGTATAAGAATTGAAGTGACTGATAAAAAAGAGAAGCCATCGAGTATCAACAGAAGTCGAGGGGGGGGGGGGTCTCCAGTTGTAGCTTTTGAATGATCAAAGTCAAGTTTGATTGATACAACGGATGCATGGAGGTGACCTTGATTGAGTGGGACGTACGTATTATTAGCAGCTAGGTTTGAAGGAAATTTCTGAATCTTATCTTTATTTAGGAACCCTAACCCTACGGACAGTGAAACAACCGTCTATCCATCTCCACAGAAATATATATTATTTTTTCCAAGTCATTAATCCCCATTGACCCGATCAAACAACCAGTAGAACCCATCCAGTAAGGTCTGATTAATTTAGTGATTTCTTCTTCTTAAGGTTAATTACTGGGGAGTGAGACCAACATCGGCACAATTCCTTCTTAGGTTTGACCGTAGAAAATGACCGTCAACGTACATGAGTCTTTTATACTGACCGAAACAAACCAACTCCAGTGACCATTCCACGCTTGAGATTCTCTCTCTCTCTCTGTGACACGCACAATTTGGAATTTCTTGTTTGTTTGCCTTCTCCGACGGAGTAGAGTTGATGATTTGATTGGATAGTAATTATTTCTTATTTTATTTTTCCCAACAGCCGAGAGTTATCCCTTGGCATAGCAATTGCTAGCGGTTACGTGTCCTGTGGAATAGTCCTATTGACAGCCTAAACTATCAATCATGAAAAGCCAAATTTTCACAGAATTTAGGTCCAATTTGAAAGGTATATAAATATAAATATTTTAAAATAAAACTAATTAGATTAAACGTAAATTTTTTAAACTATCTTTATAATTTAGTTAATTGATTAAGTATACCCTATTGTTTGAAAATTGACTGACGTTATTCTTATGTTTCTAACTATATCCTTACTATTAACAGCGTTAGTATTCCATCAACGTGTGACGTTTAAAATTCTTTTAAAATCCAATATTACCCCTCTCCCTTAGATCAGCAACCCCTTCCTCCTCGGCGGTCTCTTCTCTCTTACTTTTACAACTCTGCAAGTGCTGCAGGAGGAGTGTCTCCGGCTCCGTCACCTGCATGTGCTCCAATTTCTACTGTCCACTCAAAGCCGAAATTGTGTTGAGTTGCTTTCATCCTTTTTTTTTCTCCGTCTATTGGTCGCCACGGAAGCATAAGAAGTCGATGATGACAACGAGGAAAAGATGGAGAAAATTTTCGCTCTGATTTCAAATTTTCACAACGTTGGTGATCAGTTGAGGGAGAAAAAAGAGCAGGCTAAATTTTTCGGCTCCAACGATTTAATTCCTCTTCTTCAGCGCTTCTGGGGCCTTCTTCCAAGCGCCACGAACAGGCTAAATAAAAAAACTTTTGTTTGGTCTATAGGTATTTAATTTGATGGTGTATCCATATCTTTTTAATATGTGATATCAGAATCAATATATCTATCTATCTATCTCTATATCGATAGATATCTATCAGTTTTTCTCAGCTTCTCTTTCGTGTGCTATTTCTCCTACCCTCTCTCTCAGTTTCTCTTTCGTGTGCTATCTCTCCCCACCCGTCTCTCTTCCTGTCCTAGCGCTCCCTAGCTCTCTCTATCTCTCTCATATTGGAACTGTAGACCTCCAACAATGGCTCCTAGGTCATTGTATTGTAAAAGAGATCGAGAGCCAGTGTATGTCGGGGGTGTTCCACACGGTGGCGACAATACAGGAAAGTGCACTTGCGCTGACGACAAGCTCCAATCAATTAGGGTACTGAAATTGGCATGCGTGTATGGCTAGATGGAGTCCGAAAGATTGGAGGTGTCAGTGGCCAGCAAGTTTGATTTTGAAACAGCGGGGACGGTACTACCAAGCATATCGGTGCTAAGGAAGTTTCATCCCAAACAACAAATTAAGAAGCAAGTTCGGGTGGAGAGAGTTGGAGATGTTGGAAATGAGTTCAAAACGTTGATAATATTGGAATGCCAGGGCGCGGGACAACGGAGTCAGGACTGGATTGGATAAAATCATAAAAATGGTACTCCAACGAGGGTCGACTGAGTCCGAATTTGGTGTGTCAATCCATCGGTTATGGATTGGATTCAATCCAATCCAAACCTTATCAAATCGGATTTGAACAATTTATTATAATTATTGAGTTTGGTCAATCCAAAATAAATTAGTCCATATTTTTATTGGTTTGAATTAGACCTAAATCAAATTTTTAATAATCGGATCATGAGACCAAACTCTTGTCCAATTTCAAACTGATTAGAACTTAAGCCAACATAAAATCATTTTTGTGAAAGCACTTTTACAACAATACTTTCACAAAAGTGTTTTATTTGCACAAAAACACTTTTACAAAAGAACTTTTACAGAAATACTTTTATAAAAACACTTTTACGGAAAAGTAATTCTATGAAAGTACTTTTATTGTCCAATAATTAATTCTGGGTTTATAAAAGTACTTTTATTGTCCAATTTCAAACTATTTCAGCTTCTGAGAACGCCTTCAAAGGTAATATTGTCCAATAATTAATTCTGGGTTTTTATTTGGTATTTGGTATTGCATTTTTTCTTTACTACATGTATAATTAACTTTGGTTGTTGTCGTTGAAATATGGCTGTCAATGGGTCGGGTCTACCCAACAGACCCGAACCGTGTATAACGGTTTTGGTTCTGTGATCATTCTGACGGACGGGTTGGTTCTAGTTTTAGTTTTTGTGCCCCGATTAAAACCTAAAACCCTCAAACCCTTTACCCTTTGGCCTTTCTACTCGTCAATTGTCACTCTCTTTCTCTAAGAAAGTTTCTCAGGAATCATCAACTCTCAAACCTCATTTCTCAGTTCCTCTGTTCGGACCAGCACGACAACACTTGAATTTCAGTTCGGGCCTTTCAAATCTTGAAGATTAAATGAAAACAAGGGGAAACCAGCTACCCCAACGAGCATAAACACCAAACAATAATTGGAAGAAAATTTTCAGCCAAATTCAATTAGCAGATGCCACATGAGTATTTAGTAATATTAATTAATTAATATAGATTTTTCTTAATATTGAATATCTTATAAAAAATTTACAGGTCTTAATTGTCGCAAGTATGGCTTTTTATTTAACCGGGTCCAATTACCTATCAGTTCGGTATCAATTGTGAAATAATAGAAATGATCGGGTCTGGTTCAATTAAATACTATCGGGTTTAACAGTTGATTTGAAACGATTCTACCCTATCTCAAACCAAACCTGAAACGTTGACAGCTTTCCATTCAAATAAAAGGGGTAGAAAAAAAAGGAATATTATAGAATTCTAAATTTTTTAATTGCGTCAAAGATGGAAATTGGGATTTAATGAAAGCAACTATTAATTAAGACACGAAATTCACTTTGGTAAAGTTACACCAATGTGTATCAATACGACTGGTACTTTGTTTCCTATGAGCTGAAAAAGTTATTAAGAGCAACAAAAGTGCAAAAAAGCAAAGCGGGCACCTTTTGGAACCTTAAAAGCTTTTCCTTTTCGTTCATATTGGGAAAACTTAACCTGCATTTTACATGTATCTTATATCGTCGGTTCAGTTTTGTATGTATTTGGAAAGAGGGTGTAATTATTATCGATGTAAAATTATATTCTGGTAGAGTTTTGTATGCATTTGGATGAAGTGTAATTTTATGCCAATAATAAATGTAAAACATTATCACCTCTAAAACTTTTCACTCTTCCACACATCACTATTTTCAAAAAAGCAACATTTACTTTCTGGTTCAGTGTAAAACATCATCAATGTTTTTTTACACTAATGACATTTTACACTGATTCCAAAGGCAACCTTAAAGACTGTTTTGATTTATTCACTTGCTTTCACTGAGCCGCGTTAAAAAAGTTACTAAAACCAGTTCACTGGAAAGTCTTTTCTTTGTTTTTTTGGACCGATCGAAAGTAAGTGTATATGGGCTTTCCCGACTTTTCACTAAAAATAGCTTTTAGGCTTTATGTGCCCACCTTGCAGACCAGAAGACAGTATTGAAAGTCCTCCCGAATGGGCACTTAATTAGCATTCTTTTATTTTGCTTATAATTAATTATATATTACATCATGTATATTACTAATTCACTTCTGCACCCAATAAATTGAAAATTACCTAAGACTACAAATTCACATCCATTGTTTTGTACTTAATTAATCGCCATTTGGAAGGAATATAAATGCAAATATGTAGAATGCAAAATCTTATATTTTATATTTTTTATGTATTTGTACTGAACATATTTGTATTTGCACTCCTTTCAAACCAAGGCTCAGTTTGAAAAGAGTACAAATACATAAAAAATAATACAAAACATAAGGTTTTGCACTCTACATATTTATATATATACTTCCAAACTGAGCCTAAGAGTAAATATGTAGAGTACAAAACCTCGTATTTCGTATTATTTTGTATGTATTTATATTATACATATTTATATTTATACTCTTTTCAAACTGACCCTATATGTATCTAATAAATCAAAGTTTGTTTTCAGTATCTTCTACATGGCACCTAAATTAACCAATTGAAACTTATTTTGTTGATTCTTTTACCCCCAATATAAACCAGGTAAAGCAAGGAAAATAAATTAGCAATTACTTTTTACACAACCCTAATTTTCTTTGAGAAATACTATATATAAAAAATAAACCAAAAAACAAAGTACATATGTAAGCATACTCAGATTTGTCATAAAGATATATACTTGCATCATTTTATCTTCTACTTGTTGAATTTAGGGCAAATTTCTTAAATTATGTCTAAGGTTTAGGAAATTGACTAACTATACCCTTACTATTTCAGTATTGTCTTAATGTACTCCTACGGTCTTTGGTAATTGACTAAATCTTCCTTACCGTCAGTGTCCATTAATGGAAGGATTAAAAAGACTATTTTGCCTATCATTCTTCTTTAAATTTTCAAAATGAAACTTTTGAAACATTTCTCAGATTACCAATGCTTATATTCCTTACCTGAAAGTACCTCACCGGTTCTTCTTCATCTTCCTCGTTTTGTGTTCACCGCCCATGTCCAGATCTGGGTTCCTTGATCTGAGAAATGGTTTCAGATTTTAGTGGAATGCATGTGTCCATGACGAATCCGTAACTTGGACTACACCATCTCCGTTTCCAATGCTTTATATGATGATCTTTGATCCTACAATTGTTGATGATCTAGATATCTCGTGCTTTCAATTGCCCCCAAGTTCACAAAGTTGCAAACCCTTACATTGTGCCAAAATAAATCACAACTTGAGAATAGTGTTGTTGAGACAATTACAAACTATTGTCATGACCTGCATTGTGCTAAAATAATTGGGTTCGATGGTAAGGTTATCAACTTTGATATGGTTCTAATAGTCGACTTTTGGGAGCCATCCCTCCTTTGTTGTGGAATCGAACTAGGAATCAACTTAAACCTTTTGTTAGTATGGATATCTCATAGCCTTGTCAAAGTTATTGGTGGTAAGACCTTCAACCAATTATTCTAAAGATAGACCAGAGATACCCATACACACAAAAATGTCCAGTCTTTGCAAGAGTTTCAAGTTTTGCTCAGCATTATTATGGCCATGTGCTTCTTTCCTAGTTTCTTGAACAATTCCGAGAACAAACCCAAACTCTCATGAGAAGTGGCACCACTTTTATGTTCACATAGGTGAAGTTCCACTATGTGTTCCATTATTTAACACATTTCATAACTTCATTAAGAGTTTAACTCAACATTTCATCATAACGGACATCACTGTTTATGTTGTGATGAGAAATTTCTCAATATTAGTGCTAACAGTCACATTGCCGTAACTTGTTACCCATTAAACTCAATACTGACGGTTTTTTAGTTTAGGTTGGGTTACCATTACAGGTGACTAAGTAAAGGGTTTTAATCTCATCTCTTTGATTGTCGTTCTTACCAATTCTCTAGCCAAGCCATTGGTAAGAGGATCAGCCAAGTTTTTACTTGACCTCACATAGGTTATAGTGATGATTCTATCTTAAATCAGTTACCTAACAAATTCATGTTTCAAAGTTATATGTTTGGACTTACTATTGTAGGTACCACTGTAGGCTTTTGATAGAGTTGCCTCATTATCATAGTAATTGGAAATTGGAGGCCTAGGACTAGGTCAAGGTTTTATATCAAATAATAAATTTCTAATCCATTCAACCTCTTTTCCAGCAGCCGCCAAGGCTATGAATTCAGATTCCATGGCCGAGTGAGATATACAAGTTTATCTCTTGGATGCCCAAGAGATTGTACTCGCACTAAGGATTAAAATCCATCCAGAGGTGGACTTATTATCTCTATTACCAGCAATCCAACTTGCATTAATGTACTCTTCTAGTACAGTTGGATAATCACAGTAAAATAAGCCAAGTTCCAAGGTTTTCTTGAGATACCCAAGAACTCTCCCAATTGCCTTCCAGTGCTCTGCACCGGGATTACTTGTAAACCGACTAAGTTTACTTACTACAAATGTAATATCAGGTCTATTACAAAGCATAGCATACATCAAACTTCCTACTGCACTAGCATGCTCAAGTTGTGCAATTGCTCTATCAGTATTTTCTACTAGCTTTATACTGGAATCATATGGCGTGCTATAATCTTTAAATCCTATATGCTTAAATTTCCCAAATACTTATTTGTACCTACAATAAGCATATCATCAACATAAAGACATACAATTACACCATAATTTTCAGTGAATTTTGAGTAAATGCATTTATCAGCACTATTATGTTTAAAACCAAAAGCTAGAATTCAAGAATCAAATTTCTCATGCCACTATTTAGGTGCTTATTTTAATCCATATATTGATTTAACTAGTTTACAAACTTTCTCTCATTTCTAGGAAGAATAAATCCTTCTAATTGTTCCATATAAACCTCTTCATTTAAATCGCCATTTAAGAAAGCAGTTTTAACATCCATTTGATGAACAAATAAGTGATAAATGGATATTAATGCTATGAGTGTTCTAATAGAAGTTGTTCTACCTACTGGTGCATAGGTGTCAAAGTAATCAATCCATTCCTTTCGACTGAATCCTTTGGCTACCAATCTAGCCTTAAAAGTTTTTACAGTTCCACCAGTGTTGTATTTTCTTCTAAACACTCATCTACATTTGATTGGTTTAAATCCTAGAGGCAGGTCTACTAGTACCCATGTGTTATTTGACATTATTGAATCTATTTCATCATTTATAGTTTCATTCCAAAAGGCAGCATCTCTAGAGGTCATGGCCTCATTGTAGGTTTTTGGATCATTTTCAATGTTTAGGACAATGGGTATCTTATTTAACATCTTCTCTCTATCAGCCTCAACAAAAAATACAATTGACTAAGTTGAAATAAAATTTGAACCTAAGTATTTATCTATTCTCTGTCTTTGACTTCTTATAGGTTCTATTGTAGCTGTTACAGTTGTGTCATTTCTTCTTCCAGTCTCATTATTATCAATAGGTATTGAAATCTATTTCTCTTTCAGGTTCTCTGTCATTTTCTGTGGATTCATTTTTTGTAGATTTAGAACACAGTTTATTTTCAAAAAATTCAACATCTCTAGTTTCAATTATTATGTTGGGCTCTAAGTTTAGAAGCTTATAAGCCTTGTTATGTTCTGTATATCCAACAAACATATTTCTCTTAGCTTTGAGTCCTAATTTAGTTCTTTTAGGATCTAGAACTCTATAATATGCTAAGCACCCCCACACTTTTAGATATGCTAAATTAGGCTTTCTTCCTGTTCATAATTCATATAGGCATTTGTTATTAACTCTAGAAACAACTCTGTTATGTAAATGACAGGTTGTTAAGAGTGCTTCCCCCCACAGGTTTAAGGGTGCATTAGCTTTTAACAACATGTAATTTATCATTTCTATAAGTGTTATATTTTTCCTTTCGGCCAAGCCATTCTATTGAGGGGTATATGGAGCAGAACACTGATGTATTATTCCAAATTCTTCACAGAAAGAATTAAACTCATTTTTAAAGTATTTAGCGCCCCTATCACTTCTAAGGATTTTGATTTTCTTTTCTAGTTGATTTTCAACTTTAGTTTTGTATAGTTTAAACACGTCAAAGGCTTCATTCTTAGTTCTCATAAGGTAGATATAGGTGTACCTAGAAAAGTCCTCTATAAATGTTATGAAGTATCTCCTACCTCCTCTAGTTAATACACCATTGAGTTCACAAATGTCAAAATGAATTAGTTCTAGAAGTTAAGAATTTCTCTCAGCACTAGGGAAATGTTTCTTAGTCATTTTAGATTTTACATGTATCTCACATTTTTCAGTTGATTCATTACTATAAACAATTATACCAAATTTTCTCATGTTCTTTATGGATTTAAAATTCAAGTGTGCTAATCTATCATGCTTTAAAAAGAAAGAATCAACAATATAAGCAGAAACTTTTCATTCGTTAATACTTAATTCGAACATATCATTACAACAATATCCCTTTCCAACAAACATTTCATTCTTAGATAGGATTAGTTTGTCGGATTCAAAAATAATTTTGAATCCCCTCTTATAGACAAGGTTTATTGAGACCAAGTTCTTTCTAATGCCAGGAACATAGAGAACATTCAAGAGAGTTAATGTCTTTCCAGAGGTGAAGTTCAATTCTACGCTACTTCTTCCAGCAACTTTGGCACATGTTTGGTTGCCCATCTGTACCTCCTAGCCATCGATCACTTCTTCATATGTCTTGAATAAGGACTTGTCCTTGTAAACAGGGATTGTGGCGCCTGAATCAAACCACCATCCAGAAGACGATTCTGTCATATTTACTTCAGTAATCATGGCCACCAAATTGTCTTCCACCATGTTTGTGAACTTTGTTTCACATTTATGATGTCGGCAGACTCGGGCATAATGCCCCTTCTTTCCACAAGCATAGCATGACCCCTTCTTGTGGTTGCTCTTTTTGAAGTTCCCATCCTTTTTCTTTACTTGTAATGCAGGATTAGTGTTCTTCGATCAATTTTCCACAAAATTTACTTTAGAGTTCAACATACTGGCTAGGGTCTTATCCCTACTGTCTCTAATTCGAGACTCTTCTTCAATACGAAGGTGTTGTTAAATTTGCTCCAAGGTAAGTTCTTCAACCTTATGTAGAAGCTTGTTCTTGTAATCCTTCCAAGATGGTGGTAGTTTGGCAATAATTGCTCCCACTTGGAAAAATTCAGGAAGGATGATATCAAAGGATCAAATTTTGTTGACTATCACCTGTAGTTTATGAACTTGCTCTAGTATGGGTTTATGGTCGTTCATAGTGAAGTCAAAGTATTCTGCGATAAGATACTTATTCGTACCTGCTTATTGCACCTTGTATTTGAATTCTAGAGCCTTCCAAATTTCTTTTGGGGATGTAAGTTCCTTGTAGAAGTTATAGAGCCGATCTGATAAGACATTCAGTATGTGTCCTCGGCACAGAAGTGAATCCTCTTCTCATTTTGCTCTTTCCTTCTTCAATTTTTCTGAGTCTTTGTCAGTGGGTTCAAGAAGTGATTGTAGATTCGGATCTAGGAGATAGTACAATTTTAATGTGGTCAGAAAAAATATCAACTTGTCTTGCCATCGATTGAAGTTTGCTCCATCAAATTGGTTCAGTCGAACAAGATCTTGGTTCATCATCTTGATCGAAGTCATGCTTGCTTCCACCTCCATTGTAGAATAACGTTCTAAAATTGTTGGAAAATGGGGTCACCGAAACTTTGGAGAAGAAGATTTGATACACGTCTGAAGACATTGTCTTTAGAACATTATTTGCCCCTACTCAGTTTCACTGAGTTTGCTGTTGGGTTACAGGCAAATTCGTTCCCAGGATACAACAGAGCCTTGGGCGAGAATCTACAACCAGCAAAGTTGAAGAGTCTCTGAAGAAACTTTCTTTGAGACTGTAGCAAACCGAACTAAGAGAGAGAGAGAGAGAGAGAGAGAGAGAGAAAGTGAATTTTGAAAATGTGTGTTTGAGAAATCTGATTCATGCTCCTTAAATAGTTTATGAAGAGGTATGAAAAAAAGGTAGGTGCTAGTTCAGAGAAGGCACCTTGAACAGTCATAATTTCAAACATTGTAATTGTTTAAAAGGTATTTAACAGTTAATGAATGCTAACTTTGAATTGTGCCTCTTGATCACATTTGACCGAATCGTGACCATTGATCTCATCAACGGTAATCAACGATCAATATCACACCAAAACCAAAGCCGCCCTTCCAATGTGGGACAAGTTCAAAACTAGATTTTGTAAGAGAAAAACTAATTTTTTCAAACAAGTGTACAGGTGCAAGTTTTCATGTAATTGACCAATCAAACCCATTGGATTTAATATCTTATGAGATTAAAATCCAACATACTACTACCTATATCTGTATCTGTATTTGGTTGAAGGTTACAGAGTAGGGGATGGCCGGTGAAGAGGGGAAGTTAGCTAATAGGTAATGCCTAATTATTGAAATACATTAATTGAAAGATGCAAAAGAGAAATTTCAGGTATGATTGAATGAACCCATTTTCGCTTGAATTTGGTAACTAGAAAGACGGAGGCCACGAGTTGTTCTTTTTCTGGGTTTTGACATTTTATTTTGCGATTTCATGGAGTCTTTTTCTTTCCTCTCTTTAACTATTTGTATTTATCTTGATTTTATTTTACTCAACAAAATGTAAACTAATTTAAATATGGATTGCATACGTTCACCCATCTCTCATTCAAACAGTCTAATTTATTGACTCACTATTTATTGCTTTACAATAGTTCATCACTGCTATCATCACAGAGCCTTGCAGGTATTGACTCTTCAAGCACCGTAGTGGAGCCCGCAAGGCACTCAAGCAGTCTCAGAAGCTGATTGGCAAACTTGAATTTCAACTCGTCGTCATTTCACCAGAGAGAGAGGGGCCGGAGGTGGAGGCATCCACTGCCACAACTGCTGCAATCAATGATGAAACAGGGGAGAGAACAAGGGGAAGAAGGAGAGAGAAAGAGAAAGAAAAAGAGAGTGAAGTGTAAAATTGGATTTTAAAATAATTATACATTTGACGAAATATTAATGGATGATAAAGTATAGAGCTAGTCAAATAGTACCTTAAAACAATACTGAAATAGTAAAGGTATAATTAATCAATTTCTTAAACCTTAGGGATATTTTAAGAAATTTATCGTTGAATTTATGCATATATGGTACTATAAAACCTCTAATTTAGGGTTTCATATATCAAATACATTATGGCATAATTTAAAACTGCTACATATCAAAGTTTATTTTTTAAAGTTGAAACCATTATAGGGAAATTCAACTTCTACCTTGTGCACAAAAGTACAAAAAAAAAATCGAAGTAAATGAAAGAATTTATAGTTTTGAGTAAATTTTAGTGGAGAAAGAAAAATTTATATTGAAAATAAATTACCTATAAGCAGTTAATTAATTAGTATTATGGGTAAAACCCTTACTACCGGTTAGAAGGATGAATTTGAGATTTTCCTTTTAATTTTCATTATTTTGACTAATAGATAAACTGCAGAATTTAAGAAAAATTTTCAATAAACATTTAAATATTTTTTTTTTGAAGATTTTAATCATGTTTCATTCATTCAATAAACATTTGAATGGTTGAGTACGTACTTGACTTTAATCAGTTCATAATAATAGGACCACTAAACATTTGAATGGTTCAATTCAAGTTTCTTTCTTGACTAAGGTCTTTTGTCTTTGTCTGTACTACAGACACCAAATGGTTTGACCAATAAATATGACAGCCCCCTGCATACTGTTTTCTCCTTCAACATTCAATTAAGCTGGCGTGTCCTGCAGGGAGAGTCTGTAGACAGCACAGGCTGTCTAAAATAAGACAGCCAATTTGTCTTTCCGTTGAATGAATCAAGGATTAACATTTCACAACGTATCAGGGCCGATAGGTATTGTATCGGTGGCCTTTTGATCCGCCGCTGGAGGTAGATGGGCTTTACATAGACCCCCTGAAACAGTTTACAAAAAAGGAAAATTAATTCCTGATTAGTACGCTGTATTTTGTGTCTAGTATCACTTCTGTCTCTGAACTTTAAAACCCGATAATTTAGTATTTGAACTTTTAAAATGTATTAATTTTGTACCTGTTGTTAATTGGTTGTTAACTAACCATTAAGTAAAAAAGATACAAATGTCCTTCCAATGCCATCTAATTTTCTTTATCAACCATCTAAACATTGATAAAAAATGAAGTCTCAAATCTTTGCTTCTTCTATTCAAAAAAATTGGGATTGTCAGAATGCCCACCTAGATAACCCCAACTTTCTTGAATTGAAGATGCAAGGATTTGGGACTGTTCATTTTTTATCAACGTTTGGATGGTT
Source organism: Nelumbo nucifera (assembly GCF_000365185.1). Next base: position 2,984,330 of record NW_010729118.1, on the reverse strand, counting down.
GACAAAGAGAATTAGATGATGACACTCAAAGGGCATTTGTGTATTTTCAAATGCCACTTAACAGTTGGTTAATAGAATAGTTAACAACAGGTACTGGATTAACACATTTTGAAAGTTCGATTAGTTCGAGTACTAATCGGGAATTTTCCCAAAAAATAAAAAAAAGCCAAATATACAAGTGATATGCCCTTATACTTAGAGTCGGTTTGGTTTGCTGTTGGAATTGGAATCGGAATAAAAAATGATCTATTTCCTTCATTTGTTTGGTTTAATTTAAAATTGGAATCAAAAATAGAATTGGTTAGAGTAAATTCTCATTCCCTTGAATGGCCATTCTCTCATATGGGGGAATGTCATTCCACCAAAAATGAAAAAAGAGATTCCAATTTCACCCAATCAAACAGTTAGAATGGGAATGGGCTACTTCTAGACCCTTGTTCCTGTAAATCAAACGGACCCTAAATATTTCGGGGACTGATCGAATAGATGGGTCTTAAACCGACCCGTGAAGCGGATTGAAAAAAACTAAAAAACAAATAAAAAGCGGCCAAAGATATAGGTCGATACACCCCATCATCCTCCTGTATGGATATTTAATTTGAACCTTTGAAACGAACATAGAAAATTTTGGCTGTCCACAGGATTAACGTGTCGTTCGGGGAGATTGGTTATCTCGTGTCTGATTGGTTTTGCTGGTGTTTTTAGTCGCACCCCAGTTCCCAACGACAAAGAAAGGTTGGGAATCTTTCTTCTTTATTTACTGAAGTTGCGAGAACATGGTCCGAGCAACGCCTTTCAACTTTCACCCACTTGACTATAAGAAATTTCCACGCTGTAGCCTGGGAACTTCCCAAATTCTACTCCATCCTCTCTCTTTCCCTTCTCTCTATATAAACTTTACACTCTGGCTTTTCTCTCACACCTATCTTCCCTTCCTTGTTTCTCATAATCATCATCATCTCTACTCTCTCTCTCTCTCTCTACTGTTTCTTTTTCTCTCTCATCTGTCTCTCTCTCATCACAAACAATATGGGAAACTCTTTTGGTATCTGCAGAGATGATGACACAGTTAGGAAACCCAAGGAACCAAAAGTTCCGGAGTGTGTATTCAGAGATGAGTTGAACGTGAAAACAAGGCGACCCTCACAGAGCATTCGTGCAAAGAAGAGGGACGGAAGCTCGAAGCCTTCGTCCAAAGATAGCTTGGAAAATCCAGGCGAAAAAGGGGTGACGAGAGTGAAGATTGTGCTTACCAAGGAGGAAGCAGCCCGACTGTTATCGAAATGCAACGGTGAAGAAGGGATTCTCCTCGAGCACATAATAAGCAACGTGAGAAGCGTCGAGACAATTGGTGTTAACAGTACTGTTGCTCCTTCTACCTCCCTCGGTGACTCATGGCAGCCGACGCTTGAGACTATCCCTGAGTAGTAACAGTTATCGTGGCCATTCTTCTACCGAGTAAAGCTTTGGCTGAGGCTAAAATCTGTATTAATTCCTTCGACGTCCGACCCTTTTCTTTCTCCGGTTCTGTCAAGACTCAAGACTATGGGCCTTTATGTGTTTGTGCCAGAAAGTAGAAACAAGACGAGAAGAAATTTGTTACAGCTTTTATACTTTTTTGTTGTGCGGCTTCTTGTTTTTTGCTTTTCTCATTCCTCTTGTATGATATATTGCACGGCCATCTTTTCCGATGCAAAAAGGGAAAAAGGCTTTTATTTTTGTTCAATCTTTCCTTTACTCCAAAACACTAGACTGTAGAGAATTTACAGACCCAATTCCATGAGTTTCCAGAGATTCCACAGTACTTGATTAACCAATTACAAAGGCAAAACATGAACTCTGAAGTCATATCCAGGGGAGCGGGTGTTGTACCGGATCAAATTAATTAGATGCCCAAGAAGGTCCAAGTATGCCTAAACATGGGGTTGGACCGGATTCCCTAATGTGGCCTAAACCTAGGGACCCTAATTGGACCCACGTATGGTTGAACCCAAAGTTTATGGATTCAACTTTGGGACCGGATATATATCTTGTGGGTTTGAATTAATAGTATAAATAAAGTAGATTAAAAATGATCAAAATATTATATCATTAATAAAATTAACTAAATATGGCTTTAATATTATTTTTATAAACAAAATGAATTGAAAATTATTTGAACCTACAATTTAGTGAAAATACAACATTCAAACCAAATAAAGTATCATATCCAGGTTAGTTCTAATGGTTAGCATAGCAAATCACTAACACCAGATGGTTAACCAACAACCAGCGTTCAATGGGTTGGCAGATTTAGAATGTACTAATAATAGCAGAGTTCTTTATCATGCAAACTACATCTTCCCCCTTCAGTTCAGAAACCTGCAATGAAAGACACAAGTTTACAAAAGATTAGTGTCATTTCCATTAGGCAAAATAATATCTTACTTGAACTTACATACTTTACTGAACTACTTGCTCCTCCACCCAGGCTAATTGCCCCAACAGGTCACACCACCCAAGTTTTTCTGTTTTTCCACTTCTTTTTTCTGTCTTCTTTTTAGCCGGGGGTTAGAGACAAAAGAATTTTAAATTGGTATATGGACTAAACTTTGAAATGCTAGGACCCTTCATTTCGGTTCATAATATTTTTTGAAGCAGGCTAGGTCTATATGAGATACATGATTTGCAACTCAGGAATTTCAACAGATCAAAGGACCTTCAAATAACTCAGTCAACCTGATTTTTCTTGTAGAAGAACATTAGTTAGATATTAATTAGATATATACAACAGAGCAAAGTCACTATCCTTTTCTATAGGATGGCATAAGGGCCACTTAACCCAAACTTTCTTGGCTATTGGTTTCAGGATAGTCCTTTTTGGGTACTTTCTTGGCTATTGATATTTTATTGTTAATTTGGATGGGTAAGATGCTTTACTGACCAGGTCATCCAAGAGATGGTAGAACAGGTTAAAAGAGTTGGGTTATTGGTACATGACAGATACTCTATGATGGACAAACTAATTAACAATAAAAAAAGAAAAAAAACTAGTTGCTTCCATTGTCATAAACTATGCTGCTCTCTATTAACTTATTGGGATGATGTCCCTATTTTCTGATGCATTGAAAATCTATTTAGCTGTGATAACAAATTGCTATGAGTTGATCACTGTGATTCACATTACATGAAACTCAGAAACCATCCACCCAAGGACAAGGAGTGCGTTACTGCATAGGACACCTAAATTCTACTTTCCAGATTTTAAAAGAACCCTGATGGAACCTTCCCACAAGAACAGCCGAGGCTTAGTCCTATGACCATTCCTTTGTTTTATAGCTAAGTAGCCTCTGTATTATGTTCTGTTGTAGTGGAATGTTTCATGATGCCATTATTCAGACTGCCACTCCAGCCATTTAGCTTGTTAAGCATTCAAACTTTCATGTTTCCCATCTCACTATTTAAATTTATCAGTAAACTTATTGTATGATGTCTGTATATTCCTATTATTTTGATTGTGATGTATTTCTTCCACTGACTAGTTGCTGCAGAGTTGTGGAACCATTATCTCTCTACGGTGGGTTTGAGCTGGACCATGCCATCATCAGTAAAGGACTTACTATGGTGTTGGGAGATTAAAGGCTTGTCAAGATTGGCTAAAGAGGTTTGGAAGACAGTCCCGGTTGGCTAATGGTTAGTTTCTTTCATGGCCAAGGACAATATGGACTGAAAGGGACAACAATAAGTTGAGAAAGGAACTAGCGGTGGAAGCTATCCCAAATCACTATAACATTTGAGCCCAAAACATATGTCTTCTATGTACCCATTGCTTGGCTAAACTATCTGCCAGCGGAAAGTCGATCACTATGTTTCAGACACCAGAAATGCAGCTGAAATAGGAAGATATTCTAGATAACCACTTTACAAGCTAAGATAAGGCTGAGCCCTCTCCCAAAGTGGGATAACTATGAAAAAACTAAAGCAGTCAGATTAAATACACCTTGAACTGGTCGGTTAATCATTAAACGGTTTTGATCATTTTTCAATTTTTTATTTTTTTATCAAAACGGGCCAATCTTTCAGGTCAAACAGTCAAACCGTTCAAATTAATAACCAGACCCCTAACCGGTTCAGTTTTAAAAACCATGATCCCCATCATCGCGGAATTAGAAATTCCTAAAAGCTAATCAGTTAATTTCGTGAAATCAAGGTAGAAGCAGAATTCTATTCCAAATTAAACTGTGGCCATTCAAGGTTAAACACAATAAGTTACAATTCCTAGTCCTTTTGTTGGCTTATTAATTTTGTGGCACCCATCACAAGAGTTTGAATGAACCATCACCCAACGACCCTAGTTACCTCTGGATCATCGATTTGGAACCTCTAGAGTTCAATTCTTTGATCAGACATTGGTTTATATGCATGCCCCCATCTAAACACCCACTTAAAAAATCACACCCGGCCAAAGTTGTAAGATAATATAAGAGAATCACACCTTGAGAAGAGTACACGGGTCTGGCTGGGTTTTTCCTCTTTATCAATAGAAAGTGTTCAGACCCGTAGCTCGAGTTCAAGTTTGAAGCCCGATTGCACATAAAATGTTCTATTTTTTGTGTAATTTAATAAAGTAATATTATATTAATTTGATAATAATTTAAAAAATAAGTATATATTATATATAATTAATGTATATTTTTATTATATGTAATAATATAAAGTCGGGCTTGGGATCGGGCTCAGGCCCAGGCCAGGTTTATTTGAGAAAGTCTAAGCCTGGCCCGAAAAATAGTCAGGCCTGGTATTTAAAGCCCAAGCCTATGTCTATGGGCCTGAAATTTTGACCAAGTCTAAAAAATATTAGGCCAGGCCGAACCATCCCATGAACAGGTCTACATACAATTTCACTAATCTCATCTCAGTGTTAACCAAACAAATTGTCAAGTTGGCCAAGCAGTAAGTAACTAGTTGCCAGAAAGAAGTAAGATGCAATATTTCAGTCTGGGACGGCAATATCTACCTTACACCGCAGATATCCACCCCTAAATCACCCCAATGGGGAGGGGTTTTGTTTGAAAAATGGATTTTTAGGGTAGGGATGGGTTCTAGGATTTTACAACCTATACAATACGGGTAGGGTATGACATTAAATTAAACCCAACTCTCCTCAACCCGCATTTTGTTGAAAGACATGAAATTATGTATTAATTACTTATTGATTTTAATAATATTTTGAATTTTATGTTAAGTATAACTGATAGCTAATATGTTTTTTACATGTTTTAATCTAATAATTGAAAATTTTGATGTATACTCATGTTATGTTATTTTGCTTGTTTATTATTTACATATAAAATGAATATATAATAGTACGAGATTTGAAGCGGGTTCTAGACCCAACCTGCCAACCACTTGCCCCACCATCAAATGTGGGGAGGGTTTTACATTTTCATGTGTAATGAGGATTTTTTCGAAGAAGGTACAGGTTGAGAAATCTAGAGAGGTGGATATGATCTAAAATTTACAAAACTCTCTCCAACTTATCCCATTGCCATCCCTACAGCTACCTAAGATAAAGGGGAACACTTATAAGTAGGGGTGTGGAGTGGAGTGGATTTGGTCCAATCCGATCCAGTCCAATGTGAATCCATTACAAATGGACCAGGTCCAATCCAATTCAATGAATAATTTGGACCATTTTGGACCAGTCCAATTCATTTTAATTTAAATTGGTTTCAACCCAAACCCGATCCTTTGACATCTATATTCTTATCTTAAATCAGTGACTGGATATTGACTTAATCCAACCAAATCCAGTATAAATTTATTACGGACGGACCAGGCCCAGTCCAATCTAATAAATATTTTGGATTAGACTGGTCCAATCCACTGTCTTTTTGATCCGTTCAATCCGTCCAAATTGATTTTAGACTGGATGGTCGAGTCCAAAAACCGATCCATTGACACCCTTACCCATAAGCCCCTACCCCTCTTTGCAGCCGGATTTGACCCCCCCAGGCCCGCGCTACAAACTGTGAGAGAGCCTACCAACTGAACTGATCCCAACTGGTATTCGTGTGGATGAGTTGATCGATCGTGTTAAAGTTGAAGACATCAATGACAATATTTACTGAAAGTTAATCGTTCGGAGCAGCGTTCGATATGGCAAAGTTGCGACGATCACCAACCCAAGAAATAAAATAAGTTGGTTGCACTGTCCAAGTTCAGACAACCCAATTATATTCATTGACTACAGTTCTGGGTTCTTGTCTTTATTTAATTATTATTCAGTTTTTGGTTTATTTGCGTTTGTGGCGATCTTATCCTCTGGCTCTCTCTCTCTCTCTCTCTTGTATAAACAGTACATATATACATGTGGCCTGCTGGGTTAGAACTTAACAATCCATGAAGAAAAGCGATCATGAAGATCTTAGCAGTTGGCACTAGAACAGGGCTCAAAGAGGAAATTAATGCTGGGTTAGAAGCTTAACAATACACAAAAAGAAAATCTAAAGGGAAGACAAGCAAAAGTAAAAAGTTTAAATTACAAGTTTTGCTCATTTTACAAAGTAGAATGAGTGACAGGAAGAGGGGAAAAAAGAGAGAAGAAAAAGAAGAGAGAAAAGGAGGATTCATCTATCCATTTCATGTACCTCGGGACCCTCCATGATACTCTCCAAAGAGGGTTTCCACCCTCCAGCCTTTCTTCTGCCATTCTCTATCTCTCCCAAGATGTCCCCCAATTTTCTCCCTCCCTTCTCCTTCAACTGAGAAACCAACCACTCCAGCTCCTCCCTTGTCAACACTATCTTCACCCCTAAACCACCCTTCCCAATGTGGCCTTCTTTACCAACACCACCTGCTTTCAGTTCTTCATCTTCTTGCCGTTCTTTCCTCTCTCTTTGTTGATCATGCGTCCATGATGTATCTATGCAATTGCCCATATCCTGATCCGAGCAATCCCGATCTGTCTCGCACTTTCAATACGAGAGAAATCTAAAGGCTTAGATGACGGATAAGAGGGGAAATTCAGAGACCACCTTAGCAACAACCAGTAAGTGGTTCAGACAGAGGTCTCACCTTGTGACCATTCATCACGAGGAGGAGGAAAGTGAGTGCAGATGGATATATAAAGGAACCCAGATTTTATTTTACTAATTTAAAGAAAATGCAAATTAAATACTTTGTTGAGTAATAATTCTATTGATTTCGTCATATCAAAAGGGAAAAGTACGTAGACTTTTCTTCTATCAATAATTTGAATTTCAACAGTAACTCCGTTGTTTTAATCTCCTTTTTTCTGGACGTTTGATTGATTCTCTACATAAAGAATGAGTGATTTTGGGAAGAAAGGAGACCACACACACCAACCAACCATGTCGTTATCGTTTCCTCGATCCATTAGAAAAGGACTCTAATGTACTGTTGTCATTAGTCTATATGTTTATTTCTCCCTCTCCCTACGTGGAAGTGGGACGTAGTAGAATACTGGACAGCTGAGGTTCAAAGCTCACCGACTTTGTCGAGTCTTCCCCCTTTCCTTCAGCTTCTGGTTGCTGCTGGACACACGAAACAAAAGAGGACTAAGCTGCAATAGATGAAGTGATGAACAACCGACAACCAGCTAGAGGGAGAGATTTCATGGCCCAGAAGCCTATATACAGCTGCTAGGTAGGTTAATGCTTACTAGGAAAATCCCAACTACTCTGGTTGCCTGTCGGTGGTGGAGTCTCTCCAATTCTGTCATCCGAGAAAACAGGATTCCTTTTGTTTGGGGCTGTGAATTTGCTTAGATCCCGTTCATGTATCCTGCTGTAAGATGCAGAGGACCTGCAAATCCACTGGTGCCGAGGTAAGCCCGAGGATTTGGGCTTCCGAGAGACTAGGACCTCATAACTTACAAGTTAAAATGATTACAAAATTGAGACCATAAGCATGATGCATTTGATAATTTTTAGTTATCTTAAATGTTACATGGTCTATTTATCTTTTATTGATATCTTTTATCTTTAAAATCTTTAATAATAATAAAGTCTTTAATTAATATTATGGCTGCATTTGGAATTGGTATAAATCAAGAATGATGTAAAAATTTACACTGGTTCGGTTTTGTTAACATTTGGAAGGAGTGTAAATGAAGACCAATGTAAAATTTCACTCTGGTTTAGATTTATTAATGCTTGGAGTGGAGTTTTACATCATGAATCGATGTAAATGCTACATCTATTTTATCCATATAAAATTATATACTTTTTTATCACAATTTTTAAAATGTAATTATCAGTTCAATGTAAAATATCATCAATGTACTTTTACATCCATAACGTTTTACAGTGGATCCAAACGAAGCCTATCATTCATCACATCTGAATTATGTTGGATCAGTTTCGGTAGAATAGATTATTAATTTTGCCCAAAGTTGAACTAGAAATGTAAAAAGAAATCCACCACACGTGATAGCTCCACTTATTTCTAAGTAAAAGTTCTTTCAAAAAAAAGTAAAAGCGAATACATGGCAGTTATGGTACAGTAGTGAGGTGAGATAAGAGTCAAAGCAAATGGAAAGAAGAATTATTACTTCTATTCTCGTCTCTTTTTGACTTTGCTTTTCCTTCAAACTGTTTAATAATGTGACCAGGCTTAGTTGGTGCCATCTTATTGGGCCAGCAAAGGGTTCTCTCCCAACTGATCCACAGGCCTTGAAGGGTTACACCACGTTAATTTATCAGGTCTGAGGGTAGAACCGTAAAAGAAAAATTTCAACGTTAAAGTTGACAGTTGATAGTGTATTGTTTATTTAATTTATGATTTATTATGAATTCAACTATGTGTTGGATTCGGAAATACATAATACTGCAAAAACTTATAACCAATCAATCAGCATCAGCAATACAGGTGGATTTTCACTAAAACACATGGAGTTGTGATTCGTCAAAACATTTTCGTAATCATATATTTTTTATTTAGGGTAAATTTTTTAAACTATCTTTATGGTTTAGTTAAATGATTAAATGTATACTTATTGTTTGAAAATTTACTGATACTACTCTTATTGTTTCTGACAATTGTCTAAACATTACCAGAATTGTTAAATATGGATAGAAAATATAAAATGACCATTTTACTCTTAGACTCAAACACTCGACCGATCTATCCCTCGTTTTAAGTTTTAACTCAAAATATTCGACCTCTCTCTCTCTTTCTTCCGAACCCCGATGAGAGCGATCAAATGTTTTTGTCTAAACCTGAGTGAAGAACGAATACCATTGGCTATGTGGGTTACCACTGCAACTCCTGACGGTGCAATGGCATTTTTGTCCGAGAGAACTCAGTTGAACCATGGAGAATTAATTTGAACCTGAGTGGAGAACAAATACCATCGGGTGAGTGGGTTACCGCGAACCGGATTCCTCTTTTGGTTTTGCTTCCACCAAGAATCTCCAATAACTCTTACCTGGGAATCTACGATTTCGGCAAATTTAAGTAATTTATTAGTTGATGATCGAGGATCTGGAGAAAGCAATGATGACCAACAATGGGGATTCATTTCGATTGTTTCTTGTTTCTACTCCCTCTAGTGGTGGAAAAACGAAGGAAGTGAAAGAGGAGGGGAGAGAGAAGGAGAGAGATAGTGTCTGAAAATGGCACAGAGTGGTGGTGTTGGGAGTGGTGGAAGGAGAAGTACCAAATCCGCCGTTGCAAGTTGCAGCGGCGGTGGCAGAACGGAGTAAGTGAAAGAGGAGGGGAGAGAGAAAGAGAGAGAAGGAGAGGGAGATAATGTCCGAAAATGGCACAGAGTGGTGGTGTTGGGAGCGGTGGAAGGAGAAGTACCAAATCGGCTGTTGTAAGTGGCATAACAGAGTAAGTGAAAGAGGAGGGGAGAGAGAAGGAAAGAGCGAGAGAGAGAGAGAGAGAGAGAGAGAAGGAGAGGGAGATAATGTCCAAAAACGGTGCGGAGTGGTGGTGTTGGGAGCGGTGGAAGGAGAAGTACCAAATCGGCTGCTGTAAGTGGCAGAACGGAGTAAGTGAAAGAGGAGGGGAGAGAGAAAGAGAGAGAAGGAAAGAGAGAGAGAGAGAGAGAGATAATGTCTAAAAACAGTGCGGAGTGATGGTGTTGGAAGCGGTGGAAAGAGAAGTACCAAATCCACCGCTGCAACTTGCAGCAATGATGGCAGAATGGAGGAAGTGAAAGAAGAGGGGAGAAAGAAAGAGAGAGAAGGAGAGAGAGAGAGAGAGAGAT
>NW_010729118.1:2845513-2973369 GCF_000365185.1 Nelumbo nucifera | reverse complement strand
GGGGTAATATTGGGTTTTAAAAGAATTTTAAATGTCACATGGTCTCATATGTATTCTGGTTTTGATAGAATATTAACGGATGCTAATGGTAAGGGTAGAGTTAGTTAATTGTCAAAAACAATAGGGGTAGAGCTAGTGAATTTTTAAACAGTAAGAGTACACTTAGTCAAATAGATAAACCATAAGGGTAGTTTAAGAAATTTATCCTTATATCTTTACGGACATAGGCATGAGAGGGTAAAGGTAGTCCTTGAAATTAAAAAAGAAGAGGGGAGAGAGAAAGAGAGAAAAGGAGAGAGAGAGAGAGAGAGAGAGAGAGAGAGAGAGAGAGAGAACGTTTGCCCTCTGTTGAAGATGACTTGTCTTCAACACTTGTTTGCTCTTTGTCAAAGATGACTCGTCTTCGACACTCGTTTGCTTTCTATCAAAGATGACTCATCTTGCCCCTGTTCCCCCCTCCCCCTGAAGAAATTTTCTTCGGACAAGGCATGGATTCAGTGCCAGAAAAGTGCTTGAAAGCAAATCAAGTTCGACTTTGTCTTTCTTGTATCCTCTTGTTGCCAGTGAGAATGAGATTGAAAACAYTGCCACTGTTGGAGTTGCAGTGGCGACTATAGATGAAAAAAATAAAAAAAATAAAAAAAAATAAAAACTAAGAGGGGGAGAGGAGGCTGTCRGAAGATTAAAGACTTAAAAAATAAAAAGAAGAGAATGGAAATGGGCCAAAACAAATATTGCCTGGAACTCAATCGTTCTCACCATCAACCATTAAAATCCAGATTTGCTACTCTGGTTTGAGGAGGAAGGTGTTGCCGGTCAGAGGAAGGAGACGAGGGAGGGGTAATATTGGGTTTTAAAAGAATTTTAAATGTCACATGGTCTCACACGTATTCTGGTTTTGATAGAATATTAATAGATGTTAATGATAAGGGTAGAGTTAGTTAATTGTCAAAAACAATAGGGGTAGAGCTAGTCAATTTTTAAACAGTAAGAGTACACTTAGTCAAATAGATAAACCATAAAGATAGTTTAAGAAATTTATCCTTATATCTTTCCGGACATAGGCATGAGAGGGTAAAGGTAGTCCCTGGAATTAAAAAAGAAAACAGTACATGCAAGACATTGTGGAATCCATTGAAGAAGCTAGGCAGGTAGATCAAGAACTAGGAAAGACTATCTTCACGAGATTTCATTTACCAACTCAGCTCTTACAACAGTTTTCTTCTTATAACATGAGCATCCAATCAAAGACGCCTTAGGTCTAAGTCCAAATAAAGAATAATAAGCCTAGTAATAATCCTCGTGGTCTAAAGATTATGATAAAAGTGAAAATCCCAAGCAACATCTGAACTCAGATAGAGAAGCAAGATTTGAGTATGAAGTTAGACTTCGTCCTTGCTTAACCATCAATTATCATCTACTGCTGCAAAAAGACCCAGTCTCAGTCTCCCAGTGTACTAAAAAAATACGGAAAACCCCTCAACCACATAACACATGAGGCCCAACATCATCTATCTATAATAAGAAAAGACTATATACTGTAGTATACATCATAATAAATGGTAGGTGTAATAGATAAGCTCATGCAATATTCGCCCATAGATCATGATCAAGTTGTGCCCTCGTGTTTAGAGCAAGGCCATTGGTTTCCGGGTCGATGATTTGACCATTTGGTTCAAATAGAATTAATAGTTCGATCACTCAAATTAATGGGTCATTGATTAATTTAATAGTTTTTGATCAAATATTAGATTTAGAATAAAATAAAATCAATTACTTAAATGGTTTTTACTTTTTAGGCTGAATGATTCGAAAACACTGGTTTAAAGGATAAACATGAAATAACAATTTATGTGGCGTAACCCTGGCGATGGAGTGACGCAGGGGGAAAGAGTGGCAGAGAATTCTCATAAACAATTTCGCTTTCAGAGATGGGAGAGTGATGGAGAAAGAGAGAGATGCTGCCTTCATCTCGACAAACTCCTACTGTAGGTGAAAATTTGATATTATAATTTATAGGTGATGATATGCATAAAAAACTAGAAAGAGATGGAACGTTGGATCACAATCTACTTTTTCCTGCACCAATGCCCAATGACCTATTTTGGTTAACCTGTCCCCAGCAAATCAGCAACATATATTTATTGGCAAAATTTTTTGCACCGTTTGCGTTACATAGATGATACAATTTTAAGTTTGGACTGTCAATGGTATACGAAAATTCAATTTTAAGTTTGAGATTCGATATAATCAAATTGAATTTGCATAATTTGAATATCTAATCGGTTGAATTCGAATATCTTATTCATAATGAATAGCTAATTGGATTTGAATTTGGATATAATCTGATTTGGTTCGATAAATATCTGAATTCGACTGATTATTTAATTCTTATATATAAAATATTTAAACGTTTTATATATAATGATTAAATTATATAAATAATTTATATACTTATATACTTTATATAAATAAAATATTCATTTTATATATTTATTAATTACCTAAATTAATTAATTAGTTGAATCGAATTTAATTTTTGAATATTTAATCGAACTCGAATTCAAATATTAATTTTTAATATCTATCGGATATCGAATTGAATTCGAATATCAAATTTTCTAATTGGATTCGAATTTGGGCATTGCTTGACTCGATTCGAATTTGACCCATTTACACCCCTAAAAACAGTAAGCTTGTAAGTTGGATACCCAAATTTTAGGATTTTATATTTTATTGAGTTGGTTTTTAAGGCTGAGCCTATTCAAATTTTGGCAAAATTTATACTACCCAAGTTGCATATTTATACTACTATAAAAAGTATGAATGGCCTAACATTGTTTCTATAACTTTCATATAATGTAAAGTACCCTCCTATTTTCCTGTTAACTACACTTAAAAAAGGGTAAAAATGATTTTTTTTAAATCTATTTAATACATTATGGTAAAAAACAAATACTGCCCTATGCATTAACTAAATTAACACCATTAATGCAATTGAAGTAAAATCTACATCTATATCTATACTATTATAAAAAGTAAGAATGAGGGTGTGGAATTTTTCTTGACTAAAATGCCCACATTTGTTATTTAGTTCATCTCTACTTATGAAGGTTGAAAATGTAATTTCAATTAATACTTTTCACCTCATTTAATCCACTCTCATTAACTCTTGTATTTAAGGTATTAACTCACATTCTCTCTTATTAAATCTCATATTTAAGTTATTTTTTCACTAATAAATGCTACCAATTAGATCTATATCCAATACTTTTAATAATATAAACCCGTATATTTTAAAACTTACTAAAAAACAAAACCATTCTTCATCCAAGGGATGACTAAACAATTCAACTATTGGAATCAAATTGGCCAACCCATGAAGTCATAGTTAGATAATAAAAATTTTAAATAGAAATAAATATAGAAAATTACAAAATTGTAGAAAAAATAAACACATTTATGATATTTTTTATTAATCAAATTAAAAAACAAGTGTAATAAACAGCAAAAGTTTTCAAATTTGACAAAAAAATTAAATAACCTTTAATGTCATAATTAAATAATAGAAGTTAATAAAATATAAAAAAAAAACACAAAATAAAAAAAATACATAAATTTTACAAAAAAAATTTGGGCACATGTATAATATCCTATATTTATCATATTAAACAAAAAAAAATGTGTAAATAACAATATTACTTTACACTACTATTAAAAATATGAATAAGAATATGGAACTTTTTTTTGGCTAAAATACTCATTTTTGAATTCAATCCCCATTTAATTGTATGGTTTAAATGAAGTTTGAACTATAATTTTCACCTCATTCAATTTTCTCTCTTTAAATTTTACATTTTTTGATAAATGAACAAAAAAATATACACTAAGAAGATAAAACATTACAAAAAGAAGAATCCATCTAAGTGGAAAGGTCTGTCAATGATACTCAAAACTTCCAGCCAAATATGAGGTGCTTACATAATAAGATTTAGATTTTGCAATCAATATCCGATTAATAGTGAAAAAACAGAAAATATAAAAATAAAAATACATGAATATTATATAAAATTTTGGATATATTATTCCTATCATTATCATCACATGGAATTGCCATGTACAAAGCACGTGTACACTTGTTATTATTAAAAGTGTGAATAACAGTGGAACTTTTGTTTGACTAAAATACCCCAATTTTTTGAATTTAATCCCTCTCTAATTGCAAGGACAAAATTGTAATTTGAACAACTACTTTCTCCTCATTCAAATCCCTCTCATTAAATCTTATATTTAAAGTATTAACTCCTATTATCATTCCTTGAATCCTACTCTTGACTAAAATATCCATATTCTTTAATTTGGTCCATCTCTAATTATGATGCCACAAAATGTAATTTAAACTACTACATTTTTTCTCATTCAATTTTCTCTCATTAAGTCTTATATTTAGAGCATTAACTCTTATTCTCTCATTAAATCTTATATTTAATCTATTTTGTCACCAATACATTCTATCAATTACATTTGTATCTAATACTTTTAATGATATAAAATACATGCTTTTTAAAATTAACCCAAAAATGGAACCATTCTTCCATCTTTGTGGCAAGTAAGCAATTTAATCATTCGAATCAAATGGGTTAATCTATGATGTCATAATGAAATGAAAAAACTTTTAAAATAGAAATAAATATAAAAAATAAAAAACATAGAAAAAGTGGGCACATCTCTAATGTTTATAGTAATCAGGGTCGTCAACTTCTTTCCACGGAGAAGAATCAATGACGGTATCTGGGGAATAAGCATCGGCTAACTCTGTGCCAGTAGCCGCGGTAATACAGAGGATGCAAGCGTTATCCGGAATGATTGGGCGTAAAGCGTCTGTAGGTGGCTTTTCAAGTCCGCCGTCAAATCCCAGGGCTCAACCCTGGACAGGCGGTGGAAACTACTAAGCTGGAGTACGGTAGGGGCAGAGGGAATTTCCGATGGAGCGGTGAAATGTGTAGAGATCGGAAAGATCATATTAAAAATAATAAGTATGAATGTATGATAAATAATATTCATTCTTATTCTTGTTGGAATGAAATATATTAAAACCAATCCATGGTGGTGGGTCAACAATTCAACCATTTGAGTCAAAAGTGTTAACCCTTGATATCATAATTAAAAAAACATAAAAAACGTAAAAACAGTATGTAATGATACAGAAATTTGTAAAGAAAAAACATTTAGGCACTTATCTACTCTTCTATATTAATCATATCAAATAAAAATAAGTGTAATAAATAATAGTTGTTTTATTAATGTTGAAAATGAAATATAGAATCTAAAACCAACCCAAAAATAAAATTATTTTCTGGTGGGTCAACAATTAAACCTTTTGGGTTATATGTGTCAACCCTTGGTCTCATAATTAAATAATAAAAATTAAAAAAAAAATCATGGGTTATATGTGGGCAACCCTTGATCTCATAATTAAATATTAAAATTTAAAAAAAAATCATATAAATACAAAAATATAAAAACATTGTAGAAAACATTTAGATGCATCTCTAAAATTTTATATTAATCATATAAAAAACTAAACATGATAAGTAAGAATTGTTTTTAACTTTTTATCGATAATAGAAATAAAATACAAAATTTAAAACTAACTCAAAAGTGAAACTATTCTCCTATTTGGTGGTATATCAACAAATCAACCTTTCAAGTCAAATATATCAACCCATGGTGTCATAATTAAATAATAAAAAGTATAGAACATAAAAACACCAAAAATATACAAATTATGTAGAAAACATTTACCTATAATATTTTGTATTAATTAACCATATTAAAGAAAAATATGTGTGACAAAGAATCATTATTCTTATTGATGATGGAAATAATATTCAATTTGAAAAGAGTACAAATACAAATGTGTATTGTACAAAGCCTTCTATTTTGTATTTCTAAGTGTGTATTTACATTTTACATATTTGTATTTGTACACTTTCCAAACTAGGCGTAAAAACCAAAAAATAGAGTTGCATTTTTTATAGTGAATCAACAATTCAACCTTTTAGGTCAAATGTGTCAACCCTTGATGTTATAATTAAATAATAAAAAATGTAAAAGATGAAAACACACAAAAGTATTAAAATACAAAAAAAAAATTGTAAAAAACATTTGAGCATATCTTGAATGTCATATATTCATTATATTAAATAAAAATGTATCATAAGAATAATTTTTATAAACATAAAAATATGAAATAATTATAAAAAATTTTGAAAACATATTATTTAATGTCATTGTCATCATCGTCATAAAAAATTTTTAGGTACAATGTGCACACTTAAGTAAAATAATAGATCACAACTAACATTTGAAATCTTCATAGTGAGTACATTAAAGTCCAGTATAATTAAATGTGAACCTATGACCAGTACATAGACCATATCTTTAATGTGATTGATTTAAATCTTAATATAATGTATTGCAATAAATATTCATAAATGCAATATGGTTGGACGCTACATTAAAACCAACACAATCATCAATGCTCCTGGGTTGAAAATTGAAAAGCCCACCATTCCTTCATTGCATCTCAACCCGTCTACAAACTTACAAGTACGACCCCAGTAGCTTCTAAAATCTAGTTAGGGCTGTCAATGGGTCGGGTCCAACCCGATGGACTTGAACCAATTAAGCCAATTCTGGTTGAAGAAATTGAAACTGATAGGTCGGTTTTAGGTCTTGATATAGTGTCTTGATTATTGTTGATTTGGAACTAGTTCCACCTAGTCCCGACCTAGGTGGAGATGTGGATCCAATGAGTCCAAATCCGCTCTTCACATTACTCCTCACACCGACCTCACAATCACATCCCACCATTATTGGGAACATCTCCCATGAATAATAAGATAGGAGTGCAGGAGATGTTCACGATGTGTGGCTGATAGATGCTATGAGGTTGGTGTGAGGAGCAGATCTCCATTCAGATTCCATTCCCCATCCTAAATGAAAATAATTATTGAGAATCTTCTCCTCACAGAGTACTCCTTTAGGCTCCATTTGGTTTGTGGGATGGGGATGAGAAAAAGAGAATATTCGAAAAATATTCTTTTTTCTCTCATTTGTTTTGAGGGAAATAGAGGGATTGGATGAGAAAAATGTGGGATGTCAGATCCCAAAATCATGGATTTGGGGTCGCATGATGGAAAATTTTGAGAAACCACTATAGAGGACCAGCGACGACGAACAGAGGAGGGAGAGAACCAGTGCCTTCCCCGTTACCATCAGCGATCTACTACCTCCCCTTCCCCATTCGAACCCAGAAACAGAGCAGTGGCGGCGGCACCCCCTCTCAGTCACTCCCTTCCTCTCTCCTCTCTTCTTCTCTTTCTTCTTCTTCTTCTGTCCTTTGTTTTTCACCCAAAAAAAGCACTGTTCATCATCTTCTAGATGATGAACACAAGAAATACCGGCAGAAGTGACCAAGATCATTTACCCTCTAGTACCTCTCCGTTCATCGTCTTTGCTTTCCATCGACGAACTACTGTCTCCAGCAACATTGTTCGCTTTCCAATGCAATGGTGACCAGAGGCACTATTCATTGTCTTCGCTTTCTACTAGCAAACTACTATTCGTCTTCCTCTTGGTAAAACAGAGCACCCCACTATTCATCATCTTTGCTTTCCGCCGACAAATAGAGTGGGGATTTCACCCATAAGTACTTGGAGTCCACAAAAGATGCCCTAGTAGATATAAGAACACGCAAAATAACCCCAAAATACAAATAATAAAACTCAGCAATTGTCAACAGCAGAAAAAAGACATTTTAACAACTTAAGGCCTATGTTTGGTTTAAAGGAAAAAGTAGGGAAAGGAAGAAAAAGGTAGAGAAACCATTACAAACCTTGTATGGGTTTTCCTACCTTTTCTTTCTACTTTTTCCTTCAAACGTAACACAGCCTAAGGGTCGCAAACGAAGGACAAGGGGTCCAATAAAAAAAAAAGGATGATGATATAGCTACAATGCACCTCTTGCCTTTTCCACTTCCAAATGCACCCATCTAGTAGCTTTTATTAGTCTTATCCATAACGAATAGAAGGGCAAATAGAACTCCCTCAAGTCAATGCACGGGCATAATAAAACTTAAAGGCTGTGTTTGGTTGCTATGCAATAGTACAAATGCAAATGAAAAAAAATGTAAATTTTTGTTTAATTTTGTTTTGTGTTTTACATTATTCTGTTCCATATCTTAATTTATTTCGTTTGTACTGCAATCAAATAAAATAAGATAAAATTTAAAACAAAAGTAGGTCAGATTTACACTCAAATAATTTGCACTGCCATAGTTTTGCATCAGTGCAAATTTATTTGCATTACAACAAAACACAGCCTAAGAAACAATTCTACTCAAATCATTTACACCCACGCAGCTTATGTGCGCTTTTGTGTGAGAAAAACAGAGAAGTAAAAGCCCTTTAAATTTCAATTGTTTGGTGACATTTTTTTCTGGAAGGCACCTTTTAGGAATAGAGAAGGAAAGAGAGGCCAAGGCGGCAAGGCGTGATAAATTTCCTTCGTCCTTATAAGGAATAACCATTTTTGGTTCGGTGCCAATCCACCTTCTTTTTGAGGGTAATTGGAACCCCCTCGTTTAAGTCAATGATCACAATAAAATTTAGGCAAATGCTAGAATGTGATTTTGTATAAACACTGTTCATTCTATATGACTGCTTACAAATTTCTTAGGCTCCGTTTGAGTGTTACATCAATGGAATGGAGTTATATACCAATCGGTTTGTAATTATGGACGTTGTAAATGGAAAGTCGGATTATTGATGTAAATATTTATGTCATTTTTATTCAAGTTGTGTTTACATCGATTTCCAATGTTTAATTATACTCCATTTAAACATCCACAAAACCGAACTAAAGTGTTTAATTACACTGTTCCATATTTACACTGCAAACAAACGTGAGGGAATAGGAATATCCTGTGCCTGTCAGTGAACGTTACTACTTGCACCCGTCGGATAACCCAGGTGCAGTCCTGGTTTCCTATCCACTCAATGGAAACAATTATGTGACATGGAAAAGAGCGACGAAAATTGTTCTCTGTGCGAAAAACAAGTTTGGTTTCATGAATCGCTCGATCTAGAAACCCAAGAGATTTATCAATGAGGAGCAGATGTGGATCAAGTGCAACTCAATGGTAGTATCATGGATTTTTAATTGTCTAGCAAGAAATCTACATGAAAGTGTAGTGTATGTAGATAGTACATGTTTGTGATATTTGATTGGATCTTGAAGAAAGACTCCCACTAGGACATGCTCCCTGAATCCTTCATCTCAAATGAAAATTAGTTCTTCGACAAGAAAATCTATCTATGGTTGTCTATTACACTAAGTTTAAGTTAACCTGAGATGAATTAGCGGTTTACTCTAGAATTCCGAGCTGGCTGCACCTGTGGAGCATGCACCTATGGCGCAACAAGAGATCTTACCGGTGAAAGGGAACGAGAACGTGTTTACCAGTTCTTGCTGGGTTTGAGTGAAGTTTTCAACACCGTCCGTTCCAGATCCTGGCGATGTAACATTTGCCATCAGTTTGTAAAGTATATTCTCTTGTTAGTCAAGAAGAGCCTCATCAAAATCTTATTGCCCATTACTCCATATCTTGATGTCACAACCATGCACGTTGCTGGACAAAATCCATCCTCAACCTCCAAGAATTCCCGACCAGATATGACGTTGCTGGACAAATAAAAGCTCGCCTCTTTTATTTAGTCCTTAAAGTCTTAAACCCACCAAACCTCCAAAAATAGCCTGGACTGATCTTGGAGAAGCATAAATTCATTGATTTGGATAAAAAAAGACCCAAGATCTTACAACAAAATTGTCATCTGTCATTTCATCCCGATTGTACCAAAAAATTACATTCTTTGTTTCTTTCTTTTCAGAGACTAATCCAAAGTGGAAATCATCCTTTTTGTACTTTGACAACATTTCTCTTTAACCAAATCTCTAATGCATTTGGGGTTTACGTTAAACTTGTGTTGGTTTCTCAAAACATCTCATGCTTGAAGATAGATCAAGCAAGAACATCCAGTGATGAATCCAATAAGAATGGACAAGATTCAGACGTCAGTTTGAGATTTGATGCATGCCCTTGGAGAAGAAAAATAGACAAAAATGCATTTGGATGCTAGTAGGGAGAAAGGGGGGAATACACCACAAAATCACCAAATTCCAATTACTTATTTTGTGTCCTAGAAGAATAAAAACTTTTGTAAGACAACTTTATGGACTAGAACAACATGCAAGAAGTCCCCATCAAAAACTATCAAGACTTTCCAAAGCTTCTAAAGATCTAAAAGACATAATTAAAGTACTATAAGTTATTATAAATAGTAAATAACGTTTTTACTTACAATAGTAATTACAAGAATTACCATGAATAGCGAGTCTTATTAATACAACTTTTACAAAAATAAAATTACAGGAAAATTTTAGAAGACTGACTATGAACAACAAAAGCATTAAAAAAATAAAGTTAACCCAAATTTCAGTGTTTAGGAAACCGGACCTGACTGGTCAGTCAGATCAGTTGAACCATGATCCAGGCCTTTGGCCAGTTCAGTCATATCCAAAAAGGTCAAACCAGCTGCTCACGGGGTTAACTGAACCGGTGAACCAATCCCAGTTTCACGAAACAGCCCCAGCCATTAAATAAACAGAATTTCAAAATGCTTGTGGCAAGACTTGAACCCATAACCTCTTATTTATGTGTTTAGATCAATTACCATTAGTCCATTTCTTTATTTGTATTAATTAACGAGTTTTTTGTTGTATGTATTACTTTATTACACATATTTTAAAGAAAATGTGAGTTCAAAAGATTGAACCCTGGTCATTTACTTTAAAAACTAACTTGCCATCCATCCACCACAATTAAGTATGATATAAAATATATTATATATAGTATTTATATGACCCGTAGTTTATATGCATATGTGCCACATGACAATTTGACCTCCAATTTGAACCTGGCTGAACCACTGACACATTAACCTCTCCCTTTCCTGGTTCTATTCCCACTCGGGTTCTCTGAATATTGAAATTTCATATCAAACTGAATCTTCCCCTCTGGGCCTAAAATTTAAGAAATTAATAAATCTCAAATCCACCATGTCTAGACACCCTATAGCAATGTTGTCAGACCTGGAACAGATCAAATGATCCAAATGCTGAACTGGTAACCGGTGAACTTTCTGGGTACCAATCTTTTGACTTTTTTTGATTGGTAAATCTTTAGACAGATCTTTACAGGCTGAACCACCACTCTCCAGTAAAATCAGAGATCCAGTAAGCTTTCTGATTTTACATCCAATCTAGGTCTAACCGTCTAACAATAGTGCCCTCTAGAGATCACCCAAACCATTGGGAACCATAAAAGCCTCATCGGCCCATGCACAAAAACCCTGATTTTTCCCAGGAAGAGACAGAACACATAGAACTTGCATGAGGCCTCTTTCATTTTATTGACCTGGCATTGCATAGTACAAGTACTACCACCAAGGCACTAAGATACTTGCTAAAAGACTAAAACAAGATAAAATGTCGTTTTTTCAATCTATTGAAAAAGAATAGTATTAAATACGATATGTACATACAAGATACAGGGTAAGATTACCTGACACACTAAAACCATTGACACATCAAACAGCAATACAAAGGATGAAAGGACTCCCTTACACTATCATATGCAGTGCAACTCCCTTACATAAATGCTTAATTACTGGCCTATAATTTTATCATTGATTCTATGCCAATGTCCATTTAGAATGTTGACTGGATAAATCTATGCCACTAATGTTCTTATAGGTGGACCTTACTACCCATTATTGTTCTATCAGTTAATCAGCTACTCACAAAAATGGTGCTGACACCGTCCTCACAGCCACTTGCAACCGTGTATTGGGAATATCTTCGGACTTGTATGTTTTTATTCATGGGGAGATATTCCCAATGCACAGATGCAAGTGGATGTGAGTACGGTGTGAGCACCGTTTTGTGAGGACAGAGTCCAATCTCCTACGACTTAGGCCCTAGCCTTGCCAAAAAGTAGTTTTGTAACCATTTACCAACTAAACTACAATTCAACATTCAAGAACAATCATTTTCATCAGTTAATCAGCTACTCACAAAAATGGTGCTGACACCGTCCTCACAGCCACTTGCAACCGTGTATTGGGAATATCTTCGGACTTGTATGTTTTTATTCATGGGGAGATATTCCCAATGCACAGATGCAAGTGGATGTGAGTACGGTGTGAGCACYGTTTTGTGAGGACAGAGTCCAATCTCCTACGACTTAGGCCCTAGCCTTGCCAAAAAGTAGTTTTGTAACCATTTACCAACTAAACTACAATTCAACATTCAAGAACAATCATTTTCATCAGAAAGAGTAAAATGCTCCTCCCTCATGACAGGTAAATTGAGACCAAACCTATGATCCCATGATCTGGATCAGAAAGCATCACCGAATGAACAACAAGCTAATAGGCTCCCATAAAAAGTATATTTTTAGCAATAAAATTAATAGACACTGCCGCTGAAATCTTAAATGTGAATAAAAGCCTAAATATTTCATAGATTATGGTAGTACAAGTTAAACTCTCTCCCTGAACATTCTACAACTATACATGCATTCTGAATGTTCCTGCACTTGGATTGAGTCCCAAAGCCACTACAGTTGACATGTAATACAACAAAGGAACCAGGAAATCACTTACGGTAAACGCCTGCGTTTCTTTGCAAGATTTTCAAACACCTGGTGGACATCAGCAGATGTGACTGGCTTTGATGAGTCAAAGGACTCCTGCATAAACCATATTAAATCAGCATACTATATACCGTTAAATAGAATGATATAAAATTCTGCCTTCCAATTGCAACTTCACATGCTAAATAAGAATACAGGAAGAATCTGAACCAGAGCATGGGAATTTTGGACAAAAAAGGGCATACCAGGAAGGATCGGAGTTCATTCTTCATATCTGCAATGCCACTCAGAACCTCCATCTTCTCAGCATGGCCTAACTTATTGAGGAAATTTAAATCAACTCCTTCCTGTTGCTGTAATTTCTCCTCCCTCTTTTGCTTTGCAATTTTCTCATATTCCATAATTGTGTCCTCCCTATCAATTAGATAGCCAATGCCCTTCTGGATGTAGAATTCCTTACAAGTAACACACCTGCACAGAAGATCTCTCCAATTTTTAGAAAGAAACATTGGTTTATTTTTCTCTAAAGCCACTTCAGGCCCCCGCAGATCTATTCCAATAATGCATTTGGGACTTAAATCAGTATTCTGGGCACACTGGTGTACGATTCTATTTTCATCAGATGCTTCTCCAAGAAATAAATCTTTTTGACCTGATAAACTTCCAGAAACAGGTGGAATTGCAGAACCCTTTTCTATTGACTGAGAAGAAGTCTCATCCTCAATCTTCCCAGAGGACATATTTCCCAAAGTATTTCCCTCTTTGTTAGTATTTACTGTAGAATCACTCTGCCTAGCTTGTGCCCAAAAGCTAGGAGGATAAAGAGTCAAGAAAGAACAGATAACAGCACATGCCTGACAGATGAAATCCTCATATAAAGGTTCTCCTTCCTCATCTCTTGGAATCTTTGGAACAAGCAAAAAATGCAGATAATAATATTACACTGTCAGAATATAAACTAATTGAAGAAATAAAGAAACAATGCAAAGGCTGATTCTCAATTATGAAAACATCATAAACATAGAAATTATTGTAAATGCTAATTAAACATAAAACATAACTTCGTATCTAACGAACAAATTGTTGTAAACTCTACATTATGATTTCCCATACAATATTGAAGAAATAATGATAATCAATTAATCATGGGAATCATTAGCTTTGCACCATTTATTTAACAACATAAATTATATGCCTCTTTGTGATTTGTCTGATAGATAGAACATCAACTCAGACCTTCTGAGATGCCATAAATGATAGGCATGAAAAAAAACAAGAAAATGACATTGTCCATCCCTTCTAACTGATTAACTCATATAAGGTCATTGCCCAAGTGTGTGTGTGTGCATTGAGAAGTGTGATTTTGTTTTATATGTATCAAATGATGATTGCAACAGCAGTACAGCACCAATATATGCTAAGGCACTGTGCAAGATACGATGGGAGTATATGTTTATCAAAGAATAAGGTACAATGGGAATATACAAAAAGTAAATATGCTAAGATAGTGACACGTTTACTACCAGATTTTAAGCTACAAAAAAAGGAGTACTCACTTGACTATTTTGCATATTCCCATTTGCCAACCATGGGTATATGGTACCCATTGCCTTTCTTTTAATTATCTCACTAGGATTAAATTTATTTTAAAAAATTCAGATGTCTGCCTCATCCCAAACCATCTAAATGATTACAAAAGAGATCATGTCCCACACTGCCTTTCTTCTCTATAGTCTCGTCAACTCCCAAAAAAAACGATTACAAAAGGGTCATAGCCTATGATACCCAGATACCTGTACAAGGTTGCTGTATTGCATCGAATACTTCAATTTTCAGTATAAGTTTCTTATCTGATACTGCATCCAGCCATGTGCTTGCCATATCCGGATAACAATAAGATATAGCCTAAGTTTAACAAATACATCTATCATGGTTTATGGGCTAGCCAGACATTTAGGGAAATCTTTTAACGTAATTTTGAGCATCAGCTGCATCCACCAAGCCCCTTACCAGTTAGACACCCAAGATGAGCTTCTACTTTACCACAGGAAAAGATGGCATTGAATCATACTATCTGATATGTGGTTTGAATCATACTATCTAATATGCGGTATAGAACCCTCACAAGGACTAACCAGAAGAAAATATGAAAAGTATAAAAGAAAGGGAGCATCTAACAACCAGGCTGCAGCTTAACCAAAAACAGAGTCCAGACTCCATATGATCCAGTTGCAAGAATTAATAGCCAACAAACCTCTTCAGAAGTTTCATTAGAATCAAGGGCAATATGGTTCTCATGAAACCAATCCTCGCAGATGCAACATTGTATCATCTCCACCTGTTCATTAGCATCTGGATCAGGATATGGACGACCACAAGTGCAATAGGCACCTTTGAAGTTATGGTTGTATGAATTCTCTGAATTTTCTGGATCCTTGTTTGGGAAAAGCTTGCAGAAGAACACCCCAAATTTTGAATTTCCACAGTCACACCGGAAGTTTCTCTTAGTCCACAACTCAACAACCTTCACCAAGTACCAGCAGGAAATAATTGTCACTAATGGTAAGTTCAGTATAGAATTATAACATATAATATGATCAAGAAAAGAAATGCCCTGCGGAAACTAGGGAAAGAACAGTTGCTTGGAACCAAAAGAGGACAGAACTGAAACCATCTATCAATTCTAGTTAACATATGTCTAAAAACCTTAAAACACACAAGCATAGGTATAAATACATACACATATTCATACAAAATAACACATATATGAAAGTACTATAATATGTTATGATCTATCCCCAAACCCATACATTTTTGCACTGCGTTAGATTCCTTGGGCAGACATTGGATTCTGATTCCCACGTCCATATACTCATTGAATGCTTAAGAAAAATACTGAAGTTTCAGGTGCATGAATTAGGACATATTTAATTTTTTGACAATGCAATAGTCATACATTTTGAGAATGTTAATCAATGTCAATGATCTCCCTAAAGTATAAAATCTATAGCCCCAATATTAGACCTAATGATGGGCAACTCGTACAGATGATATTGAATGCTTAATACGTTATCTAAGCAAATTGACCGCATTCCCAAAATCACTAAATTAGTAGAAAAAAAAGTACATCCATGTTATACCTCATGACCGTCATGGCAAGATAAGCTACATGCTGTGCAGACCCCAGCATTTCCGTCTGGAGTACAGGTCAAGCATGAGAAAATCGC
The DNA here is from genome assembly GCF_000365185.1 of Nelumbo nucifera. Next base: position 2,957,363 of record NW_010729118.1, on the reverse strand, counting down.
CTGCCTCTTCATATAACCCTTTTCATAGGTGCATTCCTTGCCTTCATCCCCTCCCAAAACCAAATCAGCTTCCTTTCAGTTGAAACATAAACAAAATTAACACAAAGAGATAAATGTGAGTAGGCGCAAAAACCAAAGAAGGTGAATATTACAGTTGCAGGAAAACCCATCACAACACCGGAGAGAAAGCAGCATTAACATCAGAGGAAATCCGAAATTTCCACACTCAAAACAAAACCCTGGATGCCAAATAGGGGGAAGGAATCATACCAACTCCTGCTCTTCAACTTCGTTAAGGTACTCATGGATTGATACCGTCGGTTCCCCTTCTTCCTCGAACGCATCCGCCATTTTGACAAAGCCAAACGACTTCACCAAACTCGTAGGCTGACTAATCAAAACCCCTGACTCCCGCGGAATTTAATCGAGCAACCTGCAAAAACTTTAACAAGACGAACTAAATCTATCTGTAGACTGAGAAGTTAGTTGAATGCCCTAGGACAAGAAACCCTACTCTTTGGAAGGGAAAGAAACGTACGATGCGAGGAAAATATTCTAAGATAGTGCTTAGAACGTCAAGTGTTGAACGAAGGCCGGGAGAAGGCGATGAGCAGAGGGAAAATGGAGGGTTTTCAGAGAGCAGAGAAGGGGAGGGGGACTCGTATCGGAGGTTATGAGGGGAGAGTGTAGGAGACCGTGAGTGAAGGGCCTTTTTGTATGGGTATTATGGGCTTCAGGAATACTTTCCCGCCAGAACGAGGTCGAATGAGAGTTCGTTTACTCATGAATCAAAACACCATTGGTTTCATTCTTTATGAAACTGATCGTCCATGAAATTTCGCTTGGCTTTCCTTCTGTTTTTGCTTCTTTCTCGATGAAACTATGAATTCGAATTAAAGAATTGCAGATCTAACGGTGAACACCTATGGCTCACCATGGTCCTCGACTTATCAAAACACTTTTCTTGTTGGCAATGGCAAGGAATCTTATCAACAAATTATGAGAAATTTGTGTAATTGGAAGTGAAATGGAATTTGAATCCCCTTGTTGCAACCTCCTATGATGGCAAAAATTACATCCAAACGGCAGAATTTGAGGGTTCGTGGAATTGACAATTCCAATTCCACCCAAGTCATCTTGGTTGATAAGGATGTAGTGGAGGCTGAATTAAAAATATAATGTAGTGGGTCCTTGCCCCCACCCCTCAAAAATTTTCAACTAGAATTGTAAAGGGTCACTCTTTAAGGCTCCTTCTCCAATTCTCCTAATTTAAAAAAATATATATAATATTATTATTTCTTTCAAAAATCTACAATAGACCCAAATCTTCTCGGACCAATTTTCCCCAAACCCTATTTCTCCTCCCTATCACATTTTCTTGACTCTACCACTGCTTGAATGCATTACAAAACTCTTATAAATCCTATAAATACATCATTATAAACACATAGGAAATGTATACTATAATAATTACCAATTGATGATGACTTGCTTGATAGGGTCTTTGGCTTATGGTAGTGGATAATTGGGATCAAATCTTGCTTCAACTAGGGTTGGGGGTTATATGCACGAGGGGGATACCCTCATAAACCCAAAGAATTAAGAGAGACATTATAATCAACAAGTTTGGAAATCTACAACGTGTAGATATCATACAATAACTTTACTAGTAATATTAAGCAATGTTTTGGCTTCCAATATGCTAAAAAAATCCTTCTAAGACTCATTAAATTGGTGTTAGATCAATGGGTTTGATAGATTATTTATATATCTATATTGTAGTTCTCCCTTACAATGAAAATCATTTAAAGTATATAAAGTAAATTAATTTTCTAAATTTTGATTTTTTTTTTAGAAATAAAGAAATTTTCCTTTTCAACATAAGATATATTCTTGTATAATTTTTAGATTTTTACAACCTTTTTGAGAAAAGTCCACATATCTAAGAAGTTTGGATTATTGGTCTCTCTCTCTCTCTCTCTCTCTCTCTTATATTAGGCTGTGTTTGGTTGCATTGCAAATATTGAATATCAATTCATTAACATTTGCCAAAAGTCATAATTAGGCTGTGTTTGGTTGCATTGCAAATAAATTTGTATTGATGGAAAACTGTAGTAGTCCAAATAATTTGTATTCAAATTATGATTTATTTATTGTTTCAAATTTATCTTATTTGTTTTAATTGCAATACAAATGAGGTAAGATGAGATCTGAAGCAAAATAAAGTAAAATCCAAAACAAAATTAAACCAAAATTTGTATTATTTTCATTTGCACTCCCATGCATTTGTACTGCAGCAAATAAAATTGTACTGCAACGAAATGCTGCCTTAGTTGATTCCTAATTTCCTATGGCTCAGTTTGGAAGGAGTACAAATACAAATATATATGTAGAGTGCAAAACCTTGTATTTGTACTGTGTATATTTGTATTTGTACTAAGAGTACTCTTTCTATTTAAAATTTATCCTTCACACAAAACCTTATGTTTGGATTTCTCTTTTTAACTACACCAAATGACCCATGTGCTTACTTGTTGCTCCCTGGTTAATTTTGTTATTATTTCTTTATGATCATGAATAATTTTGTTTAATGACAAGTTAAGGGAAATTTGGTTAATAACATTTTGGATAAATTGCCAACAGCCACCATGTACTTAGAGGACAGTGACACTTGGCCCTCCGAACTTTGTTTTGCAACAAAGATCCCCTTAAAATTTTCAATTCCAGCATTTCCCCCATTATATATTAGTATTCCAACAATTAAACTCATCATGGAATATTCTGTTAAACACTTTTTAATCCTCAAGATACCCTTATGTTATTTTATGAGACCATTTTGTTCCTTTAATTTAGTTTTTTTTTTCCTGAAATGTTCACATGCTTCTCTCATTTTTTTAACAAGGTTCATCTTAATGGTGCCTTGAGAACAATCAATTCATCAACACCCTGTGGGAATGATTTGTGTTTTATAATGGTCATTTTCGCCCTTGGTATTTGTTATCGTCAGCCCATAGAATCTCAAATGATGTGTGTTTTATAATGGTCATTTTAATACATGTATGTAAAGCATGGTTTTTAAAACCGATCCGGAGATCGAACCGGCCAAGGGTTCGGTTACTGGGTCGAATAGTCTGACCGTTCAAACTGAACGGTCGGCCCGTTCTGACAAAAAATAAAAAATGGTAAAAACTGTTGGAACGGTTAACTGCCCGGGTCAGTAGTTTGCTGACCAAAATTAACGATTTTGGAGAAAACCGAAACTGGTCACCTGATGGGTCCCGGTTTTTTTTGTCTGACCGTCCAGTCTAGTCCAGTTTTGAAAACCATGATATAAAGTACTTAAAACCTCCTATACATTTTGGCCCCTATAAAACCCTCGTTCTACCCCTTCACTTAAGTCTATTTGGCTCAGTTTGGAAGGAGTACAAATACAAATATGTAGAGTGTAAAATCTTATATTTTATATTATTTTGTATGTATTTGTACAATTGTATTATACATATTTGTATTTGTGATCTTTCCAAAATGAACCTTAGACTATATTATGACAGTGCAAATGATTTGAGTGTAAATTCTGACCTATTTATGTTTTAAATGTTAGCTTATTTTGTTTGATTGCAGTACAAATGAAGTAAATTAAAACATGAAACAGAATAAAATAGAATCCAAGACAAAATTAAACAAAAATTTGTATTTTTTACATTTGCACTCCCATGCATTTGTATTAGTGCAAATAAATTTGCACTGCAACCAAACACGGCCTTAATAAAAAATGCTGATCACGTAAATCTTTAACAATCTCAATTTTGCCTATAATATTTATTTTGACAAAGTTTTATTTAGGTGATTCATTTTATTTAACTGGATTTAAGCTTTGCCATCATCTTTTACTTCCAACAAGGTGCCATTTTGTCCTTTTTGTTGCTCTAAAGCCCGATGTCTGAAAAGGAGGGAAAAAAACTTTGAAAGAAAGCACTTAGAAATAAAATGTGTTTTTCTATTTCATCTGAAATCTAAATGAATAGATTATTTATTTGAAATCTAAATGCTGAATTCTGAAAACGGATATTTATGCTAGTGATATTTAACATCAATAAAATCTTATTAAGTGGATGTTAATGTAAATGATAATTAACTTTATCAATAATAAAATATCAATAAGATAATAAAGAATTATTAAATATTAATAAAATAATAGTAAAAAATAATAGCATTCATAAAATAATAAAATTATGATAATAATAATAATAATAATAATAATACCTTTATTATTATTATTATTATGATTTTCATTATTGTTTTATTACTTTATTAGTATTGTTACTATTGTTACTTTATTTGCAAAATATTAATAAAGTATAATATTAGTGTGTTGCTAATAATAGAGTATGATTAAATGTGTAAGGGACATTTTGAAAATAAAAAGATCTGTTAGGTATGGAGTTTTTAAAAATTTTACCTTTTAGACTGTGGACATGACTAAATGTGTTATTAATTTTCCCAAAAATTAATAAAATTTGAAAAATATAATTATTAAAATTAAAATAGAGTGGTAATTATTGTATGATGGGTATATGTTCTAGAGTCTTGGTATTGTTGATTGTAATGTTTATATTCATATAATTTATTAAAGTGTGTATTTCTTATGCTTTATACCTTATTTATAGATAATTTTGCCTTGGATTCAATGTTATTAATGCATTAATGTAATTTGTATACATTTCCGTAGTATATCTAAATGTCTTTATATTGTTTGTCTATGTTCATGCATTTCTTAAGCATATCCATATCCGATTTATCCAATATGATATGCAGTATCAATATTTTGATTCTTGTTCTAACCAAAAACAAGATGTATACATATACGAGCCAAAAAGTATGAAACTTGTACTAATGAAGCCTCAACAGTAATCCCCTAGCAATCCCTATCTGTCTAGCATGCGTAGCCTTCTTCCCTTGGCCTATGGAGATCATTCACTTAACTACATTGATTATCCTAGAAAACAAGTTATCTCACTTGTTTGAGACTGGATTTTTGGCAGGCCCCACTGCATTGCATGGCAAAATGATGGAAGTAAATAAGGTTTTTAATGCATCAATATTTTAGCCAGGTGGCCATGTTAGGTTTCAAGGGAAATGTTTAGTGTGTATTGTCTTTCCTCGTAATCATCTCTCTATCCCAATATTCTATGTTTTAGAAATGCTGCATTTACACTATACATACTTTTATTTGCAATATTCCCAAAACCAAGCATTAAGAAAGAAACATAATTCTGGAAGCAAAAAAAAAGAAATATATTCTTAATTACAAAAGAAAAAATGTCACACAATTAGGAGTGCTTGCTCATTTCAATGGTTTTGTTTTCTAAAATAGAAAATATATGCCATATCAACAAAAATAATACATTTTTACTGATATAACAATTGCTTTTTTATTTTTAGAAAAGAAAACCATTCACATTGACAAACATTACCTTGGCAACACATTTTATGTATTTTTGTTTATAAGGATGTTATCTAAAACTCACCATAACATTTTTTGCATTTGGCTCGCGGGAGTGGATTAGCTGAAGACAACATCATACACACCAGGCTGGGTTGCTTATGCCAATGCTCACTGTTGGCCCCATCTATACTGAATATTGGTGTGGTCAAGTGTGTTAGGTAGCTCAGCCTGGTGTGTATAATGTTGTCACCAGCTCATTCGAATTCTTCGCTTAAACTCGCTATAACTTTTCAAAACCTTCGAAGAATACCCTATTGGTGAGTTTTATTATTGTCAAAAGCTTACTTTTCCATTAGAATTTTTTAGTGATTAGTAATAGAAATTGTGCATGTAAGCATGGGTACATGACTAAACCTCTATTGAACGGCCAATAATCAAACTTATTAAATACTTTTCATAAGATAAAGACCCGTACAAAGGCCTTTATCGCCTTGCGTTGGGAATAATCGTGCCTGCTTACACTAGACTACAACTGGAACCGGCTGGGCTGGCCTCATTCCAAATTTCAACGTGAACTCTACTTTGACCCGACGTACATTTTGAATCTGTCCCACGGTTGTTTTCTCTTCGGCGTTTCAGAGTTTCACAAGCTTTTTAAAAACGAATCGGAAATAAAACCGGTCAGGGGATCGGTTTCTGGTTAAGCGGTTCAATCGTTCGGATCGGATGATTTGACCCATGATGTCATAAATAAATTTGAAATAAAAAAATGTATTTATAAATAATAAAAATAACATAAAATTAAATAGAAAACAAAAATAAATACAGAAAATACAAAAAAAATAAAACTATCTAAATACAAAAATAATACAGTACAAAACACATAGAAAATATAAAAATAAAATACTTTTACCAAAAAATATAAAAATAAAATACAAAAAAAACACAAAAAAATAAAAAAAAAAAAACAGAAAAACAAAACTATATAAGTACAAAAATAACAAAATACATAGCAAATAGAAAATACAAAAAAAGTATAAAAACATTCTAAAAAATACAGAAAAAACGCCAAAAAATACAAAAAAAATAAAGATAAGTTAGGATGCATTTAATCATACTCATACATGTGTATAAAATACAAAAAAAAAACTACATAAAACACAGAAAATTGTAAAAAAATAGAAAAATACACTTAGGTTACTGCTAGACCCGTATCCCGTAACTCTACCATATGTCCGGCATCTGGACTATGGAGTGCCGATGGATAGCGGTCAACACTCACCAGCATAGTGTATATTTGAACTCTAAAGATGAAGATGCACATGTCTGCAGGAATGTTAACTCACCAATCTCCACCGGCTCAACGTGCCAATGGCAACATAACCGTCCAAAATCCATCGCCTGCTCAGCCACCAACTACTGCAGCCTCTGGATCCTAGGTATCCCATATCCCATAACACTATCATATGTCCGACAGTCGGAGTGCCAATGGATAGCAGTCAACAGTCACCAGCACAACGTGTATTTGAAGATGCACATGTCTGTAGGAATGTCGACTAACCAACCTCCACAGAATCAACGTACCGACGACAACATAACTGTCCAAAATCCACCGCCTGCTCAGCCACCAGCTACTGCCACCTCCAGAGCCTGGGTATCCCATATCCCACTCCTACAAAATTGTTGGTTACCGCTGTCCACCACCTGCTCAGCCATCAACTTTAGCGAAAATAAAATTTGTAACCTGCAAACCGTTGCCCGGGTTAGTGGTTTTCTGACTTTTTCAATGGATTTTAAGGCTTTACCGGTTTATAGTATAACCGGACCCGGGGACTGAACGGTTATCAGTTTTTCCGGTCCAACCGTCTGGTCCGGTCCGCTTTTGAAAAACATGGAGTTTCAGTCTTTCACTTGGAACTGCCAGAATGGGCCAGCTTGGGGCGGCCTCATTATTTCTATCACGTCCTTTTCTTATGCATGGATGGGCTTCGGCCTGAAAATTAAATTCTAGGTCTTGCCATACTATATACCTCTCCCTTCTTCTCCATTTGGATTTTAGACATAGAAAGAGATTTGATTGATGGTTTCTATTATGATACCAATACTTATTATTAATATAATTTACCCACCCAGATGGTCTCCATCTGAAAAATATTACGATCCAACGGTGTGTAACTTTCAATGGTTGGATATGTCCCACCTATTTGCCACTATATCTACTTGTCCCACCTAGTTACAGTATAGCAGCCAAGATTTTTGACTTTCGAGGAGAAATTCAACCTCATCGATCTAGGCTTATATACATACCCAACCCAAGACAAAATACATCGACCCACACAACGTTAACACAACCATGGGAGTCTTCTTCCTCTTCCTTCTCTTTTTCTTCCTGTTTTCAGGTATTACAGTAAGAGCACAATCGTGCTCCAGTTCGGTTTGCCACGCCAACGGGCTCGCCGTGCGGTTTCCTTTCCGAATAAAGGGTCTCCAGCCGGAGCGTTGTGGCTATCCAGGCTTCGATCTTAGTTGCAGCGGTAATCTGAGCAGGACGTTTCTGGAGTTGCCGTTCTCAGGAAGATTTTGGGTGAAGAGCATCGATTATGCCAGACAGGAGATACGAATCGGGGATCCAAACAATTGCCTCCCCAGAAGATTACTGCACTTGAATCTCTCAGCTACTCCTTTCAGGGGCGATTACTATCAGACCTACCAATTATTCAACTGCTCCGCGGACTCCATGAGATTTCGGCCGGAAATCATCATCCCTTGTCTCAGCAGCTCCACCCACAAGGTGTTTGCCACTGATGCTGCCCTCATCCCTACTGGGTATGTGCCCAGGCGACCATGCAAGCTGATTTCAACCGTCTCGGTTCCGGTTTCGTCGGAGGATTACGAAAGCAGCTTCGATGTTCCACCGATTGAATTCAACGACGATCTTCGGTTGACATGGGACGCACCCAACTGCGGAGATTGTGAAGGGCAGGATGGAAAGTGCAGATTCAAGACGAACACGACTCTTGAAACCGGATGCTTCGATGTTCCACGACGCGGTGAGTGTTCTTTCTTCACTCTACTGTTTTCAGTTCTGAATCTTCTCATCCGATTTTGCTACAATGAATCTTGGTTCTTGGTTAAAGGCTTCTTTCTGAGGAAGACACCACCTGAAGCTTCAGGACAGACTCTTTTCAGACAGAAGTTGGTGTATAGACTTGAACAGTACAGTGTTGACGCAGACAGAACGAGTGGGTACTGCAAACGGATCGGATCTGTTCCGATGTACCCAGATCCGAATTTAATTTGGACAAGTTATATTAATATTTTGGGAAAATTCTCAATTAGTATATACTTTGAGCCTAGTGTCAACTAGCTGTTTACAATAACTGCATTAGAAAGAGACACAAATGCCCTTTCAATGTCATCCAATTTTTTTTTATAAATCATTTAAATTTGACCAAAAATTAACAATCCCAAATTCTTACCTTTTCTATTCAAGAAAGTTTGGGTCATGTGTCAGTGGGCATTGTGACTTCAACTGTCTTGAATAGAAGAGGGAAAGATTTGGGACTGTAAATTCTTTGTCAAGTTTAAATGATTTATAAAGAAAATTAGATAACATTCGAATGGCATTTGTATCTTTTTCAAATGCTACTTAATGACTGGTTAGTAGCTAGTTAGCGGTAGGTATTAGATTGACACGTTTTGAAAGTTCAAATACTGAATTATCACATTTTAAAATTCAGGGACCAAAATGAGACTAGACCCAAAGTATAAGATATTAATTGAGAATTTTTTCTAATATTTATTCGATTATACAGAAAGTCAGAAACGAGAATTGGGTTTGGAGGAATATTAATTGGTAGACTTGCCTGGCTCAAATTTAATATGACTAATTTCACAAGAATGAATACCATTGTTGGAGGGGATCATAGCGTTTTAATCATTCTCACATAAAAAATTATACCAGGAAAATATATCAAATTTAATGACATGCAAGTACCAGAAAAACAACGGTTGAACTTGGAGTAATGGAGTTCTTTAATTATAAATCTTTTATGCAATAAATTTCTAAAGTTTATTCAGTATCTTTTAGGTAAGGTGGTTGAGCAGCAACAATTTATTTATCAAAAATACATAAATAAATCATGATTCCTAATCAGTTAGGCTTTTAAACGAAGGGTTCATTGCTTCAAATCAAATTACAAGAGTGACCATTAAGATGGCAAGAGAACAAAAAGAAAGATCTCATCCAAGCTAATGGGTTATACATGTTCATATTCATTAGTGCACGTGCAAGGCCCTGTTTGTTTTTCACGAGATCATTTATCCAAGTTTATTTGTCTATGTTCTTTTGATTCCCAATTAAATTATACAATAACTGTTTTTTACCTTTTAACCCATAACAAGATATTGTTAGAATAGACTATGTTTTGTAAAATTTCTCCTCATGTGATAAAGTTATTCATCCATTTGAAAGATGGGTATTTCAAAAGATTCTGCCTTCAGTTAAGCTCTTTTTTCTTTAGCTAACAATAATCAGTTAGCTAGGCATTGGTTGAAGTTAATTAACATGTCTTAGGGGACTCCTGATGTGCTACAAACACAGACACAACAATATATCAGTATCATAGTTTAATTCAAGGTTTTTAAAACCGGGTTTCCGTGTCGACAGATTGATTGTCCATAACCGTGGTTCAAAAACACTGGTTTAATTTTAATTAGATGAAGATGAGTCAGCGTTAGAAGCATGGTTTAAAGTATCGAATGTATCGTATTGTATCTTTTGAAAAAGATACGGTTTTGGACCCTCAATTTTTTTAATAATAAAAAATTTTCTAAAAAATCCAAAATATGAAAAAAAAAAGTAAAATTTTGGCCGTTTTTAAATACCAATACGATACGACCGATAGTTTGAACCTTGGTTAGAAGTGGACCCCTTTCAATTTAATGGATTGAATTGAATGTCCCCCATTTCAAGAAGACTGAAAATACTGCTACAGCCAATTAGCCATTGACGCAGGCGAAATATAAACAGTAAACCGTGTTGAAAAAGTCCAGGGTACCGTATAGAATTGGCATGTTCATTCTGGTGGGGCAGAGACGAGTCAAGTCCAGTCCTCTGTCCTCTTTCAACCACGATCGTCATCAACTCATACGTTTGAATTTGATTGAATTTTCTGTGGCCCGAAGAGATTAAACACGCACAATGGGCCTATGGAATGAAAACAATGATGATGCTTTGAGTGTTGTTTTCTTGATAGATATGTGTATTGAGCGTCGATTTCCAATAGAGTCTGAAACCAATGGATTCATCAAATAATAGGTCCCCAAGTTTAAGTTTAAGGCTTTCAACTGTTAGGTGAAATTTCTAAATAGTTTTTTATTATCTAACTTGCCCTTTTATATAAAAGTTTATTGGATTGAAGGGTGAATAAATACAGGTCCACTAATACCTCATGTTAAATTTAACTAATTATTGAACACTAAACCATTTGTCATTGAACCAGAACTTTTGGAATTTGATTATGTGATTTGGGTTTCAGGTCTTCCAAGAAGCATTCGATACGCCATTTCCATAGGCGTGGGCATGCCAGCAATGATGTGCGCTGTTGGGATGGCATGCTATGTCTGCAGCAAGGTCAAGTATTACGGTGGGAGGCGCAACGCCAACAGGGATTCGGCCTCATCAACCGTCACACCACAACCCACCATCGTTGTGATGGGTCTTGATGGAGCCACCATAGAATCCTACCCAAAGCTGGTCCTCGGTGAGAGCCGGCGCCTGCCCAAGCCCGACGACAATTCTTGCCCGATATGTCTGTCTGAGTACCGGCCAAATGAGACATTACGTAGCATACCTGAATGTAAGCATTGTTTCCACGCCGATTGTATCGATGAGTGGCTTAAGATCAACGCTACTTGCCCTCTGTGTCGAAATTCGCCTGGCCCATTGCCACCACCACCACCACTTCCTCCTCCCTGATAGTGTATGATCGCTCATGTAGTAGTATATGCAGGAATATTTGTAACTTTAGTAATACTTGTTTTTATGTTTCTTTTTTTTTTTTTAATCTCAGTATTTTTTTTTTGGTATTTAACACAACACATTAACGAAGTAAGTGATAATAGCGGAATTTGAATCCACAGGGGACGGAGAATATGGAACCAGTCCTATTTCATCCTCAGGTTTCAATTTATGAATCTCTTTCTTCAGAAGCACTGCCGTTTTATTTTGGTAAATTGAGTTTATACCAAGGTTTTAAAAACTGACTCAGAAACGAAACCATTATAGCTATCAGTTTCTGGGTTAATGATTTGATCGTTCGAATCGAATGGTTCGAACAGTTTGCATTAGGGCGAAATAGCAAATAGTTATATACTTGTATATGAGAAAGAGAACTGGAGAAGAGAGTCAAGAAACTATTGTTGGCTGAGAAAGAAGAAAAGAAGGAAAGAAAGAAAGGAAGGAGAAAGGAAAAAAAGGAAAAGGAGAGAAAGGAAAGAAAGAGGGAAGGAGGGAAGAAGAAGGACAAGGAGGAGAATGATTCAACTTTCAGCGGCGACAGCGAGATGGCGATGGCGGTAACAATGCAGATGACAGATTTGAGATCTGAGATATGAGTTCTCGGGTCTCAGATCTGAGATCGATTTTTCATTTTTTCTTAGATATTAGATTTGAGATCGATTTCTCTGCAACTTCTTTTTCTTCTTCTTCTTCTTTTCTCTCTTTGGATATCAGATCTGAGTTCGTGTCTCAGATTCAGACTCTCAGTTTCTCCCCTCTCTGCAATTTCTTCAAACAAATCGACGGTTTGACTGTTTGAATCAATGGTTTTCTGACAAAATCAACAATTTTTAACCTAAGAACAGATAAAAAATAAAACAGAATCTTGAACGATTTCAAGGCGAAACAGTCGAACCGTCTGAGTTAACGACGGTTCAAAAACATTAGCTTATACGAACGCTTGGGAACTGAATTCCTGGTAAAAGTGTCATGAAGCCCATTGGCTTATACTGAGCATAATAATTGCCCAGTTGGTAGTCTAATAAACTGATGCTTACAAAAAAGTTAAAGCCCACCAAGTTAACTGGGCCCATTGGCAACTTGGAAATAAGGAAACTGACTTTACCTACTAATTTTATAGAGTGGGTCACTGAATGATGCCAGGGTAATCATGATTCATGAATATGTTTAATGAGAATCCTTCAGCAGTACAGACCTTTTAGGTGCATCATCACTAGTAAATACGATAAAAATTATAATAAAGGAAAGTTTGTATGCAATTCAGTCTCAAGAGTAAAAAATACGATAAAAAATTCGGTCAAGAAAAAGGAATATAATATACAATAGATTTCATAAAAAAGTAAAAAGGAAATGGAAGAAGTCATGAAGCTTATTGAGTACTCTTTTTTGGCATTGAGCATATGATGCAGGGTGGTCCTCAACCCACCCATTGACTCACTAACCCATTTGACACTCATGTTAGTGGGTCAGAGTGCGTTGTATCCTAATCCACCCATTTGACCATTTAATTCAAATTAGATTTTTTTTTTACTTTTTTTAATTGTATAAAACATAGAATTATATATTTCAACTAAAAATATATATAAAGTTCATTTTTTTTACAATTAAGAAAATAATAAAACACAAGAAATTGGTAAAAATATGTATTTCATATAAGACATCAGAAATTGCAGAAAAAATAGGAAATAATAAAGATTTAAATGAAAGAGCAGAAAATACAGGAAAATGAAAAAAAAGATGCAGAAAATATAAAAAATGAAAAAAATAGATATTGTAGAAAAAACAACAAAAATATAGAAAAGCGCAGAAATTGCAAAAAAATAACAAAAAAGGAAAAAGCATAAATTCCAGAAAACATAAATTGCAAAAATAGAAATTATAGGAAAATATAAAATTGAAAAAAATATAAAAAAGCAGAAAAAAACTGCATAAAAATAAAAATATAGAAAAGCAACAAAATGCAAATAAATAACAAGAAAATACAAAAAAGTGTATAAATTGTAGAGAAAAAAAAACAAAAAGTAAAAATGTAGAAAAGTTGCAGAAATGAATAGAATTTTTCCAAAAAAAAAAGAAAACATCAAAAAAATTCAAAAAAGTCTAATGTTTAAAATGTTTCAGATCTAATAAAATTAGAAAAGAACACACAAAGGTGGTGTTTAGAAGTATAGTTGAACCACAAGATAGTGGGTTTTGAACCACACAACACCACCTTTGACACGTTAAGTTATGGTGTGGTGTGGTTCGAAACCCATTATCTTGTGGTACCAACCACACCATGCTCAAAATATCAACCACATTGAACCATGCTATAGGGACTATAGTTCCATCTTCCTTTCCTGTACATCACACGTATTTTTAATATTTAAAATCATAGTTAATTACTTTTATTTTATCAATATTTATTATTATTTCACACAAAATCTTTTTAAATTATGTCTTGTATGTAATAATTAATAATATTTATCTTTTTAAATTTCATTTTATACGTTTTTACATATTTTTAGATTAAATTTTTCGTAATTATTTATCATTAGTATTAGTTCTCTTTTATATGTATTTTATATTTTATATTACTTTTAATTTTGTAGTCAATATCAATCTTTTCAATTCATATTCTAATTTTTATTAGTTCATATTAGTTATGGTTAATAATTGATCACATGCTAAATTAATTTGTATAATTAATTTACATTTTGCTTAAAAATACCAAAAAAACATTACTCTTGATCGACGGCATAGATCACCTCACATTGTGTATGAGATATACAAAATCAAAATATTGGTTGTGGCCTGAACCACACCACACCTTATAAAATGCCTATATTGGTGTGATCTGATTTAGGCTACCAATTTTTTACTATAGTACAGAACACATATTCTGCCATGGCATGGTGTATTTTCAACCAAACAATCACACAACAGTGATTCCAGATTTTCCAAAAAGAAATCATTTACAAGGAACCTTGAAAATCCTACAAATAGCAGCGAAGTTCTACTGATTTCTCCTTAAAAAGTCCACTTTCTCTTTCTTCACCAACCGATGATGGGAATCAAAATGACCATAGTTAGCTCTGTTTCGCGAACCCAGATATGGTGTGAATACAAGTTTGCATTCCAGTGAGGAACAAATCAAACCCCAGTCATTGGCCATCGTTGCAATGGTGGAAAAAATAGAATGCTTTTCGAACCTTAGTTTGGTAGTCCGTCAATCCCCTGCTTTTCCCCTCGGAGAATCAGCCAATTGTCGGCCATCACTGCATCTCCCAATTCTCAGTTTCTATCTATGCCATGGGTTTTAAAAACGAACCGGTGACCGAATCGATCAGGGGTTTGGTTAATGGTTTGAACGGTCCGACCATTGGACTCGAACGGCTGGCCCGTTCTGACAAAAAAATAAAAAAAAATTAGAAAATGGTCAAAACGGTTCGAACGGTTAACCGATCGGTTCAGCGGTTTACTGACCAAAATCAACGGTTTTGGAGGAAAACAGAACCGGTCAAGTGACTGGTTCCCGGTTTTTTCAGTCCGAACGTCCGATCCGATCCAATTTTGAAAACAGTGATCTATGCAAACCCTAAACCCTTTCCCTCATTTGAACTAAGTCCTCAACTGTTATAACCCAATCAGTACCCTTGACCCAACCCCATCTTGACCCTTTTCCCTTGAGATCGGCTTCAGTCAGAGCAAAGTCCATTCGAACACTAGCCTTGCATCGCGAATATCTCCATACTTCTATGCTTTATTTCATGGGGAGATATTCCCAATGCAAGGTTATAATGGCTGTTTGAATGGACTTTGCTCTGATTGAATCCTGTTTCCTAACCCTAATACCTAATGGGTCACTCGATCCATATTACCCTGCCACTGGATTGAGATCGGCTTCAATCAATGCAAGACCTATTCGAACAACCTTTACAGCCTTACATTGGGAATATCTCCATACTCATGTATTTTATTTCATGAAGAGATATTCACAATGCAAGGTTATAAAGACTGTTTAAACGGGCCTTGCACCGACTGAATCTGGTTTCCACTGGAATGGGTAGGTATCTATGTATTTTCAAGTGGATAATTGTCGGTATGATTATATAACATAAGTTTGATATTGTTTCTACTATATGGAGGGTGACGTGGTCAATCCGAGTCATTTGTGAAGTAGGGGCTTTGCGCTTTGCCACCTGTGTAATCTTTCTATCCACATCAGACTACGGTCCATATTTTATTAATGCCTTCCTTGAGTCCGAATTTGCTACAAAATATATGCTACCAACAAAGCTTCCAACTTTAGCTATAATTTATACATCTCATACATGATTTCCATATCAAACTTATGGAAAGTTTGATTGACTGTTGAAAGTTTCAATATTCTAATATTAAACTTGCTAAAGAGGAACCCTTCATTTTGACCACGGGTGAAGAGTTTTTGTGGCTGCAGAAATTTGCCACATCAGTAAAGGATATCAAGAGTACACCTTTTGTTGTTCACCCTTCTTCACTAACTGTATTTGTACTTACTATTTCATGAAAGTTCTCTCTCTCTCTTAATTTCATTTCATAAACTGGATTGTATAGTCCAAAACAAATAAAAAGCTCCAAATTGTCTAAATGCACTTCACATTTGACTGGTTTTCCCACCTTATATGAAAGAGAATGGAGCTAGGAGGGTTATTTCTAATTTGATTTTGGGAGTGAGATAAGAAGCAAATCAAGGTAGGAGGATGGTGCAAAATTTGTCAGTTTTTCGATGTAAAATTTGCATTTCCAGTGAATGCAAATGAAACAAAAAGTATAATACTTATGTCAGCTAAGAGTGCAAAATATAGTTACAAACAAATAGATGCAAAAATAAACCAATCTGGTTCAGATTTGGACTGCAAACAAAGTACAAAAACGTGAAGAGGGAAGCACCTAGTCAAGGCCTGCTCAACTTATGTTGTATTTGGGTCCAAATAATTTTGATAGGCTTGGGCCAGTTGCTTCATTGCTTGGGCTTTATCTTGTGTTGGACTGGAGCTTGAGACAGGTTATATGGCTGATCATTGTTTGTTTATGCATTTTAATGTTGTATTACTAAAGGGAGCTTGCAAGTTGTATTTGCTGTGAGAGCTCACACTTCCTGCCAATGTGGTCGTAGGATAATTTGGAGACCCCTCAATAAAATGCGAAAACACCATTTATATAGAGAATACAGAAGACAGATATAGACGACTAGAAAGTGTTTCTAAGTTTTAGTAGTAGCTCTAAATTAACGGTAGGGCTGCAATTGAATTGGATTTAATCCAAATCGGATACCTTTAAATTAGATAATGATGTTTTATTAGTTGGATTGAATTTGGACATTACATGATCTCTCTCTCTTTTTACAGGATATTACTTGATCTAAGTGAAATTTGAGATTTAGATGATTAATTTTTTCATTTACAGTATAAGTAGCAAATGTGTACATTTTTGCATGTGGCAATTTTAAATGTTGATTATGATGATGATCATAATAATATGTTTTCAATTTTTTATTTTACAAATTTTTATATTTGTATGTGTGTTGATGGTGCGCGATCTGGTTGCTTCTAGCTAGATGGCAGCGTGGACATTAGTTGCGTAGAAAGCCGGTCGAATTGCAAGATAGGTAGAATCAGAGAACCTGGGGTGGCTAGCCCTGCATGGTAACTCTGATGCTTAAGTTAGTATTTGACTATGTGCAAGCTAAAAGCTTGACAATTATGAGATCTAGAATGCACTAAATCGCACGTACCAGGGTCTCAGGGGCTGGTGCTTTATATAGATGAACTGCCGTGGGTCTCATGAAACACCTCTGAGATCCTTGGCTCGTGCCGTTAGGAATCCGTTCCACCCTGGGAGGTGGATAACGTGCTAGTTAATAAGGCTTATCAGGTCTGTCCAATCTAGGTGGGATAAGGATAAGGCCTACGGTCGTGTGGTGTGATTTCGAAGAGCTTGGAGACAACTGGCATGCTCCTAGAAGTTTGCTATGTTCACCTTAGTTGGTTAGGCTATCCTGAGTTATTCAGACCTTGGTCCTTGCTGAGGTCCTTGAGACACCCGAGGTGATCTGACTCACTGAAGTGACAAGGAATGGTGATGTGGTAGAAGATGCTGAGTCACAATCCAATTAGCAGGTCGCCTATTTAGCTGGTCGGGCCAAATCACCCCTCATCATGTATAACCAAAACTTTTATTTATCATGCTTATTTTTGTATTTTTGATAACAACAATTGTTTTTGTTTAATAGGATGAATATATGATATTGGAGATGTGGCCAAATGTTTTTTACAATCTTTTTTTGTATTTTTAATTTTTAATATTTAATTATAATATCAGAGGCTAATACATTTAATCCAAAAGGTTAACTGTGACCCAACACCAAATAGGAAAATAATTCCATTTTTGGTTGATTTTAATTTTTTTTTTATTTTATCTCCATGATCAATAAAAACTAATTCCATTGATGGTGCTCCTTGCAATTTATAGTTGGGTTTTCTCATTTATATGGTAACCAGTCTAGTATGTATGCTGGAACTATATGACGTTAAAGGATTGGATCAAATTGGCGAATCATATGGGATATCATAAATTAGCTATCATGTCTCATTCCAAGGTGCTTGTGGATATCATGCTTAGAAAGATTGCTTGTCCATGGTATTTGTGGTATGTACTTGGTGTTGGTGATACTAAGAGAGTTGGCAAGGACCATTTGTTAATGAACCATGTTTATAGAGAAGCTTAGTGGTGCTCCTGGTTTGGTTTGGAGAAGATATCAGACCAAACAAGTAAGTTATGGTTTAAGAAATTTTTAGATCAAATCAAACCGTTTTAATAAATTATGGTTTGGTCTAGTTTTTAATACAGTTTGAATCATTTTATTGGAATTAACCTAATTAGAAAGCCCAAATAACATTTATACCTACATAAATAACAAATATAATTCAAATATCAAATTAAAATGTTAACAAGTGACACCTATTACTATTATATAAATTACATATACACTTTCTCAAACAAAAACAACTCATTGAAAATTGAATTACAAGTTAAAATAAAAAAAACAATAATAATATTTGAAATGTTAAATGAATGTATACATACAAACATATATTTAGATATATATATATATATATATATATATATATATATTCATATATTATACATAATAAATATATTATTAATGATTTGATTTAATACGATTTATGGTTTGGTTTGGTTTCTAAAATTTAGAAAAGAAGATCAAACTGAAAAATTACAGTCTAAGGAATGTTAAATATGAATGTACATACACACATATATATTTATATATATATATATATATATATATATATATATATTCATATATTATACATAATAAATATATTATTAATGATTTGATTTAATACGATTTATGGTTTGGTTTGGTTTCTAAAATTTAGAAAAGAAGATCAAACTGAAAAATTACAGTCTAAGGAATTCTTAGACCAATTTTAGTTTGGTTCAGTGCAATTTGGTGGTATATACCATATATAATTGTTGGCCCATTGTCAAATAAAAAAACAATTTCATTTTGGATTGGTTTTAAAATTTGTACTTCATTCCCAAGATGAATTAAAAAATTATATGTTATCATATTTATTTTTCTTTAATTTAAAATATTATAGGTGTGCTTAATTATATATATTTGTGTTTTTTTTTTTATGTTTTATTATTTAACTATGACATTATGGGTTGAACCATTTGACCTACATGATTGAATTATTTACCTACCATTAGAATAGAAGAAAAGTTTCATTTTTGGGTCAGCTTTAGAAAACAAGGGTTTTATGTTGTTAAAAATATTGGATATAAATATAATTGATATAATTTATTGGTAAGAAAAATAGTTAATCCGGACTCATTTGCTAGAGAGACACACTTGCTGGCTTCATCTCTGTTAGATGCATTTAGCCAAACTTTTTTTCATGTTTTTCATTGCTATTAATTTTTTTATTTGTAAGTTGAGCAATTATGAATGAATAGGCGTTAAAAAAAAAAAAAAAAAATTGCACTCCACGCGCTTCAACCCGACGAGTCAAAGAACGAGATTCTGATCCAATGACCGTTCCTACTTGTGATGTTACTATTTTGTTTTCAAACTAGGCATGACCCCTGTACTAAGTACAGGGCCAATAATATGAGCTATTTCAAATTTTCATTTTTTTAAATCATTTATATTAAAGACTTGAGTTACCATATTTTATCTAAGAAATGACCATGTAGTAAATATAGAGCAATCACACGTATGTATCATTTTAGTTTTTCTGTTTTTATAGTAATATTATTTTATTTGAATTTCACTATATTATAAATAAAATAATATTAGCTAAAGCTACTCAAGAAGCCAGCAAATAAACTTTAAGAAAGAGCTGCTTGAATGACTATATAATTAATTGCAATTTTGGGCTTTGTGTTTTTTCCAAACATTTCTTTCTAGAGAAATTATATTATGCCTTATCTTTCCACCAACAACCGATATGAGATATCGATTAATCAGCTCTCCTCATTGCCCAAATGAGCAGCAGCACCTAACCACCAAAAAAAGGGGTCTAATCTAAATACATTTCTATTTGTAAACCATTTTTCATCTGATAGGACAGGAATTTCATGGTGTTTGATGAACTCTGAAGAAACCTTGTTGAGTTTGATAGTAGCAAGTTTTAGAAACCTATAGATTGGGTGTTTGAGTGCAACGGTTGGTCAAATCTAGCTGGGGAATTATAACCCCTTGTTTATACAGTCAAAGTGGAAAAATAAAACATAAAAAGATAATTCAACTAATAACTAACCAAAGAAATAGGGAAAATTAAAACAAAGATGAGAATAATAACATGGAAATAAATTTTAACATCTAGTGTGAAAAATATATAGTTGGTAATGAATCCAATATGATGAGATCATAAAACAACATTCACATCTGAGTGGTTAGTAGTAAGTAATATTAAAGAGTACATGTTCTACGATTGGATTGGATTAAAAAACAAACAGAGAAATAATGCATTTCAAATGATGGAATCATAATTCCAAAAGAAGCATGCCAAAAAGCTTGGTTGATTGCCTAAAATTCTACAGTTTCTGAGTTGGACTCTCTCACCAAAATCAACCTCAAGGCAAAACGCAGAAACTTGTGGGATTGGATTAAAAGTCAATTTAAAGTGGAATCGATGAATTCAGTGATGTAGTCAAGTCTAAGTCTGTTTAATGCTTACCTCTCCTGTTCATTTTGGACGTCAACCAAAGACATCCAAGTAAAACGTGGAGCTGTAGATTTAAATGGCGGAGATCTGAGGTTGAATTTCTGATTTTCTCCTCTTGTTGATATTCTCTATTTCTTCTGCATTTATAGGAGAAGTAGGGTCATTACATTATTTCAGTTTCTGAGTTGACTTCATTGAAAAGAGTAAGCTATTTATTGTAATCCAAAATTTTTATGTTTTCTTACAATTCTTTTCTAAAGAAATAATCAATTTCAGAATTCATTCAAAAGATTGAACTGGTACTACATTTTATATTTTCTCTTAATCCTGGTGACCACTTTTACTTACTCATATTCATTGTAATCCTTTTGCAAAGAAGCAAATTTTGAGTTCTCACTCCTTGCAGCCTAACGAAAATGAAGAAAGAAAGCACGAAAGTAGAAGTGTATGTTTCTTCCTTAAGCAAACCTTTTGACAGCAAGACAGCAAGATGGATTGGATTCATTGCAAATTGGAATGGATTCCTGAGCTGAGCAGACCCTTGATGATTAAGATTGAAAAGAGGGAAAGTTCATTTTCGTGAGAATGAGCAGAAAAGAGGGAAAATATAGTTACATTTTGGAAGAATGGAAGCTTGAGAACTAAAGATGGATGATTTCTAGACATTGAAAGAGAGAAGATAATGGAGAGAAATTTTTCTTTTGAGTAAAATTCAATTACAAATGGACGTGGGTTTGTGGGATATATATATATATATATATTAAATTCTACCATGAGTGGGTCCCCGCGACCCGCGTTGAATCCTGACCCTTGTCTCAAATATATTAGGCAAAATAAACAGACAGGTAGGAGAGTGACTGTTTATCCCGATAAAATACGTGGAAAGTGTTTGGCCGTTTACAGGTCCCCATCTGTATCTGTAATAAAGATTTTCAAAGAGAAGTCGATGCACTCCTCAATATATGGGGGAACATCTGTTTATTTATATGGATAAACGTGCGCAGGAGATCTGGACTCTTTGAACACAAATTAGCATTGACAAAGTAAGCACCCAAAGGGAGCTAGAATCAGTTACAAACGCTTGGTGCCAACAACTTTTCAATCAGCCGTTGCAGTAGCCATGTATAAGATGTATAGTGTCAGATGATCTTGGGAGGGTGTTGGAACATACTTTGTTAGCAAGTGATCCAGATTCCTATGGATAACAACTGAGATGTTACTACCCGTCAAGTGGCTTGTTAGGATGGATTTGGTAGTGTAATAGTGTTTTATTGATTGCATGTCCCCCTACGTGTCAAAACTTAGATTACACACAAGTCACAAATGGCTCAAACTCGCTTTATTGTCATGGATTTGAATTCACATCTGTGCCCCACAAAAGCTCCACAGCCACAGTCTATCCTAAATGAAATTGGATTCAATCAGTGCAAGCCCCATTAGAACAGTCTTTATAGCCTTGCATTGAAAATATCTCTCCATGAAATAAAACATAGAAATACGGAGATGTTCCCAATGTACAGTTGTAAAAGCTGTTTGAATTGACTGAAGCCAATCTCATCCCAAATGTGTATTTGGAACATCTCTCACTAACAATTTTGGGGAGATATTCTCAATGCACGCTGAAATGTGCATGTGGTGCATTTGTAGGCATCCTCTGTGGGGTGCAGATTTCATCTCCATGGATTTGCCTAAGTCGATAGGTAGAAAAAGATGAATAATAATAAAAAAAAAGAATTGAATATTAATTTAATGGAATTCAACTCAAAGATATATATTTATAGAAATTTAGATACTAAAGCGATACATTTGAAAGTTTAAGCCTAAAATAAGATCATCTTCATGGTACCTTTTTTGTGACTAGCATTAGCACAATTCTAGATATCCTGACCACAAAAACTCTTTCCACATCTATCCACATAACTATATGTCCATGCATTAAAAATAATTAAAACCGGATTCAGTTAGCGCAAAGCCTATTCAAACAATCATTACAGCCTTCCAGTGCAGAGATATTCCCGATGTAGGGCTGTAAACTGTTGAATGGCGTTCGAACAGGCCTTGTACTGACTGAAGCCGAACTCGAAATAATTCTCCGTGCATAACCAATTAGGAAGTTAGAGGATGAGATGTTATCAGAGTTCTTGTGGTCAGGAGATCCGGACTCCGTTAGCACACCCTTGGCTTTATTTTATTTTATTTTATTTTATTTTTTCTGCTGCAACCTTCTACGTGGTAATCCGTAATCTAATTAAGTCTAAACCCCTGGTTGGCTGGTTGTCCGTTACAAGATCTACTATCTACAGATACGTCTTTTTCTTATACACACTATTTATGATCTATAAGCTTAGACTTCTTACCGAAGCTGCAGTCTGGCCTACGACACAATTCAGTGAAGTCTCACAACGACAACAACAACAACTTCAACGCGATCGACTCATTGGTTTTCTCACGATCGAGGAGATGGTTACCCATTTCTTACACTTCATCCCTTTATTCTTTTTCTTCCTCCTCTTCGCTTCCAAGGTTTTTGCACTCGTCGGAGGTGACTGCCCTGTTTCCATGTGCAGTAAACTTGATCCGATCATTCGATTCCCTTTCCGATTACCAGATGTCCAGCCCCAGCGTTGTGGGTATCCCGGTTTCGAACTCAGTTGCGACGATTCGAGCAGAACAACTCTCGACTTGCCGTCTTCGGGAGCGTTTCTCGTCGACAACATCAATTATGTCTCGCAGGAGATACAGCTTCACGACTCGTCCGGGTGCCTGCCTAAAAGGCTTATGGAGCTCGATCTTTCGGGTTCCCCTTTCACGGGCTTCCGCTATCAGAACTACACGTTCCTTAGTTGCTCGTCGGAATTTACTGCATCCCGGTTCAGACCCATCCCTTGCCTGAGCAACTCTACGCGCAGCGTTCTGGCTATCGCCTCTGTGAGTCTCGCTAGCATGTTAAGCACACTGTGCGAGATCATGAGGAATGTTTCGATTCCAGTTTCAAGGCCGCCTCCTTTTGAATCTGGGTTTTCATCTGAGCTCGGCGATGTCCTTCGTCTGACATGGGAGACGCCCAGCTGTGGAGACTGCGAAGCACGGGGCGGTATATGCTCATTCACCACCAACTCCACTGTCGGATGTTTCGATAGAGGTAAAATCCATTTCTTATTGTTATCGTTATAATATCAATTCAACTCGGTAAGTTTGTATTACGAAGAGTTCTTAAATCTCAGAGCACCTCTTAAATCTATAACGTATAACGAGTGGCAGTCAATGTGGCAAAACAAAATTGGTTTTTATGGTTTCCACAATTCCACCAGGTCAAACTCTTTGCCATGTGGCAAATTACGGCCACAATAGACAATCTGTATATGCAATGGTGGAACAAGATTCCTATTTACTGCATTCAGGTTATTTGAAAAACAAATTTGAGGCTCAGAATATTCAAGAGAAATGCAGAACTGTTTGAACTCCGACCACCCCGTAACCAGCATTATTTATATTGTATTAACTGTTTGGTTCATGGGAATAGGGTCTGAAATTGTAATGGGCCATTGCCCATTTCTATTCTAATTTTTAACTGTTTGGTTGAATGGAATTGAAATCCTATTTTCATTTTCCTTAAAATTATATTTCCTTATTTTAGGGAATGATCATTTTCTCTCCTTGCTTGAAAATAAAATCCCATTCCAACTAATCCATTCTGATTCCTGTATGAACAAAATAAGGGGAATACACTATTTCAATTCCGAGTCCGATAGACTTTGATTTCAATTCCAGTAATGATTATGGACCAAATGGACTCGGGATCCATTTGGTTTACAGTCAGAATTGGAATGGTCCATTCCCATAATCTATTTGGTTCAGACAGGAATGAGAATGAGAATTAAAATCAGCAGAAATGAAATTTCATTCCCAAGAGAGGAGTAGAGAATGGCCATTCCCTCAAATGAGAGAATATCATTTCAGCAGGAATGAGAATGGAATTTTAATTCTGCCCAACCAAACAGTTGGAATTGGAATAGTTCATTCCTATTCGGATTTCAGACTCTTATTCCCGCAAACCAAACGCGGCCTAAGAGTTTAAAGCGGAAAATTTTGGAGACTTACGTCATTCCTTCAAATAGGAAGCATCGAGAGAGAGAGAAGGGCGCTGCCCACATGGCTATTTTTCAGACAATTTGATGTGCCAAGACAACCATGCATGCATATCAATCATCGTGTTGTCACTTGAACCTACCTTTTGGTGTAGTGAGTGACCTGCAAAAGAGGTAAGAGAATGGTAAAAAGGAGAGACCAAGTTGCGGGGAAGGAGGGTTTCCTTTCCTGATCACATGGGGACCCTTGTTACTTAACGATGGAAGAAACTAGAGATGTTCTGGAGTGGAGACACAACTTGTCAATCCATTTCCTTTCTCGCTTGCTAAGTTTGAAATTATAATATAGGTCCGACAATCCAACATACTCTCATATATGATACTATATATATCATGACGGTTTAGTTTATTGCGGAGGTGAATATTTTCTCATTATTTTTAATTTTTATATTACCCCTTTCACATACATTGATTTGCCCTATAATAGACATTTGACAATCAAAACTAAGAAGAAATGAAAAGAATTATAAGAAGTTACAATATTCCATTAATCGGTTTAAATAAATAATGAATATAACTTTACATGTGTGCATCATCTTTTAAACCAAACATTTGATTCCAACCCTTTGTTTGGGATATCGGACAGTTGCTAACTTGTTACTTATGGCCATGTGGCCATGGTAAGGTAAAAAAGAAAGAAGAGATCTTATCTGGTGCAGTAGCATAAAGCATGCATCCAAAGGAGGCCTTCCATTCGTTTGAAAGTCAAGAGGGTAGGGACAAATAGTACCAACTCCTTAATATTTTAACACTAGAAGACAAACACCATAAACATATGGTTAACAGGAGCCAGCCTATCCCTCAGCCTTGTCCATGTCAACCATCATCTAGGTCACCTCGGCCATTGCGGGAATTCCCTTCAATGGCTTCTACCATTTCTAACTCTAGATTAAAATTCCTCAAAGGCTGCAGCATGTAATCCATTATGTTGATATTCGAAATTAATAAAATCAGATTTGGATTTTACAATTTATATCTAAGTAATAATTAGAAATGGTAATTTCTACCTTATTCAGCGGATACTCGCTCCTACTCCCCCCTAAGGGGAGGGCTCAGGGACGAGTTTTGAGATTTCATAATTACCCATGTGGGTACAGGTGCTAAACCCAACCCTCCCTCCCCCCAACTCAGATATTATTGGATGGCATATGAATATAATAATATTTTGAATGTTACATGAAGATTATTTGATAGTTTGTGTTTTTGACATGTTTAATTAAATAAGTACAAATTTTGATCTTTGTTCATGCTATATGTTACCTGCTTATTACTTGCAAATAATAGAAAAATAATTGGAAATTGCTTATTACTTGCAAATAATAGAAAAATAATTGGAAATTAGATGTGGATGCTGGATCCAATTGGCCAATCTGACTCACCTCACCCTCAAATGTGGTAGGTAGGCTCAGAGAGAGTTTTGCATTTTCATGTAAATGTTGTATTTGGGTGCAGTGCAATTTTATTTGCATTAGTACAAATGCTTAGAAGTGCAAATGAAAAGAATGCAATTTCTGATTTAATTTTGTTTTGGTTTTTTACTTTATTGTGCGCCATATCTTATTTTACTTTATTTGTATTGCAATCAAACAAAATAAGGTAAACTTTGAAATAAAAATAAATCAGAATTTGCATCCAAATCATTTGTACTTCCATAATTTTGCATCGGTACAAATAAATTTACATTGCAACCAAACACAACCTAAGGCTGCGTTTGGAAACAATGCAAATGGAGTGTAAATCCCAATTTGCACTCTGGTTCACTTTTGCTTGTGTTTGGCAACATTACATTTATGCATTGACAAATGACAGACACATGCATATTTAAGTTGATAATAAGATGTATAAGTATATAAAAGAAGTAAATGTGCATTCAAGTGGGCTTTTGATAAAAAAAAAAAGAAAGAAAAGAAAGGCATATGCTTTATTGGAATTCATGTTTGCATCCATTATAGCTAAAAGTCTGTTTGGTAAGAAGATAAATTTGTCAGTGCAAAATTAATCCAATTTTACAATTTATACAAATCATTTTACAATCTACATATTTGCATTCACACTTATTTACATTATTTCCAAACACAGTCTAAAAGTTTTAGATTCTGAAAAATCCAGCCTATTACAGATTTTAAGAAGGTATGGATTGGGAGTTAGAGGGAGCTTCGTTCCTGTAATATGTTATATATGGCTTGATGCTAAGTGACTAACATGTTTCAGGCAGTACAAATCATTCACCCAAGGGGTTTCGAGTCTTCAAAAGAATTGCACTAGGCATATTGATACCCTTGATGATGCTCTCCATCTGTATCGCCAGTTACTTGTGTGCAGCAAAAAAGTGGATGTGGAACGTTGTTGGACCCGAGTCCGACAACCACCTGCCTCAGGAGGCTGCTGATGCTGTGATCCCGCCACAACCCGTGATTATATTTACTGGTTTGGATGAGTCCATCATACAATCCTACAAGAAACTGATTCTGGGTGAGAGTCGACGCCTTCCCGGACCCAACGACCGTGTTTGCTCGATATGCCTGTCGGAGTACCGGCCGAAGGAGACACTGAGATGCATACCCGAGTGTCAGCATTGCTTTCACGCTGATTGCATCGACGAGTGGCTGCGACTCAACGCTACTTGCCCTCTCTGTCGAAATTCCCCGTCTCCTGTTCGTTTTGCGTAATTACATTCATGTTCACATTTCTTCATCTTTCGCCATTTTGGGTGGCAAATTGTTGAAATCTTACCTATGCTTTGGACTATTGTTAAAATCTTCTAAAAAGAGGCCCGAAAATATCCAAAAACTATTGAGGCTGGTTTGACAATATATATATAAACTTTATTAAAACAAGAAAAAAAGAGTATTTAAATTTGCATCTTTATCTCTGAATGATTGATATAATGGGAAAATTTAGAAGATAAATCAATTTCAGAAAAGAGATGGGAAGGATTTGGGGTAGCCTTTCATATGTAGAGAAAACTTGGAAAGAAGCATTTTGGTCAAAGCTAACTGCATGGATATTTTGGATATTTTCGTGTTTCCGTTCTTTTTTTTTTCTTTTTTGAAGATTCAAACAACAAAGATCTACTTGCAACTATGTCAAAAAATTCATGGGAGGTGATTGCAATTACCAAATTTTAGGGAGAGTTTCAACAATAACCCAAAATGTCAAGGAAGATTTCAACAATTTACCTTTTTTTTTTCTCTTTGTTATAATCTAATTGTTTAGTATTACCTAGCTCCGACCTCATATCTTCTTGGGAGCTTTTGATAGTTTTTCTTTCCAATGCTTTGTAGACTTTACATGAGTTTGGATATTTTTGTCCAGTTTCTCAATGTCAATATGCTTTCACATTAATGAATTTGGATCTGTCAATAACAAAACAAATTGTTAGCTACGCAGATCATAAAATTCACACATTACATTAAGGTTATGTTTGGTTTGATAAAAAAGATAGGGAAAAGAAGGGAAAGGTAGGGAAAGATAGGAAAACCCATACAAGTTTTATAAAGGTTTCTTTATCTTTTCCTTCCTTTCCCTACATTTTTCTTGCCAAACAGTCTTTAATTGAATTGTAAGATTGACTTACGGATGCATGCATGCATGGTCCTCTGCCAATAGTACGTGTACAATAATTTTCATTTATCTAGTATTTGGATTATTTATTTTTCATGTTTAGACCCTCCGTGTACATGGTAGGTAAAAGGCCTTTGGTAGGAGGAATTGATTCTCATAAAATTGCACAACAAAACTTTTACCAAAATAACCATTCAACAAGCTGCTAGCTAGGTGAGGACTATTTGGTTGAGAGGGGGGAGATACCAATCTTCTTTTTTCAGATTTATATGGGTCTATTGGAAATTTATTTTTCATGGGTATCACTTACCCTCCTAAGTGGGAAAATAAAAATTTCAATTCTCAAATTGAGGGAAAATTGCCAACACTTGGACAAGACAAAATTGCCCCTTTTAATAATGACTTTTCATGGTTAAAATGGTCATTATCTTATTTACCTGGGAAATAAAAGAACATGGATAAATGCACTTACTTAAATAAGTGTTATCTTATAAGAGTTGTGCTGAAGGAGTTAAAAGGGTTAAGAAAGTCTAAAAAATTCCACCATTGTGTTTCCAACCTTCAATATGCATGTGATACACACCGATACTTTATCAATATATGATACTGGTTGATTTTTACCAAATATACATACATACATACATACATACTTGATTGATTGGTTATTAGTATTTTAAATTTCATGCTATTATCGTGGTTGGAATGCAAATAATAGCTTTGGGCCTATAGCAGTTTTTCACGTGCAAGAATCCTTAGATGATCAGGCATATGATCAAATCCACAAAATTGCACCATCTCCATGGTTAATGGGCCTCACATGCACATTGCTTTGTTCCCACCTTTATTCTCTCATTCAAACTTCAAAAAATGTACTACCCAAAAAAAGGTTCCACTAACCGAATTATGAGTATATTTCCTAACTGAACTAAATAACTAGTTGATCAATCGGTTGATCAGTTTTTTTCCTATTTTTGAATTGATTTTATACAGTAAATTCTCTTCATTCCCTAAATTAAAGTAAACAATCAACTATTATTTCATCACCAACAAAAAAAAAATTACAATAGCATTTAAATAATTTGTCTAAATACAACTAATTTAAAAAAAATATACTAAGTTCAATGCTCACATGTTTTAATAAGGGCTTGTTTGGCGCATCTTTCTACGTGATCTTTCAGTTGTTTACAAGCTGGGAAGACTGATTTTTAGTCTATTCCCGTTTTGCTTGTGGAAAATCTAGCCACCAAAAGACGGTGCACCAAAAAGACACGAAAAGCCCATTTCAGGCTGATTTCAGAAAGCTTCTCGCGTCTTTCGCGTTTTAATCTCGCGCGAAAAAACATGAATAGACACACAGAAAGGTGCACGTCTGCCAAACTGCCTTCGGGCTGCCCTGATCTTATATCAAAAGCTCAATGTGTCTTTTGATTGTCAGAGCAAAAAGAAGATGTTCTCAAAAAGACACGCCAAATGGACTCTAAATTAAACACACAATTCGAAATCATCTAAAATATTGTCAAAAACTATATTATATTCAACTTATTAAATAATAGACATATATAACACACAATTCCTTGGTCAAGAATGATAATTTTGCAAAGAGAGGGGGGGTTAAGATAATACAAATTAGAATTGGTATAATATAACAAACATATATAAGAAAATAAAACAAAAAAGAAACAAAAATCTTTAACCAATTCCATAGCTCCGTTACATGCATGATAATGGGACAAGCAATTCCATGAGCGTTGATATACGAAAGCCATTGCTTGTTGCTAGCAGCAAGAAAACTGATACGCATTAGTGCTGCACTAGTGTTCAATCCGTTATTTTGAAATTTATAATATTTATAATATATAATTAATAAAAGTATATACCATATAAATGTATTAATATGGTTAATCATGATTTTTTTTCGATTTCCAAGTTAATTGAAATCAAATATCTTAAAACCAAACCGATTAATCAGATACCCGAATTTTTCAATTTAATTGAGATTTTCATGAGCATCATCCACTATGATACAAGAAAGGCATAATATTGTGGAAACTTACAATTACACCTGTTAATGGGTCAGGCTGTGTTGGGTTTGGGTCGCGCTTTACCTCTTATATTAATACTTTAATAGAATATGATCAGGCCCAATTCTGAGACTGACCCTCATTTAAAAGATCTTACTATTGCTTGAAATGAAAAAATATTATATAAATTATTATCAGATCTGACTTCAACTTTTTTAAAAACCTCAGACCCAAAAAAAATCCGAGCCCAGCCTGAAAAGAGTCGAACATATTGTTTTGTAACCGAGCCCAAGTCTATGGGCTTAAAAACATGCTTAAAGGCAACAAAAAATAGGCAGAGCCGGGCTGGTCCGTTTGGGCTACCCGCACATGAACAGAGTTCACATCTGTTCCCCACGGTACATCTCAAACCGTGCATTGGATATTTTCTGTACTTGTTATTGGGAGATGCATCCAGTACATGGTTGAGATGTGCAGTGGGGCAGAAATGTGAATTCACATGAATAGGTCTACTTTCAATCAGAATTCACATCTGCACCCCATAGAGGGGAGTTTACATTAGCACCCCACATCATCGGGAGATATTTTCAATACACGGTTGGGATGTGCTGTGGGGCATAGTACATCCCAACCATGCCATTGGGTGCTGTGGGGTGCATATGCATGTGAATCTTCCAACCTAACTCTTCTTGTATAAATTATAGGAAAAAATCTAGATTAATACTCGTCTAATGCCACTTTGGGTCCTTAACTTTAAAATGTGACAATTTAGTGCCCAAGCTTTCAAAACGTGTCAATCTAATACATGCCATTAACCAGCCATTAAATGCCATTTGAAAAGGCACAAATACCCTTCGAGCGTTATCTAATTCTTTTTATAAACCATCCAACGTTGATAAAAAATGAATAATCTCAAATCCTTGCCTCTTCTATTCAAGAACGTTGGGGTTATGTTTCAGTAGGCATTAGTGACTCCAACTTTCTTAAGCAGAAGAGGTAAGGGTTTGAGACCATTCATTTTTTATCAACATGTGAATGATTGATAAAGAAAATTAGATGTTGTCTTTTCAAATATTACTTAGTAGCTATTTAATCGATTGATTAATGACAGTTACTGAATTGACACATGTTAAAAGCTTGGATACCAAACTGACACTAAGCCCGAAGGGTAATCGGGAATTTTCTCTGAATTATAATATATTTTTAATTTTCGTTAGTTATATCTAACTTGAAAAAGAATCCCTGAAAAAATTGAGGTTACGTAAGCAGATATTGCATTCCGTAGTATATTGTAGCTGCTGATAGTGCCACACAGGTTGCGGGGTCCAAGATCGGGCGGTCCAGAGTCGTTCTATAAGTGGATGACCAAATGCCAACCTACCCTGTTTGATTTTTTTTTAACTCTTTCGTTTATCTTTCTGGTGTAGAAGTCAACAAGAGCGTTGGCATAATGGCATTCAGGGAGAGGGAGTGGGAGCTCTGCAAGTCCCAACTCCCAACTCCCATGATCCCATCCAATGGAGATATTTGGTCACCAAAAGCATTTAAAATGTCTTATTTAACTTGCGACTTTTTATCCCATTTTCCTTTTCTTCAAATATTGAGCTCTGAATTTGAGTTTCTTCACCACCGTTAACTCTGGGAAAGGGAGAAATTAGCCCCATCGACGAGACGCAAAGATCAAGATATCAATGGTGCAGCTGCAGCATAAGAGGTTCGTAGTTGAGGTCGATGCGGCCAAGGAAGCGACCGATGGGCGGCCTTCGACGGGTCCCGTTTATCGCAGTGTGTTCGCTAAGGATGGGTTTCCACCGCAGGTCGAAGGAATGGAGAGCTGCTGGGATGTTTTCCGGTGGGTTGTTTCAGTTCTTCACTTGAATTTGGTTTGCATTTCAACGCATTATTGGATTCATTTTTTCTTGAATTGGGTGCTTGAATTCCTTTCTACTCGAGAATTCAAATGATCAAATCTTTGTTTTTCCTCACTCCACAACCACAAATCAACGCGTGAGGTTTGAAACTTTAGCGCGTCGTGACTCGTGAATATTTTGTTTTTCTTTTAGATTGCTATCTTCCCCTGTGCTCTGATAACTGCGTAAAATCTCTCTCTATTGGTCTCAAGACAAGAGACATCGTTGGATCATAAAGAGGCAGCATGTACGTGCAGTGCGACAAAACATTACCTGCGACCACACTCGCAGCACAATTTAGCGACCCCCGTGCAGCTCCACCTCCACGTGTTCGTAGTTCATTCTGTTAGAAAATTAGCTAGCTATAGAAAACACAAAAAGAAAAATCTGTTGGTTATTTTATTATTCTATCAGAAAAAGGAAACATTAGGGCCCAGCCGGGTTCGAACCGGCGACCTCTTGATCTGCAGTCAAATGCTCTGCCACTGAGCTATGGACCCAAGACATCTATTCTCTTACTTTACTAACCTATTCTAAGCAACAAATGTGAATTTATTATATTTAAGGCAAATCTGTCAAAATACCCTTAGCCTATCCCAATGTTTAGAAATCGCCTTAATTTGCCCCCAAATTTTCTAAAAATTGACTAAATACCCTCTACCAATAGAGTTTGTAAATAAAAAGATAGAAAATAATTAAAATGCTATTTTATCCATCATTCTTCTTTAAATTTTCAAAATGAAACATTTTGATCAAATAAACCTGCAGTGTTTAAACAGTCCACGATTCTATGTATCTTTTGTTTACGGCTTGCTTAAGTGTTGATTGTTGATTATGTTCATGGATTCTCAACGACTAGTCACGTCTCTATTCAAGAACTCCTCTATTGGTGTTGAACCGGAGAGCCAGAGATTCGATTTTGCCACTCAGATGTGTGATGGTTTCATCGGAAAAATTGGCATCTATGAAAAGGAAGATGCAGTAGTTATTAGAGACGATGTATAAGTAGAGGTGTTGGTGAATATTTGAATATACTGAGTTTTATTTCAAAAATATGAAGAATAATGGAGGCAAAATCGATGATAAAAGGATAATGGGATTTAAAAATTCTCTCTGTCACGTGGTGTCACATGTGAATGGATTTTGATGAAATGTTAACGGAACTGGTGGATTTAGTCAATTATCAAAAAACCTAGGGATACCCGTAAGGCAATTTTTGAATAGTAGGGATAGAGTAAATCAATTTCCTAAAACTTAGGGATACTTTACTAAATTTGGCCTTATATTTAGACCTAGTTCCCACCTCAATAAATAACTTACTTGGGAAAATGCATTTACCCGAGTAAGTTTTTAGTAAAGGTGTACATAATAATCGATTTATCTAAAAAAGTGACATTATTGAAACGACAAACTATCCCATCACATGGATAAATAATATATCCAAGTCTAAGTAGAGTATTACTTCTCTAGTGCACGAAAATCGTTTTTTCTTTCTTTCAATAGGACCCATTAATACAAATGAACGTAAATTTATTTCTTTTCCGTGGGCTTTATTGGTTTAGATTTGCAAGTGAGATGATTTAAAACGCAAAACCTTGTATATGGCATGCATTTGAATTCTATTTGGTTAAAATCCTTCCATAACTGGAAGCACATCTCCATGTTATGTTGAATCACCTTTTAAATGTCATGAAAATGGTTGACATTTCGATTCTGTTACAGCACTGCCGTTGAGAAGTATCCTACGAACCCAATGCTTGGTGGTCGTGAGATTGTGAATGGGAAGGTACGTCTTCTTTGCGATGATTTAATTTTGTTGTTTTCTGCTTTCTTCACATAAATCAATCCTTTCTCCATGCATTTAGCAAATTAAAGGCTTGATAGTTGTTTCATAACTACTACTTGTTGTCTCTCTGCAGCCAGGTAAATATGTGTGGCAAACTTATGAAGAAGTGTATGACACTGTGACCAAAGTTGGGCTTTCCATCCGTAGTTGTGGTGTTTTGAAAGTAAGTTTCTGTCTGTTCTAATGTAATTGTTCAATTTCAATATAAGAGCCTGGAGCAACAATTATATTCCTTTATTAGTTTTTTGATCTGTTGAGCCCATTCTGGCCTAAGGTCCCGTCACAGGCAGCCTAAGCCCTGATCTGTTAATAATCAATTTCCATTCATCATAATGACTGTTAAGCCTCCCACCTTTCATTCTCAACCTTGATAACAATTTCTGAATTGCAGTATTTTATTGGGTCACACTGCTCTCATGGGGAAGACAATGATTTTATTTATTTTTGTCATTGTTTTAGATTCTTTGATGACGGATGTATAAGTGATACTTCCATAAAGAAAGAGGAGAAAATGGAAACACAAATAAAAAAAGAAAGAAAATAATCTATATCTATCTATATTTATACTACCTATAAAAGAGTAAATGTCCTTTTTCTATGGAATTTTCATTGGACATTTTTTATCCTTTATCTAAGCAGCATATAACGGGCATATATGTCTTTTATTCACACTCTAAAAATTGTCCATTGTCCACTTATAACAGTTAAGAAACTGCTCACTTATAACTGTTCAAAAACTGTCCATGAATTGTACATAATTTTGTCTTGGAGATACCATCACGTACAATGCACGTACATATTTACTAGTTCATAAAAAAGAGAGAAAAAAAAATCTTTTCATTCAAATGGGAAAATTAAGTATTTTCATGTTGCAATTGTTTTTCCTTTGGTTTCAGCTGAACTAGTGGCAGATCTATGTAAAAGCCAGTGTGGGCAATTGCCCACACTAAGATTTGAAAATGTTTTAGATGTATATGAAGAAATTTATTTACCTTTTTACAATTGCCCCCACTCAAATAAAACAGTAGGGGCTAAATAAAATTTGACTGTCTTTTTTTCATGGTTTTAAAAGGCCTAAGAATGAGGCCATAGATGTGTCCCCACTGATCAAAGGTCCTGGGTCTGCCACTGAGCCGAGCTCGGCTTCAATCAGTGCAAGGCCCGTTCGAACAGCCTTTATGGCCTTGCATTAGGAATATTTCCCCATGACTGTAAAGGCTGCTCAAACGGGCCTTGCACTGACTAAAGCCGATCTCGTTGCAGCTAATTATCCGATGACTTGTCAATTGGTAGTAGTGAGTTATTTGAGATTTTTTTATGTACTTGGTTTTTGATAGCTGGGTTATTGCTCTTTTGACATTTCTAGGGAGGAAGATGCGGTATCTATGGTGCAAATTGTCCAGAATGGGTTATGAGTATGGAGGTATTAGCTAGTTTGATATTATATGAAATTTCTATTGTTTAATTTAAGAGCTGATGCCAATTTATCCCTTGAGTTACAGGTTTAGGCAACTCTTATTCAATGTCACTTGTCAAATCCTATTTAATGGTCTTATAGGTTAATCTTAGTTTGTTATTCATGTTTTCTTTAGTCTACCATTACTAACCTCTATTTGGTATTCTTGACCTAATGCTACAAAATATTTGTAGGCTTGCAATGCCCATGGGATTTATTGTGTTCCTCTATATGACACCCTTGGTATGTATTTTCAAGGCATCAATGAATTTGTATAAGCATTTGATTATCAATAATCTTGGCTCATGTGTTTTATCTAGCAATATATGGATGTAATGCCTTCCAACCATATCGAGATTTGATAAACTATGGTAGAGACATTTT
This sequence comes from Nelumbo nucifera, assembly GCF_000365185.1. Next base: position 2,921,345 of record NW_010729118.1, on the reverse strand, counting down.
CTGGTGTAAAGCCTTGTTGATTGGTATGCTTGTAATTACTGATAAACATAGTAATTGATGAAAGTTTAACTATTCTTTTATGATTGTAGGTGCTGGTGCTGTGGAATTTATTATATGTCATGCAGAGGTGTCAATTGCTTTTGTAGAGGAAAAAAAGATTCCTGAGGTATATGATGCTTCTATATTTGCATTTTCTTTGTAGGAGCCAATTATTTGCTGAGGTTGCGTTTGGAAATGATGTAAATAGAGTGTAAATCTTGATTCAAGGTAAATTTGCACTCTGGTTCACTTTTTACCTGTGTTTGGCAACATTACATTTATGCATTGACAAATGACAAAAAATGTATTTTTCAATACATATTTACATTGATAATAAGATGTAAAAGTACATAAATATAAAAGAAGTAAATTTGCATTCAAGTGAGCTTTTGATAAAAAAAAAAGACATATGCTCTATTGGAATTCATGTTTGCATCTATTACAACTAAAAGTCCGTTTGATAAGAAGGTAAATTTGTCAGTGCAAAACTAATTTATATGGACCCTTTCACACTTTACATATTTGCATTCACACTTATTTGCATTGTTTCCAAACGCAGCCTGAATTACAAAGTCTGAACTTCAATCATAGCTAATCTATCATTTGACAGAAAGTATTATTTTGTTATATTTAAACAATTAGCTGGCAACTTCTTTCTATATTTAGTGGTGATCTTTTTCTTTTCCTTTTATTTCTCAGGTGTTGAAAACATTTCCTAACACAACGAAGTATTTGAAAAGTAAATTCGACTTTGTCCATTTCTTTCCTTTGCTTGGTGCATGAAAAATATCAGACATTGACAATTTGATTGTGTTGCAGCTCTTGTGAGCTTTGGCATGGTCACACCTGAACAAAAGGCAGAGGTGAAAAAGTTTGGTCTGGCAATATATTCTTGGGATGAATTCTTACAACTGGTAGGCTAATCAATTTGGTATTTGGATCTCAGTTGTAATTGCTTCTCAAAATCATGGTGAATGCTGTTGGAAGAGTTTTACTTTTCTTGTAATATTTCATGAAAGTTTAAAATTGTTTTGATCATTTTATTTTGAATGGTTTTGCATCTTCATCTATTTCTTATGAATTAGTTTACCGACTAGGCTCTAGTAAATTTAATTAGGATTGGTGATCAATCATAAAATTGTGAGATTAGGTAGTGATAGTTGATGACTGATCCATCATACCATTGAGAAACAGAGTTGTTGTCTAAACACCTATGCAATCAAGTCCAAGAATTAGAGAACTTGCTTCCTTATATTTAGGCCCAAAATTAATCATTTAAGTTCTGAAAATAACAATCAAATATTGTAATCTTGTTGTTCTCCTAGCTTAATTGTTATAATATATAATACAAAGTTCTATAAGCTCAAAACATGAAAGAATGAAAGGTATGTCAAAATTCTGAAACAATATTTAAAGTAAATTATTCTGACGTCAAATTTTACACACTTTTGGTTCATATGCAGGGAAATAATAAACATTTTGATACTCCAGTGATAAAGAAATCCGATATTTGCACAATAATGTATACAAGTGGCACAACAGGTGACCCCAAGGGAGTTATGATTTCCAATGAAAGCATTATTACTCTTATAGCTGGTGTGAAGTTGCAGCTAGAACTCACCAAGGAAGAGGTGCGAATTCGTATATATGTACTCATTTCAGCTTTCCAACTCTATTTCTAATACACTTTTATTGATGGGATAAATTTTACAGTTGCAATCTGTGGATGTTTATCTGTCTTATCTACCTCTGGCTCATATCTTTGATCGTGCGATGGAGGAATTGTTTATTTCTCATGGTGCCTCAATAGGATTTTGGTGTGGGGTAATTAGTTAATTCACTGCATACCCTTTTAATATTGAGAGCTTCATTAAGAGTCTGAATATAAATCAACTGGCTTCTTGATTGCATATTCATGATCAGGATGTCAAACTTTTGGTAGAGGACATTAGGGAGCTAAGACCAACTATTTTTTGCGCTGTTCCACGTGTGTTGGATAGGATCTATTCAGGTACAATTTGGAATGCATTTTGCACTGGACTTTTGTTCTCTTGCAGGTTATAAAAGAATGGGTGTACTAATTAGTTGCATTGGCCATTATATACATTTTCAGGTTTGATAGAGAAAATCTCTTCAGGTGGTTTCTTGAAGCACACACTGTTTAATATTGCATACAACTAGTAAGTTCTACTAAACCTAATTCTCATGTATAATAATGGACTTAATGGGGCTTATCCAAGACATCATAAGAGTTAAAAGCCATAAGAGAATATTAGATCATCTCAACCATTCATCTTATTCCAATTCCTACAGAGGGTGGAAATCTTACAAAAAGAAGGCATTAGAATGTTAACCCAGCTAATTTTATCTTGCAAGCAAATCTTATTCAGTTTTTGGACCCAATCCTCTGTATACTAGACACATGGAATGTTACTGATCTCAGATCATTCAGGCAACAACCAAGTGATGAACCAACCAATTTCAGTGAAAAAAATTTGGTAAAGCTAACCACCAAGAGGAACTTCATTATTGGTGGCTAATGTCTATTTCCTCCATTTTCTTTCATATATTTACTCCTTTGGCTGTGTTTGGTTGCAATGCAAATTTATTTGTACTGATGTAAAATCATGGTAGTGCAAATTACGATTTATTTTTATTTTAAAATGTATCTTACTTTATTTGATTGCAGTACAAATGAAGCAAAATAAAGTAAAACCCAAAACAAAATTAAATCAGAATGTGCATTATTTTCATTTGTATTCCTATGCATTTGTACTAATAATGCAAATAAAATTGCACTGCAACCAAACACAGCCTTAGCATATGCCTTCAGATTCTATTTTTCAATATTCTGGTTACTTTATGGTTTTAATTTACAATTTGGAAATGATGCAGCAAGCTATTTAACATGAGTAGAGGGCATAAACATGTAGAAGCAGCTCCAACTCTTGACAAGCTTATTTTTAGTCAGGTAAAGGGTGTATATTGATAGCAGATTCCCTAGCTTTTTTTCTCTCTTTTCTGAAAACATGGAATGGAAGCCGTAGGTTATGGCCTACTTTTTGCTTTAGTAATCGTTTTGCAAATCCCCAGATAAAGCAAGGGTTGGGAGGGAGAGTTCGACTTATTCTTTCAGGTGCAGCACCTCTTGCTAGACATGTAGAAGCTTTCCTACGAGTGGTGACATGTTCCCATGTTCTACAGGGATATGGTATGCAGTCTCTTGAAGTAGAAACTAATAATATGTATTCGATTGTGCTTTAATTTACCAGAAACGATTGCAAAAAGTGTTTTCTCAACCAATTCGAGACTGGATGCTATGTTCAAACTTGTTATTTCTGTAGTGTCCTTTTTAGTTTTGGCCATGTCTTGAAGTAGAAACTGTAGCTCAAGCTGCAATCAGATTTATCTATTATTTTATCAATGAAATCAATAGACCTATGTACTAAATGAAAAGCTCTCTAGTCTCTACAACAGATTCACCTGTCATTGACAACCATGCCCATGATTGTTAAATTAAACCCTTTAAAAGAATCATAGTCCAAAGATTGTAGTTTAGACTGCAGAGGTGACCAAATGGACTAACAACAAGGCACCATTGTATCTTTCCTATAGGTTGCCCTAACTGAGTATGCAGATTATATGTGTTATTTCACATCCACTTAATGCATAGAGAACTATTAGAACTTGAGAATTGGATTGAATAGGATTCACCCATGTCTTCACAGTCAAATACATACGTATATATTTATTTTCCTTGGCTTTCTCGTTTGTGATGTTTATGCCAAGTTGATCTCTTAAATTCTTGGCAAATGATATCTAGGACCAAAATGAATCCCATCATCAGATGACAGTATTTGTAGCCATAAAACCACATTCTTTTGCATAGCCACAAAGGAGTAGTGCACAAAATCATCAATAAGGCAGTGTTTGGTTTGAAGGAAAAAGTAGGGAAAGGAAGGAAAATGTAGGAAACCCTTTATAAACCTCGTATAGGTTTCCCTATGTTTCCCTTCCTTTTCCTTCAAACCAAACATAGCCTAAGTGGTTGTATGCTCAGAGGCAATTGCATAGAATATTTCATAGAAGCAATGCATCTCATCTTCCCTGTAAGCTGCTACACAACAAGTATGGTGCTTACATTAATACTGTACTTAACAAGATTTGGCTATATTTCATTGGTATATAGGCTTGACAGAAACCTGTGCGGGGTCTTTTGTCTCACTGCCAAACCAACTAGCCATGCTTGGTACAGTGGGACCTCCAATACCAAATGTGGATGTATGCTTGGAATCTGTCCCAGAAATGGGATATGATGCTCTTTCCAGTACGCCACGTGGAGAAATCTGCATACGTGGCAAAACATTATTCTCAGGATACTACAAACGCGAAGATCTCACCAAGGAGGTTATGGTTAATGGATGGTTCCACACAGGTTTGCTCAAGACCTCTCAGCAAAGAAAAATTGGCTAGTTCGTCAGCCTTGCTCCCAAGTCTCATCTATCAAGTTGTATGCAGGAGACATTGGCGAGTGGCAACCAGATGGAAGTATGAAAATTATTGACCGAAAGAAGAATATCTTTAAACTCTCACAGGGAGAATATGTTGCTGTTGAGAACCTGGAAAATGTTTATGGTCTTGTTCCTGATATTGACTTGGTAATGGATAGAGTTTATCTCTTTCACGTTTCAAGTTTCAACCACTGTAGATGTGCCTCGCTTTTGGCTTGTCGAGAGAGTAATCTGCCTTCTATCTGTTTCAGATATGGATTCATGGGAACAGCTTTCAGTCCTTCCTCGTAGCCGTTGTCAACCCCAACAAAGAAGCCCTAGAGTGTTGGGCTGAAGAGAACGGAATAACTGGGGACTTTAGTTCTCTATGCGAGAATCCCATGGCAAAAGAATACATCCTTGGAGAACTCACCAAGATTGCCAAAGAAAAGAAGGTTTCTTTTTTTTTTTTTCCTTCACTAGCTCTGAAGACTTTACTTTCATTTGGAACATGAGAGCTCCTGCTACTTAAATTTAGGTGGTCCTGACTTGTCATTGTTCTTGGCAGCTAAAGGGTTTTGAGTTTATCAAAGCTGTTCACCTAGAACCTGTGCCATTTGACATGGAGCGTGATCTTCTCACCCCAACATACAAGAAGAAGAGGCCTCAATTACTCAAGTACTACCAGGTTAGTTTCTTGCCCCTTGGAATTCCAAAACGTGCCCCTGATTCTAAATTGATGGGAGATCCGCCCAGAGTTTTCCTGCTAATAGATGGCTCATTTCAAATCTTCTCTATCTCTGCAATTCTGCATGCTTTTTCCTTAGCTGCTCTGAATTTGTACCCAACATGTGTGCTTTCATTTGATTGGGTCTATATGACTTCCCTCTTATTTAATGTCAAACCCTCCTTCCCCCTGAAAAAGAAAATTGGAGAAAAAAATGACTATACACTATAGTGTTCATGGAACCATAGGAGTCATGCTGGAACTGGCAAACCATCAACTCTTGCTTGGATGGACATAAAACAAAAATTCACTAAATGGGGGGTTTAAAACCAAAGAAGAACACCGCAGGAAAAGGGCTTGGATCATCTAATTGTTATTTGTTACATGGTTTGTTTAATTCTTTCCCATTGAAGAAGCCCTTGGATTGAATTGTTTACTTTTAAGGTAAGATGCATGTATAAGAAAAGAGGAAGAGATGGAGTGATCACTGTAGAGAAGAGAAAATTCTGTCTTCATTCATCATTCACAACAACTTGCAAATTTATATTTCCAAAGTGTTTTATATGTTTGTGCCTGTTATGTACAACCATACATTATGCCTAGCTTTATTGACCGAATAACTTTTGTCTCAGAATGTCATCGACAGCATGTACAAAAGTGTGAAGTAATTTGATCCTGGAACAAAACCCTTGCTGGGTTTAGGAGCTTCAAGGCCTCCTCATACCATATTCATTTCATAGCTGTCTAATTTTCTTTTCCTTTGGTTTCTTGATATATAAGGTTAAAATGTTCAATATGTCAGTGCCTACTTTAGTATGTGTAAACCACTGAATCTGTTTTCTGTAACATCCAACATGTCTGTATTGGACCATGAAACGATGTAGTTTCCTGATCATACAACCAATGAAGATACATTCATACATTTACCTCCAAAGTTAGCTATGTGTTTCATGATTTGACAACACTCCAAGATCATTCAATCTGTCTGCACATTGTTAACTCAACTTCGACCTCTAGTGTTCAACTGTTCAAGGCCTCCAATATCTAGGCTTTTGTTGTATGCCATACGACTTGAGTTCCAGGCTTCCTGTGATCAACAAAACTTTATATATACGTGTGGAGTGGTCCATCAGTTTACTGTCCCAATCAACCAGGAGCATCTGTTCTCAGAAAATTGGGAATTAGCATGATGAGAAACAGAGCAAGCACCCAGCTCAGTGAGCTAGAATAACATTGTATTTTTCGACTGTTGGGATAACTATATCGTACTTGGTACAAAATATAGACCATAAGCAATCCAGTCACACTAAGCCGATCAACTTCTGTCTAATATTATGGTAATTGATACGATACAAGTGTTCCAACTTCCAAGTTAGAGACAGGTAGCTATACTGCTCAGCACCCTCGTATTACGGTTTGTGGGGTAAGCATGCTATCAACCTATCCTCATCTTCCTTGGAGGTAAGATAGAAGCCTAGAAGGTATACTGCTCAACCTCAGCAATGGTGTGGGTTTGAACAAGTATTTTGCTAAATTTCCTTTAAGCAAAATAATTTCGATCATCAGATTTTTCTCTAAACTAGTTGCGGCACTTCTCTAAAACAATTTTTATTTAAGGTCAATATTATTGGATCAATTCAGGATTCGAAACAATCTTTTGATGTATAGAACTCAATTGGGCACAATCATAATGTCAGATGAGACTGTTCTTTCTTCCAAAAAGGATGCATCAGTAATGCCTTGACAAAATTCCAAAAAGCGTTCCAAAAATGTCATATTAATAAATCAACTGAGATGTAACAAGCTAATAATAACACAAAGGCCTCCTGCGCACAATATGGAGACTTTCTGGTCATTTTTGAATACAAGACAAATATGATCATCTAAGATAATGTACCTTATCTATACCAAACCAAAAAAGACATGGGTTGAAGTAGAAAATAAAATGATTTAAGCACTCATAATTTAACAATAGATGTGGCAGAACAGAATGGTGAAACAGGAATCATGTAACCAACCTCATACAATTGGGATAAGGCTGGACGATGATGATGATCTAAAATAATGTACATAAATTTACTTGCCACATCTTCCTGTTGAAAGAACAAGATATGTAATGTATAGATGGGTGGCTGGGTGCCCAGATTAGAATTAATGGTTGAACCTCCAATTTACTTCAGTAGCATCTTTGGAAGCATAACACCACTGCCTTCAAGAGGAATGCAAGACAAAAGTGAGAACTGCAACTCCAGTAGTTCCTCTCTGCTATATTTCAGCCTTTCATCTATTCCAGAAAAATGCAATCAGAAAGAAAGTAAAATAGGCTGGTGGTGATTCAGGGAAATAATGGTAAAAGTAATTCCTACCTATGAATCTTTCCTTCTGGAATCTATGTTGGGTCAGCAGTGTTTTGCCCTTCTGTCTCAATTGTAAAGTTTTGGCGTTTCCTTGTGATGTAGTCGAACGATCATAGGTACTCTGGTCCCAAGAGGGAGCTTTAGCAAGTTCATGAACCAGTTCAATTTGAGGGTAATTTTCCTGAAATGATGTGATAGCATCCTGTGTTAAAAGCCAGCATTCCCTCAGATCCAGTGTCTCCAGCATTTTTGATGGTCTGAATGAATCGAGTCCAGCATTGGTTAATACAGCACCACGAATCCCGAGAAAATTCAACTTTGGGATAGATGACAGATTGTGCAAAGAGATGTCTGAAAGGAAATCACTTTTCAGAGCCAAATGATTCAACTCTTGGAAAGTGGACAAAGGATATAAAGATGCATCCTTGAGTTGGGTATCTTCCAAATTCAACCTTGCTAAATGTTTGAGATTCTGCAATGCTATCAGTGAGGGAACCCGATCCAGCTCAGTGCTTGTGCTGTAATTGAAGCCTGATATAGCACAACATAAACAAGAATGAATCATCAGTTTTGTGTGGTTAGAAGAGGATAATGTTTGTAAAAGCACCCTACCCTACACATTGTACATGGATTCACCTATTCTGATGATGGCCCTGCCCAGGAATTCACATCCATAAACATCATCACTATTTTGAATGTGCAAATTTTGGGATTGTATTTAGGTAGATTGCGAGGACGGCACACCATTCCCATTTCATATATGTCCTTGTTTTAATATAAATTGATGGAAGTGTGGCCTCTGGGAGTGGTTATTCTATAATCTATATTTGGCATAAGTAATATAGAATGCTTATAAACATCACATATGGGATAATTCACTCCTACATAAGGAGTTTCCATTTGCACCAATGCCTTAATAATGAAAAAACCTGCTAATTGAAGCATGAATAAAATGAGGAGGGCTGAATCCCATAGTTTCAGGGATGCAGAACAACTGTTTATTGCTCCCATTCACTTTCTCTAATGAACATTGTCCACGTCATTCATGACTCTCCACAATCATGCAATTAATACCAGTTAGGTTGGTCTTTCATATAGGAGGACTTCAAGATTGACTCACAAAATGGCAAGCCTCTCCTACTCCTCGCTCGCACCATTGTACATGTACCAGTGCCAAGTAAGCTAGTATATTGCTGGTAGTCTACACATCATAACCCAGCACCCAGAATTTCCCTGTGAGAAATGTAGTGCTTTTTTGACCTAGAAACAGTAAATGCATCTGACAGCTACAATCAACCCACTTGACTGATCCTCATGAAAAAGGATGACCTATAGACACCCCTCCGTTACGTCAACATGTTGCGGATGTGGAAAAGAAAAACTTGTGACATTTATCCACTAAAAAGGTTATACCTTTAATATTTGTGTTGCTTAAATTGATAACCTTCAAAGAAGGCATCATGCTGATGTATGAGAGGGCAACATCATCAATAGCTGTCTGAGATAACGATAAGCTCTCAAGGTTTGGAACATGTCCAGCTAAAATCTCTACCCCTGCTGAGCTAATTCTTGTGTTGCTGAGATTCAGATATCTAAGATTTGCTCCAACATGTGCAACCAGTTCAATAGAATCGTCTCCCATCCTGCTAAAGCTGAGTTCCAAATGTTCCAAAGAACCCATACCAGCCAAAAACTGAAACTTGTCAAGCAAAGACTGTGATAAATCCAAGAAGGACAGGTAATTCGTTTCAATATGAGAGAATGCCTCATCAACATCAACTAATGTCGCCCCAGTGAGAAGAAGCTTTCTTAGAAGAGGAACTTTAACTTCACTGTTTCCCACTTCAAATATAGAATGGATTGTACAGTTACTCATGTTTAGGCATCTAAGAGAAGGTATATTTGGCAATTTAGTAACATTGGTCCAAGCTAGATTCAAGAAACTCAACTTCGGGAACATTTCAAGAACAGAAATTCCTTTGTTGGATATTTTGCTTCCCCACAAATCAAGGTATGCCAGTTTTGTCAATACCTAACAAGCAAAAAATGAAAGTATTATGAACCTCGGTACTGAATTCAAATTAGAGTTTTAGTTGAAAATAACAGTATATATTGGAAAGAAACAGGTTTTAAATAGCACTAAATTGTTGCTTTTTGGTATAATTTCTTGCTAATAATAAATATCTGTATTAACTCAGAACATCAATGCATCAAGAAAGATATAAGGAGACTGTACAAGCATCATGAAGCTGAGGAACCAAGGGAAGAGTTTTCATTAATTCAGATTAAAAGCAATGCCTGGACCAGTGGACCTGGTGTTCCCAATAGAAACTGCTCCTAGTCACTCCAGTCTTAGCCAAATCATCAGCTATTGAATTAGCCGATCGAGGAGCCTATCTAAACAAGCAGTTCAGATTGGATGCCAAAGCAATAAGGGTCCTATCAAAGCTTCCAAGGATCCTCATTTTTGTTCATCAGCCATCAGAAACCACCTTGCAGTCCCTTTCAATCATCAGATTAGACCATCCCAGTGGTTGGGCTAATTTTAATTCTTGTTGAAGTGCATATATCTCAGCCTTTAATGAGTTCCTTATACAAATTGACCCTGTAAAACTCATCATGATATTTTCATGATGGCTTCTTGCCACACCTATGCCTGAGGGTCCCAGGTTTCCTAGACTGCACCCATCAAAGTTGAGTTTCAGTTTCCCCATCTCTGGTGCAGATCATGTACTCTAAATATGGTTATAAGGGAGAATCTAGCCACTTTCACCCAACATCGTAATATATCACCAGGTTTTAGTCTTTTTAACTCCTTGGTAGTTAGCACCATGAGTTGTCTTCACCCCAGTATTCTCTATTATATTGTGCCCATCTCTTGATTTGTTATCAAAGACTCTTGCATTCCTTTCCCACACAGCTGCTCTAGTGCATGACCACAAAATTCTTCCCCTTTTAGTATTTAGAGGTCAAATATGGTCACTGAACAGCTCCTATGTGTTAGTCAGGCTGGACCAAATACCCGAAAAAGGTGAAAAAATGATTCCACAGTCCACACCATAGATGAGTAGGGACAAGAAAGAAATAGATGGTTAATTATCAAAAAAAAAGAAAGAAATAGATGGTTGACAATCCCCCTTCCCCCAACACCATAGCAGAGTAAACACACTATAGGTCAAAAGTCAAAACTATATTACTATCTACATCTTTTAAGGTTTATTTAGTTTACAATTAGCACAAATCTATAAGCCCAATGTTTATCATTGACTAACAATAGAGAGAAATTCATGATAAACATCCACCAAGTGAAAGACAAAAGCAAAGCTCCAAATCAACCAGCCCAAGAAGGGCATGCGAAGAGTCCAAGAGTAGTGAATTCAAAGAATAGAAACAGCATACCTGGAGTGAACTCAATGCCAGATCAGTGACAGGTAGACCTCCCAAATCCAACATAGACAGATTCTTAAGGGCAGAAATCCTTGTAATTCCATCAGCAGTGAGACCTGTTTCTGAGACACATAATTTCTCCAAATTTGGAATTGATAGAAGATGCACAATACCAGCATCAGTAACCCTTATGCATCTAGAAAGGTCAATCTCCTTCAAACTAGTCATCCCTAAAACCAGAAAAAACAGAAAAAGATAAGTAGGTAATTCCTTCCAAGCACTGAACATTAAACATCTTCAAACCATAGGCACATGCATCATCATCATGACCTAAGCTTTATCCCAACTATATGAGGTCGGCTACATGAATCCACTTTTAACATTCCGTTTAGTGCTATATCCATTGTTAAATTCATCACCATCATCATCCAAGACTTATCCCAACTATTTCAACCCATGTCCTTCTTGATCTACTGCAGGCACATGCATATGAAAAAATAAACATGTCACATTATGTGCTGTCTGGGAGAATCAAAGATGCTCAATCATCACACATATCACTCATTGATATGCTATCCAATGAGGAATCAAAAAGGAACCAGACCAAGTGGATATGTTTTATTTGATGGAAGACGGAACATGTAATCAACCAGATGATAATAGACCTTCTTCCTTACAGTCAATTTCATTGACATACAGCCATCCAAATACTTGTAACAGAATGGAAGGGTTAAGATCACTCTTCTCAGCACTAAACCAGTATTTTTTTCAGGGCCATGCCCTATTCAAAGTACTGCCTATTGACTAAGAGACAGATCAATCATTGGGTGATGTGTAAAGGGTATAGAATGAGGAAGAATCACTTTTGATGCCTTTATGAATTTCTTAGATTGAATATCGTGTATCTTCAGATTGTTCATTGCACCAGAAACAAATATGAACTAAGAAGACCATCCAACCCACTAAAGAGAATGCAGCACAAATTCTTCATATCCCAAAAAACTCATTGGAATAGAAAACTTAGTAAGGTACATACCAGTGATAGCCCATAAAGCAGAGCTATTGATAGCCCGGCAATCTGCAATATTTAAAGACCGAAGGTGACGAAATGCACCCAAGTATGCCATCCACTCAGCGTCCACCAAATGTTCACCTTTCAAATCAATATCCTCTATACAATGTTGGAAAACTCTATAAAAGAAAATAAGATAATAAAAGATCAGATCACAGATGGAAAAAGAACAGACAGAAACCAAACCCACTCTAAGAAAGAATGCAGAACTCTATGAGTAACAAAAGAACAGCCCAAACTTACATATAATTAATACAACAATTCAAATATGAAGCAAAAAAGATGGAACTGTTTTAAAATACATATGAACAATATATCCAGTCAGTTTATCCATGCCATGAACTCATTGACGCTACAACCCAGTCACCTGGCAATCCATCTCAAAGTGTAAGTTTTCATCAAAAATGATATGTGGACACAAAGTTCATCTAAATTCCTTATCAAGTAATTAGCAATTTAAAATCACCTAAATTGGTAGATACAAGGCACCTATGAACAACTTAGGATATATTCTGTGTCCAACAATCTTCATCAGAAGCTGACTGCCTGGTTACCTACGAATGAGAACCTGGGACAAGGATTCTAAATGATCAGTGATCTCCCTAAGACCAATTTAGGGCACTACTCATTCAAGGTTAAAAATCATAATAAAAGAACTATCTAGATGAAATTACATTGTTAGGACATTTGGGAAACAAAACATTATAAGCATAGTTTTCAAGGCGTCTAGGCGATTCTGGGCGACACGGGGGCACCTAGTCACCTAGTCGTCTAGGTGGGCGCCTAGGCGATAAAAATTTTATAATATAAAAATCTGGCTTTTGGCTAGTTTCCTAGTTTTATATACCATTCAGCATGTATGTTAATTGAAAAAATAGCAATTCTCTTTATTAAGAACATTAAATTTCCTCCAAAAATGTGGAAAATCATCACATCTAAAAGATAAAAATCTTTTACATATATTAATTTCATTATTTTCAAAAATAATACTACTATAATAAGTATTTAATAGAGAAAATTCATATTAATTAGCAGCTAAGGATGGTTATCAACTTTATATGATAAATATTCAAGATAGAAAGAAAAATAGAAAAAAAAAAACAAGGATGGAGTTTCTGTTTTATTTAATTAGAGAGAGAGAATAGAAAAAATAACTTTATTATTCTATTCTTTCTTTCCTCTTTCTTTTCTTTCTTTATTTTTCTCTTCTCAAAACCCTTTGATCTTTTAAATTTCAATAGTAAAACATTAAAACAAAGTATAATTGATATATATAGCATATAATAAAATGTATTAACACATACATTAATAAGATACAGCAACATAAATGATATTATAAAAGGTGCCCGCCTTGTCATTTTTGTCGCCTAGGCAGGCGCCTAGTTGCTAAAAGTCAAGGCATTTGGGCGAGGCACCCAAACAAGGGCGCCTAGTTGCCTAGGCAATGCCTTGACAACTATGAATTATAAGACTTTTAGTCATTTATGCCAATTTTCTAGTTAATGGTTCCAAAAAAAAAGCTAGGGAGGCTGAAAAGGGTGTGGTTGAAGTAGGGAGAAAAAGCCTAATAGATGACAATTCAACGAAGTAATATGGTCCTTTCTAGAGTGGAACACAAACATAGGACTTGTGTAGCCAACCCCCAAATTGTTAATGAAGGCTTCATTCAGTTCAGTCACCTAGAACAACTTAAGTCATGTGGAGAGGCAAGGCTGGGTCATAACACCTACCAACTCATTTTAGACATTAGATGAGTTGTCAAAATAAGCTTTGGTCACCTAGGTTAACACTATGCTATAGGTGACTAGGGCTGCCTGATTAACCCAATATAAAGTCACATATATGTCGATGAAACACCCAAATTAACAAGGTTTCCATTTCAAAAAGCTCCATTTTGGAGAATACAGTGGATTATTCAGGATAACCACTCGTGTTGAGATGACCCATATCTCACTTATGCAATTAAGGATCAGACAGGTGATTCCCTATCTAAGTGTCCCACTTGTGTAATTTTAGTACGTGTTTAATAAGAAAATAAAGCAAAAAGGGTAGCCTATTTCGAAGTACCTGATTTGTGCTTGTAAGAAACACGAAGATGAAACCATTAGAAACATAATTTAGTCTAGCCACCAATGAGATTTCCTAAAGTCCCAAAATATAGCAATCCATCTCCGAAAACAAGTAATAAGTGCTTGATATTCGGTATACGAGCCAAGCCTCCATCACCTCTGTCACGCTGAATACAAAATGATATTGACTGAAGTTCTGCAGAACAGTGTGCGGTACCATGGTAAATGGTTTTCCCAAGAATGATACAAAATTTGGGTTTGTTTCTCAGAAATTTGTATTCGGTCATTTGCATCAGACGACCGAACTAACTAATAACATCTATATCACGCATCAGAACCTTAACTACAATTAAGAAATAAAAGCTTCTAGTATAGGCATGGAATTATCACTTTGACGCTTAATTTAACATTAGAATAACCACTTCTTTAGTGTCAATCAATTACAAGAGAAACTTTGAATTTCTAATTTATGGTTTTCCACCAACTGAAAAAAAAAATCCTAATATACCAATCAAGCCGAGGGGTTTTTCCAATCAAATGGTCCACAAACATCCGAATTCAACGGAAACAAACTGAAAGTAAATCTTGTTTTGAGGAGTAACATATGAAATTAAGCAGGAAAAAGCAAAACAAAAGAATTAGATCCTACTCAAGAAGGGAAGGATAGAGGAGCCGACGACGGAGTAGACGATGGAAAAGAGCTTCCGCGAGGTGGGAGGGCATTCGTTCGAGAGTTCTTCGCTGTCTCCGCCACTTATCTACACTCTCTCCGTTTTCGCTGGCAACCTCGATGCAGAGACGAACGAGACCGCTCTCAATCTCAATACCTTCGTTGGCCATGTTTCGGCTCTTGCTTTCAGCCGTGAATGAACGAGGATGATCTACAGAGCTACTCCGACCTCAACACCCTTTATGCCGAGTGAATCGCCGACCGGGTTTCTTCTTTTCTTTTCTTTTCTCATTTTTCTTCTCCAGCAAGAATCATTAATTTATTACAATTTTTTTCAGAGCCTCTGACACCCGACTGTCTGAGAGCCCGTGAAGTGGCAAACCAAACCTAACGAGTTGTTGAGCCCCATATGACACATCAAATTGAGCTTAGGTTGGGTTTAGGCTGTGTTGGTCCAATTGCTTCATTTTTGCAGTCTCAGTCAGAAGGGAGAAATAGAATTGATTGTCCTAAGGATGATCAGGGTAACTGGACAAATAATTAGTAGCAGAATTTAAGTATTATAGTGGATCTTTTAAGAAATTATACCAATCTAAGGGATGTCATAATTTAGAAAGACTGATCTTTTTGGTCCAATTTCAATTACTAGTAAAGCACGTTGAAATTTTAAGTTACAATGACAATTATTAATATTATTATTATTGTTGTTGTTGTTGCTGTTGTTGTTTAATTTTGTATTCTATTTTCATCATAAATAAAAATAATTTTTATTTAATATAGTGAATATATAACATTAGAAATGTCCCCAAATGTTTTCAATAAAATTGTATACTTTTCATTTTTTGTGTTCTATCTTTTTTAAATATTTATTATTCATCGTTAATAAAAATATGTCTTACATTTCATACTTAATTTTATTTAGTATAATGAATATATAATATTAGAGATATGCCCAATTCCTTTTTTTATATTTTTATATATTATTTATTTTGATTTTTATTATTTGATTATGGCATTATTGATTAACCCATTTAACCCAAATGGTTGAATTGCTTATCCAGTGGGAGGGAAGAAAATGGTTTTATTTTCAAAATATTTATTTTTATATTATTAAAATCAATGTTGTGGATTTAATTAATAGAATTTAATGCTGAGAAAAAATATATCTTAAATATATACCTTAGATATGAGACTTAATGAGAGAGAATAGGAAAATAATTTTATTTTCAATTGGTTTTAAATTTTATATTCCATTTCCATCATTAATTAAAGTATTTCTTATTTATCATACTTATTCTTGTCTAGTATGACAAATATATGATATTAAAGATGTTCCCAAAATTTTCTTTAATTTCTATATTTTTTGCATTTTATCATGTTTTAATTTGTTTATTTAATTGTGGCAACAATGTAGCATGGGTTGGCCTATTTGACCCAAAATTGTTTAATTTCTTACCACCACATAAAAATACTGCTTTTACAAATCAATTTCAAAAGCACAAGTTTTTTTATGTTATTAGAAATATTTAGGCATGGATTTAGTTGGTGGAATAGAGTAATTAAAAGAAACAAAAATGCCTTAAATGTATGGTTAAATGAGAGTGAATGAGAGTTAATACCTTAAATGGAATTTAATGTGAGGGAATTGAATGCAATGAATAATAGTATTCAAATTACTTTTTTTGCCCTCATAATAGATAGGGACCGTATTTCAAAAAAGGGTATTTTAGTCCAAAAAATTCCAAAAATCTTAGACCCTATTTGTACTTTAATTTCTATATTTTTTTTTGCATTTTATCAAGTTTTAATTTTTTATTATTTAATTGTGGCAACAATGACATGGGTGGCCTATTTGACCCTAAATTGTTTAATTTCTTACCACCACATAAAAATACTGCTTTTCCAAGTCAATTTCAAAAGTACAAGTTTTTATGTTATTAGAATTATATATGTATGGATTTAATTAGTGAAATTTAGAAACTAAAAAAACAAAAATGCCTTAAATATATGGTTAAATGAGGGTGAATGAGAGTTAATACCTTCAATGGAATTCAATGAGAGAGAATTGAATGCAATGAATAATAGTATTCAAATTACACTTTCTGCCCTCATAATAGATAGGGATCCTATTTAAAAAATGGGTATTTTAATCCAAAAAAACAATCCAGAAATCTTAGACCATATTGGTACTTTTTATAATAGTATAGATTTATGATGAAGAAAATGATAGGCTTATTTTCATTCCTATGGAGGATCATTAAATCTATTCTTTTCTTCATATGTTAATTTAAAGGCTCTTGAACCAATGTTTTTTTTTAACTATGATGTGATGAAATGAAAGATGATATTATATAATGTGTAAGATCTTTTTTTTTGTCAATCATCAATTTTTGAGAAAGTTTAATAGAACTTTTATTTCTCTAATCCCTAAGAAGAATATGCAGTTCAGGTCAAGGATTTTAGACATATTAGTGGTTGTAATGTGATCTATAAGGTAATAACTAAAATTTTAGCTAGTAGATTGAAATCTTTATTGGATAAGTGCATTTCTCCATTTTAGAATGCTTTTATTTCCGGTAGATCTATTATGGATAATGTTATAATTACCCAGAAAATTCTTTATTTTATGAAACACTAGTACGTATGCATGTGCTTTGCACGTGGAAATTCTAGATAATGATAATGATAGTGATAATGTATCCAATTTTTTTTATAAAATTCATGTATTTTTTAATTTTTACTTTTTTTTTGTTTTTCACTATTAATTGGATGCAGATTGCAAAATCCGAATCTGATTATGTAAGCACCTCATATTGGGCTGCAAAGTTTTGAGTATCATTCACAGCCTACCTACTTGGCGGATTCTTCTTTTTGTAATGTTTTATCTTTTTAACTAGTGTATTTTTATTGTTCAATTATAAAAAAAAAAATGTAAGATTTAAAGAGAGGGAATTGAATGATATGAAAATTGTACTTCAAACTATATTTTAAACCTCATAATTAAATAGTGATTAAATTTGAAAATGGGTATTTTAGTCAAAAGAAAGTTCTACAATCTTATTCATATTTTTAGTAACAGTGTAAATATGGAGTTATAGATGTGTGCATTTTTTTTTATTTCTATGTGTGTAAAAATAATACTGTTATGTACACTTATTTTTTGTTTAATATGACAAGATATTGTACGTGTCCAAATGTTTTTTTTTTGTAAAATTTATGTATTTTTTTCATTTTTGTGTTTTTTTATGTTTTATTACTTCAGCACGGGAACATATCACATAATCAATTATCAACATTTAATTATTATTATTTTTATTATGAACTATTAATCTTCATTAAACAGGAAAATAATTTAATTTTTTGGTTAGTTTTAGATTATGTGTTTCATTTTCATCATCAATAAAAATAATTTTTGTTTATTACACTTATCTTTTAATTTGATTAATAAAATATCATAAATGTGTCTATTTTTTCTACATTTTTATAATTTTCTATATTTATTTATTTCTATTTAAAAATTTTATTATTGAACTATGGTGGGTTGACCAATTTGATTCAGATGGTTGAATTGCTTAGTTTGGGTAAAGAATGGTTTTGTTTTTTAGTAAGTTTTAAAATATATGGGTTTATATTGTTAAAAGTTTTGGACATGGATCTAATTAATAGCATTTATTTGTGGAAGAAAGCCTATGATAGGATTGAATGGGATTATATTTTGGCCATTTTTAGGGCCCTAGGTTTTTCTCATGTCTGGTATGATTTGATTTATGTTTGTATTTTTCTTTTCTTTTTTTTCTATTCTTGTGAATGGTTTACCTCGGGAGAGTTTTGCTCCTTCTTATGGGCTGAGGTAGGGGATCCACTTTCCCCTTATTTGTATTTCTAGGCTTCTTGTTCGAGTTGAAAACTCTGGCATTATTCATGGGAACAAGGTTTGTCGAGATCCTCCATTTATTTCTCATTTATTTTTTGCTGATGATGTGTTTCTTTTTCTTAAAGCCTTTAGGGAGGATGTTGCTAATTTGTTAGATGCAATAGAGTTGTTTCAATCTATGTTAGGACAGCTAATTAATTGTAACAAGTTTTTATTATTCAGTCCACCTCAACAAATCTTATCGCCATCGTACAATTGGGGTAGGTGCCAGCTCGGAATTGATGCCAATACAAGGGACGGTATTGATGTTATAGGTGGGGGTATTTGAAATTTTGAATTGTTGTAGGTCTGTGGAATTTAGAATTCTGAGGTGGAGTGCAGTATAGTTTTTACTATTTTTTATAGTAGGATATTAGTCATAAGGTGAAAAACTTTTGAAAAGGTAGTTAAGGATAAGGATGGGCAATCTGGATTGTCAATCTAAATATTTAGGAGTTCCTTTGTTTTGGACTTGAAATAAAGCCCATTCTTAGTCTTATATATTGAAAAATTTGAAGACTAAACTTAATGGTTGGAGAGTTTCAAATTTGTCCTAGGAAGGAAAATTAGTTCTTTAGGCTATGTTTGGTTTGAAGGAAAATGTAGGGAAAGGAAAGAAAAAGTAAAGAAACCTTTACAAACCTTGTATTGGTTTCTCTATCTTTCCTTTCCTTACATTTTCCTCCTTAGTCTGTGTTACCAGGTTGTGCCCAATTATGCAATGTCCTTATTCCAAACACCCACTTCAGTGAACAGGTCAATTGATCGAATTGTTCAAATTAGTTCCTTTTAAATGGACTAGTTGGGACAATTTGTGCTCTCATAAATCTGAGGGTGGTTTAGAAATTAGGAAGGCTACTGAAGTGAATAAAGATCTTTAGTCGAAGTTAACTTGGTTATTTTTTAATAGGGGCTTAGCTTTATGGGTTAGAATCCATAGGGCTACATATTAATTTGTCTCAGAAGCATATTCCCTTTCCTATAAAACAAAAGCTCCTCTATGATCTGGAAGTCTAATTGTATATATATTAAGGACCTTTCAATTCATGTAGCCTAGGTTATAAAGTTTCATTACAAGCAAATGTTGGTCCTGTAGATGTAAGTCATAGTGGCTTAGTTATTAAAGATTTGTTGCAGAATGATGGTTCCTGCCTTCCTAGGGTGTTGGTAAAGTCAGGGGAGTGTTATATTGATTATTGGGCTGATATCATTCTAAATACTTATGTATATACAACTGTTCCCAGTGTTCCGTTTGTTTAGACTAGTCTAGAACTGGTTTTTTCTCAGTTAAGGCTGCTATTAATACTCTTTGGGCTCTTCGAGGCAACCATCTTTCACCTCACATTAAAGCTTCAATTAGACAGGTTTGAAGGCTGAAACTTCTTCTTAGGCTCCTTCTGTTTCTTCTATTATGATTAATAGAGGTTTTAGAATTTCCTAGAAATTTTGTGTTTTATTTATAGGGGGAAGAGTCTCTAGTTCATCTTTGTTTTTTCATGTCCTTCTATTCAAGCCGTTTGGTTTGCTTCTCCTCACAGTCTTAGCCTTAGGTTTGATGTAAATATTTCCTTTTCGGTTCCAGATATAATTTTGGCAAACTTGTTGCTTTTTCAATCTAAGGATGAGAATAGAAGGATTTTGTTTTCCTTCTTGGTTAGCCATTATATGTTATCATGATCGGCTATTAAGAATTGTTATTTGTTTAGAAATGAATCTATAGATTTAAATAAGCACATTTTTAAAATTAAGGCTATGTTTGGTTTGAAGGAAAAAGTAGGGAAAAGAAAAGGGAAAGGTAGGAAAACCTTTATAAACCTTGTATAGGTTTCTCTGTTTTTCCCTTCCTTTTCCTTCAAATCAAACATAGCCTAAGAGATCTTTGCCGACTGTGTTTCTGTTCTGAATTTTTGCTCTTTTCCTTTTCCGATTACTCCAAACTCTTGTAGCTACCCCTCCTGTGTTCCTCTTCAGCTGGATGATTCTATAGTTTTTCTTTTTCTTTTTCTTTTTTTTTGACAGTGTGGAACTATTACTGATGTTTTTGGTTGCCAGCAGGTGTGCTTTACATACAATTGGCTTTGGATCTGACTTATGACTCTATTGTTGTTAAGTCTGACTCTTTGATGACAGTTCTAGCCTTAAATGGGGCTTCTTCTTCTTGGCCTTGGACTTCTACGTTTTTTTGGATGATCTTTCTTTTCTTTCTTCTAAGTTTGTTTTTATAGATTTGTGATATAGGTCATTAATTTTAATAGATTACTGCACTCTATAGCTTGTAAGTGTTTGGTTGCAGTGCAAATGAATTTGCACTGATGCAAAAACTATGATAGTGCAAATGATTTGGCTGCAAGTTTTTGATTGCATTAAAAATAAAATAAAATAAGACCTAAAGCAGAATAAAGTAAAATCCAAAACAAAATTAAACCAAAATTTACATTTTTTTTCATTTACACTCCTATACATTTGTACTGTGCAAATAAACACAACATAAATCTTTTGATCAGGAGGTGGTTTGGTTTTCCCCTCCATCTTTTTAGGATGTTTCTTGTTTTTCTTCTTGTTTAATAGTAAACATTATGAGTATTATATTTATGCTACACTACAAAAATCTTTTTTTTTTCCTATTTAAAACTATCCAAATCTATAATGCTAGAAAGATGTGATACCAGATTGATCAAAGCCGCTATCAATTTTGATAAAAAAAAATCACCTGATTGGTTACCACTTTTTATGATGTTGTTGATTAGTTATAATTCTTTTGGGTATCATGACTTTATGGCATTATGGGTATCATACTAAAATAACTTGTAATCAATCAATCAGTATCATAAAAGTAGTAACCAATCAAGCGGCATCGCCAAGTATATTGGCAGGGTTCCCCCCCCTCCAAACTTTTTGTTAAATCAATATTTATATATATTTACTAGGCCCCCCAAACTTGAACTAAAATGTTTAAGAATCATTCTCTAATGCTCCTCCAATTCCCCAAATTAAAAACTTTTTTTACTTTTTCTTTAAAAAAAATCTATAATAAACCCAAACCTTCTCACACCATTTACCTACACAGCCTACCTCTTCTACTCCCACATCATTTTCTTGTTTAAAAATATTTACATATTTAAATTTAAAAACATGGTAAATTTAGATTGGGTCAGGTTAATATTTTTCAATTGTAAGTCTAGTCCAACCTTCAATCATCGCAATCGGACTTATTCTCAAGTTGAGTTTGGTTGACTCGACCAAAAACCTGATTTGAGTCAAACCCTTATAGGTGGGTGGTCTACAATATATTGATTTTTTTCCTTGTTGCTGATTTCAAAAGCAAATCAAAACCATTTTGTTTGAAAAAAATTGTTATTAAAACATAAGAAACATGCTCTTGGTTGTGTATGTGTTTTTATTTTCAAAACTAAAACCAAAAGCATGTTCTTGAATCTGGTTTCAAAAACATGTTTTCATCTGATTATTCAACATCATGTTTTATAAATCATATAATTTCTATACTAGAAAATTTGTTCTTGTTTTAAAAATTAATATTTTGTTGGTTTCAAAAACATGTATTCTTTTTTTTTTAATAAAACCAACTTGTTTTTCCTTTGAAAACAAAATTAGAGTTCAAGATTTTGTTTTGCTGATGTAGCGATTCCAAAAACAAATCAAAACCATCTTGTTTGAAAACAAGTTGTTTCTTGAAACAAAAACACAAGAAACATGTTATTTTTTGTGTATGTGTTTTTGTTTTCAAAACTGAAACCTGAAACAGTTATTGAATCTGGTTTAAAAAACATGTTATCATTTGATTATTGAACATCATGTTCCATAAATCATATAATTTCTGTATTAGAAAATTTGTTTTTGTTTTAAAAACCAATATTTTATTGGTTCCAAAAACATGTATTATTTATTAAAACAAAACCAACTTATTTTTCCCTTAAAACAAAAACAGAGTTCAAGAACGTGATTTTATTTTCTGGGTTCCACTTAGAGGTGTAAATCGGGCGTGACGCCTTCGGCCTGCCATGGCCCGGACCGGCCTGGCCCAATGGTCACGAACCATGCCGTGGCCCGTCACGATTGTATGGGCCATGCAGTTCTTGGGGTTTCAGGTCTGTGGGCCGGCTTGGCACGACCCATATATATTTATATATTTATATAATATTTATACATTATATATTTATACATATATATTATATAGATTATAATTATATAACAATATAGTATATAATATATTAATAAAATAAATAATTGTTTTCAATTTCATTATACTATTTTATTTAATTATTGTATATAAACAATTATATGCATCAACATTTTAAGATTTTTTCAATTTTTTTAAATAAGTAGCTTTAGCCCGGCTCGTGGCATGGCACGGGCCCATGCGGGCCGAGCCATCAAAATATCCCAAGGGAGGGTTCCACCCGGCCTGCACTTTGCGTGGGCCACACATGGGTTGTATCGTGCTGGCCCAGTACGGCCCGTTTTACACCTCTAATTCGAATATGATATAGAAAAGATATGATATTGGAAAAACAATTGACCAATGAATTATAATCATAAACGTGGTAGCAAATAAGGTGTTATTTATCAAAATTCATGGATGGGTTTTGATTGGTCAAAACTCTTCTCATACCATATCTTTACTTGATAGGGATGGCAATTTTCCCCATTTCCCCAATCCCCGTGGGAGATATGCATATGTTATATATGTATATATGTACACATACATCTATATATTAATATTTTTAAATGTATGATTGAATCTTTTCTAATAGGATTGTAAATTTTAACTATTTTAATTTTATTTTTTTAAATAAAATAAAAAATAAAAACAAAATGGTTAACATTATAAAAAATCATGAGAAATGGGGATCCCTGCAGTGATGGGGAGAGCCCCGCCCCTTTTTTTTTTTTCTGATGTGGCAATTCAAAAAATAAATGAAAACAAAAACATTTATGTTATAGAACACCCCCAATTTAATGTGCAAAAAAAATTGACTAATTGCTATTTGTAAATGAAATGGCACTAAACTGCCTTGTCTGTTCTATCTTTTAGCATGAACATGAAATTATAAATAAAAAAGAAAAGAAGGGAACAAAAAAAAGCTTTTAGCATGGGATTCAAGTGGGCACGCATAGCCCGGCTTATTCCTGCATCAATCTGGCATATGGACCGCCGGGCTAAATACTAACCTTAACCTTAGGCCCAGAAAGAAACGGATTTCTACGGGGTTGTAGCTCTCGTGGAGTCGTGGTGATCCTTTTTCATTTTTCTGATCATTACTAATTTGTAAATTGGGAAGCATTTCAACTATATTGGGCTCCGGTTAGGTTTCAGGCCCATTAAAAATTTAACAAATTCTCAACTCGATCTGACCCAAGTTGCATCACTTATATTATATCAATGTTTTAAAAATGATTGGGAATTGGAACTGTTCTGGCCATTGGTTTTTAGGTTGACAGTTTGACTTCTATTTGAATGGATGGTCCATTCTGACAAAATTTTAAAAATTAAAATAATAATAATAACCAAAAAAATGGCCAGAAAAATATTAAACAGATTGACAGTTCAATCACTCAGATCAACAGGTCGTTGACCAATTTAATGATTTTTGGCTAGGGCTCAAGGGTTAGATTTGGGGTAAAACGGAACTAGTTGCCTTGACAGTTCCCAGGCTGAACAGTCTGACCGTTCGGATGAACGACGGTTCGAAAACCATGCATGATACACAATCATCCTAGTACGAAACCATTTTGACCAAATGAACATTTTTGAGAACTGGGCATTCCAAAAAAAAATCTGTTTGGCCTGCTTGTTTCCGTCTGGTCCAGGTTCATAATTGATATTCATATTCATAGGCACTTCATTGTCTGTGGATAGATGTATGCTCCATAGCTATTTACTCCCATTCGTAATGTCTCAAATTCGTTTTGGCTTTTACACCGTGATGATAATTTCTTGTGTTTCCTACTTTTACCACAACAACATTTTCACCATGAATTAGATGAAGTTACGTTATGGTAAGGCCACTGCATTACAGCAATGTATCAAAGGTTATGATTCGTAGCAAAAGTGAACTCTGTATCATGTATCGACCCTAATTTCATGGAAATTTTTGAAAATAATCTCAATTTGGCTGCGTTTGAAAAAGATGTAAATACCGGACCAGTGGAGTTCTGCACGGATTGGTTTAAAAAAATTGATAGGAACCGGAGAGTGGAGAATATGGATAAAATTTTATAAAATTTTTATTAGAATTCTCGATTATCGATGTAATACTCGATCTGCATTACATCAATTCTCGATTATCATTTATACTTCATTGAAACATGTATGAAACAAGACCAAAATATAAAATAACACAGATGGAGTATTTACACTGCAAACAAAGACAGCCATAGAAAAATCCATGGAGTCGCAAGTGGGCAATGAAACCAATATTGTCTTTTTCTCACCAGAGAGGGAGCATTTAGCAGTATCCCCAAGACCCCTTAAAATGCATACATCCGAGGTTCGAAATTTTGATACGTATAAAGCTGCATCAGCCAATACATATCGTAGTAGGAGCTTTCCATACGTCTCTCTTTAGAGTGTTTTGGGGTCTAACCCAGTAGACGGCCTTAAATTGACCCCTCTGAAATAAAACTAAAAAAAAAAAGGGAGAGCAACAACCGATACTGTCCGATATCAGACTATATTGATATTTTGAACCTTGCATACATCTACATGACATTGGCACCATCAGTCATTCACAAATCAAAACAAATAGGAGTGCAATGAGTAACACCATTCTCTTACAGAGATCAGAAGCGAAGAGATGCAGTTCTTCGCACAAACTATATTCATATTGGAAAGAACAAAGCTGCAGAGCATACAACCTCAGTACACAAAAAGAAGTAAAGAACCCATCAAAAGTCGCTTAAATACAAAGAAACAGAAGACTTCAAATCAGTTGAGAGGAGCCTCAATCACCCTCCCAACTCTCTCTCTCTCTCTCTCTCTCTCACATCTTTCCATGTCTTAAAACTATCAAACCTCCGGCAATATGTAACTACAATAGAGTGGAGGGGAAAGAGGATGAGCACTCTTTTTCTTTGTCTCTTCACACCTTTCTCCCCCAAACTCTCATCTTATTGAGCCTAAGTTTTAGCTAATACCCCACCCAGAACCCACATAAAGGATAAAAAAAGATCCTTTCTGGACTTCACTTCGTATGGCACTATAGCTGCACAATTGTTACATTTCAAACCCCCTAAAAACCAAGCAAACCTTCTCTTCTCCGTGTTCCAGTTGTCTATACACTCAAGATAAAGTGTAGCTTGAGACTGCGATGTCGGCAGGAGAGGCTGAATGAATGTAAACGAATTCAAGACTTTTTCCAGCAGGTAAATACGTGATCCAGGATGGAAAACCATAAGCTTCACCAGACTTTGTGAGGCCCCAGAGAGGACCATATAGCTTGGATATTGAAAGCTTGAGGTCCTTCACAGTTTTCCCAGAGTTGTTTTTCACTATGGTTGAATATCTGTAGTAAGTTTTCCCCTTGGCGTTCCACGAGGTTGTTGCTTTTTGCTCAATTGCAATTGGAGTTGAGGATTTAGCTGCCAAAGACGAGATAAGCTTACAGAGTTTAGTTTACCTGTTTAACCAAAACCGGATCTTCACAAGTTGCTCATTTCCAAGGAATCGAGGAGAGAGACATAATCACATGGAGGTCTTTACAGCATGCCTTTGCCAAGCCCCACCCATAATATCTCAAGGTCAACCCAACTGAATGACCCAACTGGTCCTATCTACATCATGATTTTGGAAAGACAAAAACCCATGTGCAATCAGGGGGAGGAATGAATTTTTTACCCTCTTTCCTGAAGTCTTTCATAATTCATGCTAAAATATTTCAGCCACTATTTCCACCCATTTTAATTTGCTTCTCTGTTAATTATTCAGAAAACAATGTTTCTGTCATAATGAACAAAAAGTATAGCTGAAATATTTCAGCCTGAGAAAGTTCCACCCCATTTTATGTTGAAGTCAAAGAATTTTTAGCTGCAATTTACAGATTACTGGTATTCAATATCAAAGTCTCTTTAGTGAAATGTTGTCTCCCTGCTCTCCTGTGTATGTAAACCCGGGCATTGGTTACATCAGAGCTAGATGACTCTAATTTCCATGGAAAGAGGAATAGTAAGAGAGAAATAAAAGCAAAACAACCATAACAAGAAAACTTGATGTATATACCTGGAGCAGGGGTTGGTTTGGCTTGTGGTGCTGGACTTGGTTGGTTAACCACTGGTTTAGGAGCCGGGAGTACCACTGTGAAACATGAAAATGCTCGTCAATAATGATTAAAACAAAACTATTGATAATCTTTCTAACTTATACTTTGTAAATTTATAAGAAGAGATTGTTTTCTGAACCTGGTAAGAGCTGATTATAGCCACCATGGCCTCCGCCCAGCCGTGCCAACACACCAAGCAGGGGAGCATTGTTGTAGGTGGCAGGCTCTGTTTGCTCGTAGTTGTCCCTCTGATCAGCAAAGTTGTCATAAGCATCAGGGCCACCAACGACAGCACCAGTTAGGAGGTTGGGGTCACTGGCTTTTCGGCTAAACCAAGTGTCATAACCCCCTCGGCAACTAACAAATTTAGAGTCGACCTTGATGGAGACAATCGAGGATGCTCTGTGGTGGACTTGTCGTGGATAATTGCTGCCATAGCCAACCATATAACTCGTAGCTCTTGGGTTGTCCCCAAGTAGGTAGTCCACCTAAGAATTAACAAAATATCGAAATCAATCAACTCATTCAAAGAAACACTTGAATGCTACAAGCTTTAGCTTTAAGTAGAGATACTTCAGTAAAAATCAATTGAGTACCTGAGACTTGGCAAAACCAAGAAGTTCAGATGGGTAGACAGTGCCAGCAGCACACTTGACGTTTCTTCCAGCGGAAGAGAGATAATCAGAGTAAACAGTTAGTAAGAAAGAGGCACTGGTGACGAACTGCAAGTTGTTCCATCTTTGGCGGAAGAGAAGGCCTCCTGGGGTCCTCTGAACATTTCGTGTTCCCTTTCCGAGGCAAGAGCACATGAAGTACTCGGCCTTCTGTTGGTACCTCTCGAAGACCGACGAGTAGTGGCCTCCCTTTCCTTGCATGAGTAACTGCAAAAAGTGAAGTGAAAAGGCCTTAGACGGGTACTGAGAAATGAATGTGGGAACTCGGGTCACCAACTAATTGTAAACCAATCATGAAGAAAATATTTTGAAATCGTGGGATTCAATGGTTCAAATTGCCAAAGTTAAAATGGTCGCAATGGGCAAAGACTAGAAAATATTTTGAAATTCTGCAGAAATTATCATAGAGTATGCGCTGATATGCATAAGATGCCATGTAAATCCAATGAAATATTAATCTGTCTATTGGGGCTTTACCCACCTTGGAAACAAGAACTTGGGCTCCGGCATACTTTACGTCCCAGCCAAATTCAGTCATAGCCCAACCAGTCCCACCCAAAGAATCACCATTATTACCAAGATAGTTGAGGTAATACTCATCGTTGGTTGCCTGATACATCCATGCGGCTGCCCACAACAATTCATCCTTGAAGAGAAAAACATCGAAATTCAAATTTTAACTTTCATATGTTGTTGCTGTCGTTGAGACCATAGATCAAACACTTTGGATGTATGAATATAGAAGACAGGAGAGAAGACGATATTTCTTACCCCGTAGCCGCTGACAGACTGATAGTACTTCTGCGCCACCGTAATGCTGCTGTCATATTTGCCTCTGTATTTGTCCGCGAAATCGAAAAGCTGAAAAATAAAAATGAAGATAAGATCATAAGAATACAAGCTAGCAGTTGCAGCTTGAGCTGTGCTTTGAGCCTTTGATTTCATGTTTCATCTTCTTTTTAACCTAAGAAATTTCACAAATTACGTGAGGGTATTATTGTAAAATAAAATGTTCCCAGACCAAAGAAGGCAGTTATGACTGCCGTACTCTAGCACCGACAGATCACCACGTGGTACAACCAACGTATCGCGCTTTTGACGGATCGTAAACAGACGGTATAGATTTAAGTACAGATCTGAACTGGACGGTCAATATTCACGATCCATGATGTTTTCTTTTTTTTAAGAGAAAAAATGACAAAATAGATTCCCAAGCCCGGATCAGCTCACACACAGTCCCAACATCGTCCCAACCTGCAATTACAGCCGTATATCGGAAGCATCTCCCGTGAATGACAAGGGAGATATTCCCAATGTGCGGCTGCAGATCTATTGGGAGCGTTTTCTTGGTCGCAGATCCCTACCTCGAAAGCCGGCGTTCGCCGGAAAAACTCCGCAGTGCGCAGTCCACACTGACCAGATTTTTTATTAGCCCCGGTTATAACAATAGAATATTCATAGCGCACGTTAGACTGTACTAATATGCGCCATACAACTGTGTTACTGATACGAAGCGGGAAGCATAATTGCATAAATGAAACGGAGGAGAAAGCCAAACCTGCTTGGCATGGGAAAGCAGTTCATTGGCGTAAGACGGATTATGGTGCCGGAAGACGAGAGAGGCTGCTGCCATTGCCGCTGCAGTCTCCCCTGCGAGGTCGGATCCCGGGTTATTGGCGTCGATCTTGTAAGCCCGGCGGTCGGTCGTCATGTCCTCCGGCCGTTGCCAGCAGTAATGGTCAGTGTTACCATCACCCACCTAATCAAACAAACAAAAAGTTCTCAGTTATCGCTAAACAGAATTAGTTCGTTAAGATTCGAGAAAACGACACACTAGTTTTAGTTATAAATCAATCTGAATCACCAATTAAGAACTAATAATTATAATTATTAGAACTTTGGGTTAGTGGTTGTTAAATTAAAACCCGGCAAGAAACGAAGTTGACAGAGGGAATAGGACCAGAAAGAAGAACCAATGAGAACTAAATATATTCAGAAATCAGAATAAAGACACCAGGTTCCAAGGAGAATAGACAGAATTTCCTTTCTGCTTTATTTCAACCATTATGGATTTTTCGTATTTTCTGATGGTGATTGGTAAAAAATGGGGAGAGAATAGAAAACTTTCAACAAAGTTAAAATGTGAAGCCAACCAAACAGGGCTTTGATAATACCTCTCCGTAGAGGACATATGGTTGTGGGTGAGCTTTAATGAGGTAGTCGGTGCCCCACTTCACTGCATCCATGGCATGTCCGAGTTCTCCGGTTGCAGCCATTTGTTTTCCATACTCGATGATGCTCCATGACATCATGGTAATGGTGAAGGCCATTGGGAGGCCAAACTTTACATTGTCTCCTGCATCATAGTACCCTCCTACCAGATCAACCTGAAACACAAAAGCGGATGAAGAAATTACTACTTGGTGCACATTTCATATCCCACATCTTATAGAAGAAAGAAAATGAGTGAAAATTAGACAGAGATCCAAGGAGACCAGTTCTTTTAAGTTACTGGAAACAATGAATGAATTCCAGTCGAATAAGGAAGAACAGGGTAAAGTAAATTTCTCCCACTACCCCACTGGACTTGAATAATTTATTTACAGTGGATGCTGATTACTATAGCAAACCATTTCCAGCAAAACCCAGTTTCGAAGAAATGAAAAGGGGACGGAGAATACAAGGGAAAGATCAGGTTAAAATCATACTCATCTGGATTAATGTCAAACAAAAAGCTAAAAGAGGAAGTAGTGAAAAGGGAGAAAAGCAAAAGAAAGATCAATGGGTTGGAGTGAAAAAAGAACTTACGCCACTGGCCTTTCCGTCTTGCAGACCAGAATCGGCTCTCCACTGGATTCTCTGGTTCCCGGGGAGGTAACCAGACCTCTGAGCTTCAAAGAAGAGAATGCCCTTACTCAAAGCCTGGCCGTAATCATGGCCAGCAAAAGCAAGAGGAAGCCAAACAAGTATGGCGTGCAGAAACAGGGGAGCCATGGCAATGGGTCTGCGAAACTTCTCCATATAAACCAAAATACACAAGAGTACTTTCAACAGAGAAAAATAAAAAGAAGAATCAAGTCCAGGAACTTGATCTGATCTGTAAACAAACAAGAGAGTCAGATCTGTTCCGCGACGAACACTACAAACAAAATGGATCTAAAACTCAAGTGAGGAACCTATGAATCCTTCTCCTCACAAGCACCACGAAATGGTGGATGGAATGGGGAAATGCAAATGCTGTTATGGTTTATCAGCTAAAACTTCTGATAAACCAATAAAGAACCCAGAGATAGAACAGAGTCTCGGACGAAAAGAAGCAGAGGGAGAGAGAGAGAGATAGTTGGGAGAAATGTGGAGGAACACAATCCTCTATATATGGAGGGGGAAAGGAAGGTCCCAATAGCTCAGAAACTTGGCAGAGAATAATAAATGTATTTCTTTTTATTAAATTTGCCTCGTAAATGAAATTGTTCTATTTTATAAAATTTTTTTGTTTGGACCAAAAACAGTTGAGACTTGAGAGAAAGTACTGTGTCATGTGTTTGGTTTCTGCATTTACTGAAAAGGGTCGGTGGGGTTTTAATTAATTTTGTAGCTGAGAATTTACTGTTTCTTACTATTAACGAAAAATATATTAATTACAGGTTTGGAACTGAGAAACACTTTGCAGCTTTTAACTGACTGTCGAAGTTACAAATTTACTAAAACAGGAAAGGGGAAGCGTGGCAGCGGCCATGGAGTTAAGAAGGCCAGAGAAACCGTCTCTCTTTCACACATTTTTTTTCGTTTTTTGCTTTTTTGGTGGTCCCGACTCCCGACATCTACGACTCCGAGCGGAGGGAGGGAAACCACTTTCGAATAAGAATAAACCAAACCAAACTACTCCAAACATGTCCTTGGAGTTGGACCCTTGGATCGTGTGGACTCACTGCACTAGAGTCATTAGCCCTGTAGATAATAGATTACCCGGAAGGCTGGGACTCAGCAACAGAAGCTAAGCTTTTCTGATTTGCCACGTGGCAAATTTAAACAATTAGATTGGCCACGTGTACATATAGCGCCTAAACAGGAGCTCGGTTCGTGGAGTAAACTTGTTACTTGCCCTAGACCTTACAGTTTAGAGGACCACTGGTTGTGATGGTATGCGCTCTGTTCATGCATATGCTGACCTATAAGTCATCTGTAAATTCAATCACGCCATGATTTTTGCTAAGGCTATGTTTGTTTCGTACCGTAAGAGGGGGCATAATTTTTTTCAAAAACACAAGGAAGATGCTATGGAAAGTGGAAGCTTCCAGGTAACAATCCCAATTGCTTGGATTATTCAGAAGATACTTTTAAAAATGAAAGTAAACAACACTAGACTTGGGTATTCGGTATTCCCTCTGTTGGATGTGGGCACCCCCACAACCACTCGAAATAAAGTTTTATCTTTTGACTGGAGGAGCAGCAGACAGAAAGAGTTAGCTAACCAGGTGTTCAGGTGAGATTTTCTTTCTTAATTGCTACCATTTGGTGGGTGCTGTTAGTTGTGGTTAGATACTTATAACGATAGAAGGTGACATATTGAACAATTTAGGGGTGAACAAGAAAAATCGAATTGAAATTTCTGATTAATTGAATCAGCCGATTTAATTTTGATTCAATATTTTTAAAAAATTAAAGGTAATCGGTTCAGTTTCAGTTAACCAATATAAAAAATCGATGGTTAATTGAACCAATTGGTATATATACATATTTCTATACATTATATATATTTATGTATATTATATTTTATATTATTCACATATTATAAATTAATAAATATATATTATATAAAAATATGTTTAAAATATATAATATATTATTTATTATTTATTATTTAAAATATAATGTTTTATATGTATTTTTACTTTTATTATATATTTATATAATTATTTATAATATATTATAAATATAAAACAAAAAAACAAAAAACTGATAAATCATACTGACAGTTAATTAAACCAGTCAATTATCGATTAAATGATTGGCTTCGATTCGATTTTAATTATCAGTTTCGAGAAAATCAATAATATCGGTTCGGTTTCAATAATAAACCCACAATTCAGTTAATCTAACCGTGAGCACCCCTAACACGAGGGTGAGTGCAAAATTTGCAGTTGCCCGACCGGTCATTTAGATGATCTCTCTGCCATCCATCATCTAGTCCGTTGCCGGCAACGGAAAAACGGAAGGCGGTGCATAAGATATTTCACGCGAGAGCGTATCAAAATTGAAAAATGGAAGTTGCTCTCGCAAAGCGATTGGAACAAGATACGGAGGGGTGAGGATAGAGATCTCGCACTTTTGCCCTTTACCTCTTTTTTTTCACCTTTGGATTATTCTCTGGAACCCCACAAACAAACACTGGCTTAAAATGCAAGATTACAAGTACCAGATGATGAAAAGGAGACAAAATACTATATACGCAAAATATTATAAAAACGGACCAGTGATTCGTATTATATGTAGAGGATGGTGACCTTTCTATCTTTGCTTCTTTCATTTGTTTATATTTTATATATTTCTCACTGTGCGTTATTTGTCTCTTGCTTCACTCGGGCATTTTATCAAACAACTTGTACTCCTTTAGATCTTGCCTATGTTAATCCCTTTTATGAGCTCTAATATATTAGATTATACAAAAGGAGACAAGTACATATAGTCCACTGTGCGTTGACAACTTGTAAACAGCGAATTTCATAGGGAGAAGTGCTAAGCTGTTTCTCAGAACCATGACAAATACTAGGATTCCGATTTCGAAATATTGTGTATATCAAGATCATCGGATTTAACATTTTCGTGCCTCGTATTTGCATTCCAAGGGCTACAAGATCCAATAAGCTTCCTCTTCTTGTACCAACTTGTATGGAATGGAAGACTCGGAATAGAAAACCCCTACCCAGTAGCTCCGGACTTCAATAGGTGTATTGCAAAGTTGTAGATGAAAAACAAAATCAGCGGAGAGCTTAATAGCCACGCGATTGGAATCATTTGGTCAGCACTAGGAAAAGGCCAAAAGGCAACCATATCCTATGTGACTGAGTGTGATGCTTTGATGTGTGGGCAAAAATTCCAGCAGGTAAGGATTTTCCGACAGTCACTAAGATTTCTTCTCCCATTTCAACCATACACATTAGATCTATAATGGATCTTGTGAGCCTAAAGCATGTATAAGTACAGTCATGGCCTCGTGGATGATGGGCAGACTTGTTTGATATTGATCATATCTGATTATTTTGGATTTGGATGATGTTTTTATATAATTTATTAGATTCAGAGTTTAATGAACTTTGTACCCTTCGATATATGATTGCATGCAACTTCAATCCAATCTAACAAAGCGCCATTTGGCTAATTGGTAAGCTTTACTGATGGGTTGTAGTTGAGACGGGATTAAGAGACTCGGGATTGAATCGTATTGATGAATCAATTTTTTGTACTAAGTATCTCAGTTTGTTTTTAAGTGGTCGATGACTCAATGGCCGAAGTGAATTTTTGCTGGATGAGGATCTAGATGCCGAGCAAACCAAGTCGAGCTAGGGGTAGATTAGCTGCTGAGTTAATTGGGCCAAGCTAGGTAGGTTAGGTGTCAAACTGACTGGGCCGAGCTAGGCAGGTTAGGTGACGAGTTGACTGGGCCAAGCTAGGCAGGTTAAGTGACGAGTTGACCAGAGTGTCGACCTGCCTATTAGGTGTTGAGTTTCGTAGTTCTTTAGAGACCTACAAGGAATCAATGTCAGAGGAACCGGGGTGGCTAATCTGACGAGGTCGCCCCGATGCTTAAGTCAGTACTCTCATAGTAGACTGCGAATTAAAAATCACAAAGTATTAGAGCTAGAATATGCTTACTTGTCCCCCTATGCCATTGGGGTTGGTGCCTTTATATAGGCATTGTTTGGTGTGGGTTTCATGCACCATTTCCAAGATTTCTGAGAAGTCGTCTAAGTGGTCTGAGATTCCCTAAGGTATTCGCCATGCACGTTGACCACCCTCCGGATCATTCGGCACATGGGCCAACTTCCAAGGGTCGTGGGAGTGTTTGGATATGCATGCCAAATTTGTCACCGAGCACCTCTCGCAGGTCGCTAGGTTGGCGCCTGTGCCAGGCCGCCAGGTCACGCCAAGGCCAGGCTGCCAGCTCGCGCCTGTGCCAGGCTGCTAGTTCGCGCCAGGGCCAGGTCGCGCCTGGGCCAGACCGCCAAGGGGGACACCATCAACTTGGCTAAGGCAAGTTGTTGCCAAAGTGGTTTCGAGTGTCACCTAGTTGTTCCGAGGTGCCATGTGTCACAATGTCATTGGAGGGTCAAATCCGCCCTCATCATTTGCCCCCCACTCTCGAGCTGAAAGTAACTCGGCGAAGGGAGTAGATTTGCTCCTTTTGCCCTAAAATGACTAATTCGATGAGCTCGTAAGCGTCGATTCAATTCCTTAGGCTCTAGAAGAGACTCGCTGTCTACTCTCCTTACCATTGATTTTGCCCATGCCAAAGAGATGACCGGGTCTTATGTGGAGCCGAAGTCTTTGCGAATTCAGCACTTTATCCCTTAGGCTCTGGGAGCGACTCGTACTCCACTCTCCATGGTCTTTGATTTTGCCCATGCCGAAGATGCGACTGGGTCTTATGTGGTACCGAAGTCTTTGCCAGTTTGGCACTTTAGCCCTTAGGCTCTAGGAGCGACTCGTAGTCCACTCTCCTTGATCTTTAATTTTTGCCCATGCCGAAGAGGCGACTGGGTCTTATGTAGTGCCAAGGTCTTTTATCAATTCGGCACTTTAGCCCTTAGGCTCTGGGAGTGACTCGTAGTCCACTCTCCTTGATCTTTGATTTTGCCCATGCCGAAGAGGAAACTGGGTCTTATGTGCCCACGCCGAGGAGGCGGCTGGGACTTGTATGCCCATGCCGAGGCGATTGGGACTTATGTGGTGTCGAGGCCGCCAGGTCAGCACCTGGGCCAAGCCGTCAGGTCGCGCCAAGGCCAGGACGCCAGGTCGCACCAAGGCCAGGCTGCCAGTTCGTGCCTGGGCCAGGCCGCCAGGTCACGCCTGGGCCAGGCCTCCAGTTCGAGCCTGTGCCAGGCCGCCAGGTCGCGCCTATGAGCAATGGCTGCGCTGCATCAGCCTCATTAATGACGTCAGTTACCCATTCCTACAAGAAGCTACTAGGAGCTCGACCTACGGGGGCAGCACTACTGACTTTAGGTCACCATCTCGCATGGGAGCCTTGGAAGGCTCGACCGGCAGGGGCGTCCATGCAT
Organism: Nelumbo nucifera; assembly: GCF_000365185.1. The sequence continues at coordinate 2,885,392 of NW_010729118.1, read as the reverse complement.
TCTGTTGGCCGCCTACTCCCGCGAAAGCCACGAAGAGTTCATCTTTGTAGAGGGTACCTCACGAAGAGGACTGATGAGGCTTTAGTCTTTTGGCCATCAACTTCCTGCATAGTCTTTGAGTTCCAAGTGGCCGATGACTTAGAGGCCGAAGTGAACTTTTACTGGATGAGGACCTGGATGCTGAGCTAATCAGGCCGAGCTCGGGGCAGATTAGGTGCCGAGTTAACTAGGCCGAGCTAGGTAGGTTAGGTATCGAACTGACTGGGCTGAGCTAGGTAGGTTAGGTGACGAGCTGACCAGAGTACCGAGCTGCCTATTAGGTGCCGAGCTTAATAGTTCTTTAGAAACCTGCAAGGAATCAATGTCAAAGGACCTGGGGTGGCTAACTCGGTGAGGTCGCTCCGATGCTTAAGTCAGCACTCTCATAGTAGATTGCGAGCTAAAAATCACACAGTATAAGAGCTAGAATATGTTTACTTGCCCCCCTATGCCATTTGGTTTGGTGCCTTTATATAGGCATTGTTTGGCGTGGGCTTCACGCACTATATCCGAGATTTCTAAGTGGTTCGAGATTCCCTGAGGTAACCGCCATGCACGTTGACCATCCTCCAAATTGTTCGGCACGTGGGCCAACTTCCAAGGATCGTGGGAGTGTTTGGATATGCATGCCGAATTTGTTGCCGAGCACGTCTCGCCGGTCGCTAGGTCAGCGCCTGTGCTAGGCCGCCAGTTCACGCCTGGGCCAGGCTGCCAAGTTGCGCCAGTGCCAAGCTACCAGCTCGCGCTTGTGCCAGGCTACCTGTTCGCGCCAGGGCCAGGCCGCCAGGTGGGACACCATCAACTTGGCTAAGGCAAGTTGTTGCGAAAGTGATTCTGGGTGTCACCTAGTTGTTTCGAGGTGCCATTGTGGGGATGGGCTTATCTTCGACAACGTGTATTGTTTAAGGTTTTAAATATCGATATGCATGATATAAAAGAAAAATATCGATACCATGCATTTCAGATACTAACAGTCCATTTTGTTCATACGACGTGAATGAAAAAAATAGGAATATTTGCTAAATATTTGTATTTTCTCATATTTATTTCGAGAGATATGATGCGATGAAATGGGATTAGTATTCTCAAAATAAGGGATGCAGGACCTCACCAAATAGGTGCGACCCCAATGAAAAACAAAAGTTGTGCGATGAGTGTGAGAAAATTTTGTTGAGGGTGGACTATTCTCATCTCCCACCTCGGTCCGAACTCCGACCACCTTATCTTTCATCTCCGTCGAGGTTTACGGCCTCTATTAAGTACTCACATCCCCTTTTCATGCTATTTGGTATTTTATTCCACCGAAAATACCCTTCTTTTCCTCAATCAACTTCGATGTCAGATCTCAGACGACAAGGAGACAAGATATTGTCTTCATCTTCTCCGGCAAATGTAACATTGTCTTCATCTTCCCAAATGACAAGGAGATAGGATTCTGTTTCATCCTCATCTTCTTCCCATATCTTCTCCGTTTGCTAACCCTTTGCCGTTGGGTTGCCGGATCTAATGCCCTTTTATTTTTTGTTGCTATAAACCCCTGCTCATTGTATAGACATACTAAATCGGAAGTGTTTTGTTACAGATCTAACATGAATTTAATTTTTTCATGATTTATTTGTCATAACAACATGAACTTCTCCTACAATCTACTCTTGGACTTACCAGATCTCATCAACCAAACGATAGAAACATATTTTGTAGGATATTGGGTTTCAGCAAACAAACATAGTGACCAAAAACAAGAAAATAAAATTTTCTTTTCTCATCCCACTATTTCTCAACAACCAAACGGACCCTAATATGATATCAATATTCAAAATACTCATATTTTGAGTATTGATGATCTTCAATAGTAATATGCTACAATGCAATGCAATATTTATGGATACTTGGTGATATCTAAAACACAAGAAAAAGTTTCATTAAATTCTATATGAAATGTTCATTTATTTAATTATATGTCACACATATTTATATATACTTTTTTTGTTTCAATGACACGAGAAATACAATTATGAATGGAATTGATCCATAAACGGTTTTTTTTTTTCGTTTGTGGACAATCTCCCTTGGCAAACCCTTGTGAGTAACACTATTGGAATTTTGGGAAGATTATCACACAATCATATCTAAGGGTGTTCACATTCCAGTTTGGTTAAATTTGGAGAAGATTTAAGATCAAACCAAACTATTTTTATATAGAAACTAAGCCCAATCAAACTGTTTTATTATGGATTGGTCTAGTTTCTAATACGGTGTGGGCCAATCTATTAGGTTTAATCTAATTGTTTTTTACAATTAGTTTGATCTAATTAGAGAACCCAATATCAACTAGTGAATGACCTTGTATTAAGTATGGGGAATCAGTAATGTTAAATTTACATTATGGAATCAATCATATTAAATTTGTATATATTAATATTTTAAATAATTGTTAAATTTGTAAGAAATATTTATTTAAAAAAATAGATTTTCAATAATTATTAAAATATGGATTGAAAGTGGTTGTGGATAAACACTTTTGCATTTTCTGCATTTTTTTAGGAATGAATTAAAAATGTTGGTAGAGGGTTGTGGGCTTTAGTAACAACTTATCAGAAAATGATAGATGTTTAGCTTTTTAGAAAAATGAGAAGGCCATGTGTCTAAATGGTGGAGAGTTGTAGCAGAAATTTCTCAAAAATTTTAACATGTCTAGTTTCTAGAAAATGACAAGACCACTTGTCTGAATGGTAGTAGTGGATTGTGAGTTTTAATAACAATTTCTCAGAAAATATAATATGTCTAAATTTAAAAAACCACATATCTGAACGGAGAAAATTATAGCCTAAAAGCCTTACTTTAATATCAGCTTCTCAAAAAAACCTTCATTTAATATATATATATATATATATAAACTTGATCCAGTTTGATTTCACTGGCTAGACCGTGCAATGAACACCCCTAATATATTCATGCTTTCTAAATTGTAATATGCAATAATACTTCAGCATATCAGTAGGTGCTGAGATTTATGTTCATTAATTGCTCTCACCATGCCATAAGAATCACTTTCCACTATAATTCTGCGTAGGCCAGTATACGCAGTTTATAAATCAGTAATTTAAAGTTTTATATTATATAAATTTATTCAGCATATATAAGCTAAAAAGTAATCAATTCCTTAACTTTTTATCTAAAAATAATAAAATGAATTCGGATTAAATCAGAATTTAATCTGCAACCCTTAGATACGGATTGAGCTAATTTGGATGTGTCTGGGTCCGATCCGAATCCACCTCGATCACTAGGAGGTATATCCGTATATATTATACGGCACCACACGTATTTTGGGAAGATGTGCTATACAGTTGGCAGGCACACGCACCCTGTAATCCGAACCGCCCGAATAAATATTAGGTTTGGTCGGATAGAGAAGAACCCACAAATTCCGCTGACTCAACGATTCCACACACCCATGTCTAAGTTATAAAAATGTGAACGGTGAGGAGGACTGAGGAGGAGAAACACTCAGATGGATAATTCAGACATTAAAATAAGAGCGGTGGAAGGGTGTGTGATTTTATCGTGGTTGATGAGTTCACACACCAGAGGGTTTATAGAGTTATTGAGACTCCGGCATCATCTCCGCTTTTATCGCTGAAACAGTGAAACCCTACAATTATAAACAGGAATAAAGAACAAGGAACAAAATAAAGCACCGGTTTAAACTAAAAAAACAAAAAATCACTGTGGGGGCCACCTCTTATCATCTCCAACGCATACAAACGGTGGCCCCCATTAGCTCGGCCCATCCCCTAGATTGAGAGACATTAGAGCATGTGAGGTATGAAGACTCGCCAGCCACTAGTCTCTCTCTCTCTCTCTCTATATATATATCGGAATTTCATTATTTCTTTATTACTTCTTCCATCAATCAAGGAGAGGCTCCATCTGTTGTTCGTTACCTTTGGGCCGGGGTCCAGGTAATCACGTTTAAAGTCTGGTGAGCAAAGGATAATCATTTTAGGCCAACAACTAACTTTTCTTCTTAAAATTACCAAATTATCCTTCTGAAATTTCGTCTTGTTTTGTAATGTAGACACGATTCATATGCTTATTTGTACAGCTGTACACTAATGCGTTAATCTGGTAGAGATGCTCTCAATGTATGATTGCAAGGGACTCTGAATTTAGTGCGAAAATATACGTATGAATACCTTTGTATTGGAATTTTTAACCTGATTAGTTGAAGGTGCTTTTCACCTTAGAGCTTCAACGTACCATATTAGCTTGAGGCTAATATTGAGTTCGGTGCAAGGAGGAGGACAAGGGGAGTTCGGGTCAACTACCAACATATGGTATCAATAATGTTCCAATCAGCCATTGCAATTACACATTGAGAATATTTTCGTGAATAATAAAGGAGATATTCTCAACGTGCAGCTGCAGTGGACAGTTGGTATAGTATTGAGAGTATTTTGTTGCGAACATTTAAAACATTTCTATGCATAGGAAAATATTCCTAATGCACGGCTCCAAGTGCTTTGTAAGGCTGGCACAATAAACAATCTCACAAAACACGCTTTACACCAATCTCACAAATACTGTGAGCCGCACATTTAGAATATCTCCATACTTATAAATTGTTATTTATAGGAATATGTTTCTAATACATGGTTCCAAGTGATCTGTGAGGTTGGGACAACGAACAACCCCACTGTACATCTGAGGACTTAAGGAGGAAGGGATCCCCACAGACGAGTCGGTGTGGAAAAACGCTCCCCAAGTGAAGATTCCAAAAGCCCCGACAATCCGACAAGCACCACTCACGGCTATTTATTAATTTCTTTTTCTATTTTATAAATTATAATTTACAGAACTTTCATCGTTTGTATATATTCTATACATAGAAACTAGAAAGCCCACCGACAAGATTACGATAGGGTAGTCAACACTATATACTTTCTAACCAATGGCAAATCCTGTAATATCGGTAATTCCTCGTCTAGTAGTAGTAGTTTTAGTTACTTTCACGTATTCTTGTCTCGTCTCCCCCGGTGGAAAATAATATAAATAAACAATATAATAAATAAATAAATAATAGTGGTTTAAAATTTAAAAAGTATTTGGGAAAGAGAAGAAATTCTCACTTTATTAGTCAAAAGGTTGGTTACTGCCCAACATAGGGCCTAACGACAACCTTTAATACCCAACCGCAATCAACGGCCTGCGCCTGCGCGGCGAGAAGTGCTCTCAAGTCTCAACTCTCAATTCTCGAAAAAAGAAGTAAAAAGATAAAAAAGAAATGTGACGATTGACGAGACGAATTTTATCGGGTTTTCCCGCGCTGACCGCTTGGGACCGTTTCTTGAGCGTTCTCACTCAGCAGCTCACACTGCGACAGCCACCGGCTATCGGCAGTAACATTGTAGGTGGTGTCGAAAGCAAGGGTCTGGGAGAAGGTGCAATAAAGAATGAGAGTAGTTGAAATGTGAGTAATGAGTTGAGACTCAGAGTGGGGGCCCTAAACAAATGATAGAAATTTGAAACAGTTCGTTCCTCTTCTATGCCTACTAGTCCCCCCTTTTCTGGCACTTGTTTGTTTGTTTATGCAATTCTGCTTTTACTTTACACTCTTTCCCTTCTTGATTGGTTAGAACGCATTTTGAGTTCTTGACTTTTGATGCAATACAACAGTCCCTTTCAGATTGCCATGCGAAGATGAGAATGACTTTGTGAAAATAAAGACATGAAGAAAACTCCCAGCCAGTTTATAGCATAATCCCCGGGTTTTGCTTCACCTTTCAGGTATCTTCTGGCTATACGTGGTGGGTTCGGTTTTCATTGGTTTAAGCAAGGTTTTACAGAATCGGACAACGAATTGGTCAGGGTCCGGTTCCTGGTCAAATGGTCTGACAGTTCAAATCGAATGCATGGCCCATTCTGATAAAAATGATAAAATAATAAAATAATAAAAAACAGCCAAAATCATTAAATGGTTTGATTGCTCGGGTCAGAAGTTTATTGATCAAATCAATGGTTTTTTGTGAAATAACGGTTCTGGGGTAAAACAGAATCAGTCACCTGACCAATTTCTGGTTTTTCCGGTCCAACCATCCGGTCTAATCCGATTCTGAAAACCATGAGTTTAAGAGTTAGGCTGCCTAAATATGAACATTTATTCTTTCTTCCACTGTTTTGAAAACCTGATCAGACCAGACGGTCAGACCATTCCACCCAAGAATTGGTAATCGCTCTGGAGCCGATCTGGCATTCCTGCCTCATTACCTTATATTTATTTAATTTTGATGATATTTTTCATTATTTATACATATTTATAGTATATTTTGAGTATTAATAAATATTTTTGTGTTTTATTTTATTTATAACATTATAGGTCAAACTATTTGACCTAAATTGAACCATTAACCTAAAAAATGATGGTCAAAGCGGTTCCATTTCTGAATTAATTTTTAAAATCTTGCTGTTTTTTCTTTTTTGTTTTAATTATTTTAACAAATCTGGGTAATTGGAAACTTAAATTTAATATATAGTTTTGACTGTAAAAAAGATTAATCCACACACTTTTGACCTTTAGATATTGGATTTCCAAAGTCCAAAGTCTCTACCTAATTGTAGTGTTTTGTTCTGCTAGTCAAACCAAGGAGGGTTAATGGTAATCTACTCAGCTAGAGTTCTCCACAAAAACCAGCAGCAGAAAGAAACAATAACAAACAAAGAAGCAAAGAAACAGGAGTATATTTTCTTAAATGAAACACTGTATTGGCTCCCGACTCCCGATTCGGTGTTGAACTTCGAATTATGTAAACCCTGAACACAGAAGAACCAAGAGCCGGTTTGGCCAGATAGGTGATAGAAGCCGTGGTCAATGATTGCAAACCCTTCTAGGTCAAACACTTTATTTTTTAGGTCGATGGGCAATTTGGACTTTTGGTAAACCAATATTCTTCCAGGGCTTTAATCTTCCTTAGTGCCAGAATTTGTGGATTATTAACTAACATTTCAACATGGATGCTTTCTTTAAGGTCTTAATTATCAATCAGTTGGAAATGAACAACTACCACACAAGAAAAAAACATTTTTGTTTAATCAATATTGTTTGTCTCTTTTGTTTAGTTATAAATTGGGGCAAATTGGATTATAATAATAGAAAATAGCATGGTTTTTGAACCGCGGTTGGTCTAGACAGTCAGACTGTTCAGCCTGGGAACCGTTTAAACAACTGGTTTCATTTTACCCCAAACCTGATCCATGATCAAAAACCATTGAATAAGTCAATGACCTATTGACCCGGACAGTCAAACCATTGTATCCCGATTCGGTTTTGCAGATGATTGGTAAGAATGTGTTTTCATACCGAAAAATGAAGATACATTTGTTTTTTCAACTGTTTTGGAAGCTAAATTTACATTCTAACTTGATCAATGTAAAATAGGTTGGGTCCAGTCTTGAGAATAATGTTCACACGTCACACCCATCACAAAGAAGACAACAGAAAATTTATTGGTGTAAAATCGAACCAGATTTGCATTATTTTATTTGAATAAATTTGCATTTACATTAATTCATTCATATTTTGAGCCCTTATCAAATGAGAACTGACGAGGGCAGATTTGGCCCTCCAATCACATTGTGACACATGGCACCTCGGAACAATTAGGTGGCACCTGGAACCACTTAGGCAACAACTTGCCTTAGCCAAGATGATGGTGTCCGACCTGGCGGCATGGCACAGGCGCCGAACTGGCAACCTGGCACAGGCGCCGAACTGGCAACCTGGCACAGACGCCGACCTGGCGACCTGCGAGACGTGCTCTCTGACAAATTCGGCATGCATATCCCAACACTCCCACGATCCTTGGAAGTTGGCTCACGTACCGAACAATCCGGAGGGTGGTCAACAAGCATGGCGGTTGCCTCAGGGAATCTCGGACCACTTAGACGACTTCTCAGAAATCTCGGATGCGGTGAGTGAAGCCTACGCCAAACTACGTCTATATAGAGGCACCAACCCCAATGGCATAGGAGGGCAAGTAAGCATATTCTATCTCTCATACTCTATGATTTTTAGCTCGCAGTCTACCATGAGGATACTGACTTAAGCATTGGAGAGACCTCGCCGGGTTAGCCACCCCAGGTCTTCTGACATTGATTCCTTACAGATCTCTAAAGAACTACGAAGCTCAACAATCAATCCAGCTCGGCCCTTTGGTCAGCTCAGCACCTAATAGGCAGCTTGACCCTCTGGTTAGCTCGGCACCTAATAGGCAGCTCGACAATCTAGTCAGCTCGGCAACTAATAGGCAGCTCGACAACTAATAGGCAGCTCGGCTAATAGGCAGTTCAACACTCTGGTAAGCTCGGCACCTAAATAGGCAACTTGGCACTCTGGTCAGCTCGACACCTAATAGGCAGTTCGGCTCTCTGATAAGCTCGTCACCTAATATACAGCTCGACCCAGTCAGTTCGGCACCTAACCTGCCCAGCTCGGCTCAGTCAGCTTGGCACCTAATCTGCCCCCATCTCGGCCTACTCAACCTGGCATCCAGGTCCTTATCCAGCAAAAGTTCTCCACTTCAGCCTTTGAGTCATCAGCCACTTGGAAGCAGACCAAATGACAAGATACTTAGCACGAAAAATTGATTCATCAAAAACTTTCCCTCAATTTTTTCTCTTTTAACTTTCAATTGAGTGAATTGGAGACAAAACCAACCCACCCAAGTGTTAGACAGTGTATGCCCTTAGCTCCAATCAGAATGATGTACCTTATGACATTTAATATAAATGAATAAAGTACATATTTGATTCATGTTATTATGGTGTGTTTTTGCGTAACACCCTTAAACTAGACACATATGAGACTCGTGTTAGTTTGGAATCTCCATAGCCGTTGGATAGATCTGTGGAGATTTATCCTGCCAAGGCTGACACTAATGTGCCGTCAAGTTGGTTGGGGTGGCTTGTCTCAGCTGCCAGGGTGAGACCTGAGGTACATGTAGTGTGGGTTTTCTTGAAACCCTGAACTGGACCGGAATTCCAGTATTGCCCTGGACCTTGGAGATAGATGGGCAAAATTGAAATGTTACACTTGACCCCTAGACTCGATTATGATACTGCACTAGGTGTCGGACTGGGCTGTCTTTGATATGCCAATTAGTGAGATCCTTAGAGGGGGTCAAAACCTGGGTATGTTGGGACAGTTCGAGAATTCATCTGAATGGGTGATCATAGTGGCAGGATCAGCCCCTTTGTCGGACAAAGTGAATGATCAGGGATGCACTCTCTCCGATGAAAACCAAAGTTGTCAGCAGTCGATTTCAATCGTTGAAATTTGTTTTGCAAAATATATTCATATAGAGATATACATATATATAATGGTTTCAAAATGTTTGTAAAAGGTTTTAATTCCCGGGATCCATGTGAGTAGAGAGTGCAACACTGTTCCTTGCAGCCGAGGGAGAGGTCCTCTCTTGTCGGGCAGTGTTTGATCATTATGGGCTGAGAGATTAAGTGTAAGACCATTGAGGGTAATACCTGATGGGCTAATCTTGCATCTGCCCACAGTCCTTGGGTTTTTATAAGGTGGTTTGACCCAGGGACCACTTAGTGTAAGTGTTGGGCCCATTAAGAGCTCATGGTGATGGACTCAGGGGTTCACTGTCCATTACAATGAATTCGACCAAGCCTTGTAATAGAGGCTAGGCTGAATCCATGTGGCTAATGTGTAGATCAATGTTTGGGTCCCACACCATACAAAGAAGCCCAACTGGGAAACAGTTTGGAAGGTTAGTGAGCACATGGACTTAATGGGCCTAAAGCCCAATTCGAACTGGTTTAATTAGATTAATTAAAGAGGGGCGAATCTAGGAACTCCTGATGAGATTAGGAGCTGATCTCTTTAAGGCTATAAAAGGAGGAGGAGGGCGAACCACCAGATACAACAATTGAATCTGATCTCATATACAAGAGAAAAAGATAGCAATAGTAAGACTGTGCCATTTTCTACTCTTGCGCCCTCCTCCTGCTGCCGCCATTGCCAGTTCATTCTCCGCTGAAGGATCGATCAAGAAGGGTTATTGATATCAGTTTTTTGATCTGAAGTCGTGCTCACATACCCTCCATTGAATTCTTGCTGAATGATTCAGTTCTTGTGAAGAATCACCTGTTGATTCTGCTCCACCCTACACTGTATCATCTTTAGTGGGAGCAATTTTTGGAGATCTCCTTGGGTGTGAATACCTTCATTGGGAGTTATTATTTCTCCGTATCAGGTATCTCCCTCTCCTACCCTTTTGGTTTCAGATTTGGTTCGGTTTAGGGTTCAAGACTGATCCTTGAAAATGCAGTTTTTTAAAACAGGGAATATGATTTCCATATGAGAGAGAGAAATTTTTGAAATTTCGCCCTACGTACCTGCAGGGTTCGGCTATATATATAATGGATCTCTCATCCCTTTACCAAGTTATTTCTCTAAGCTGTCGAGCAAAGACGAAGTATATTGGAGCACCTCACATTGAGTTTTCTTGATAGGCAGTAAATAGTGAATAAATAATTCAACAAGTCTAATCAATTCTAGAGAAATTTCAGAATTCTCTACTCACAGGAAAACCCAATACCGGAAAATCAATTTGACCAATCAAAACTTTCTGTGAATTTGAAAATAATCACCTATTGGTTTTGGTTGTAAGTGTTTAAGGTATCATGACTTTGCATCCCAGTCTCGAACCTTAGTTAATTGTATAATTAATAAATCCAGACCATATCAATTGCTTAAATTTGTAGATCCAAAAACCAGCCCCTTCTCAAACGGATTATCCAGGGGTAGGGTTGATCATCTCAGTCCGGGCCTTCATGACCTGGCTGGCCTGGCCCAGAATTTTGGGTCCAAGTAGCCATAAAAATTTTATATTTTTTGTTATTTTGATTATAAAATTTAAAATAATAGTTTATTTAAAAATAAAATTATTAATTCATATGAACAGCCTAGGAATGTAGGCTAGGCTTGGGCAAGGCCTCAAGGCCATTAATATACCCTGTAAAAACCAGGCCTGAGGCCGGTCCGGTCCATGATCATTCCGATGTAGGGAAATAACTTAACATTAAAACTCATTTATTATCACATCCAGTGTTTTCAATTCATCGTTGAAACGGTTGAACCATCACTCAATCATAGTTGTGAGTCCGGTTTTTCTAAAACCCAGCTTTCGATGAAAAACCGTAATGACTGTCTGACCTAAGTGGTTGAATTGTGACCCATTTGACCTAACCACCAGGTCACAGGATAAACATTATACTCAAAACTTCAATTGTTTATTTGGAATGATCGTTATATCATTTCAAGACAACTTTTTGAGATATATGCGTACCAATGTCTTGTCCTTCTATTTTTTCACCAAAATAATCTTTTTTTTTGGCTTTAAATCCCATATGTTTTAAAATTTTTAAAAATAAAACATTATATATATATATTGATACTATATATAAAATTTGTAAAATCCCATGTTTATATGTATATATCATGCTTTGACACACATTCTACCCAAACGGTCAAATCAGGAACCCACGACCTATCGGTTTTTAAAACACTGATCACAATCAACTCATTGAAGTATCCAGGCTGACCCGAGTACATCGGACCACATTTTTTCTCCAGGGGTTCGCATCCGTCCCCCACAGCTTTGCCCCCCAAAAACGTCCCACGGGTTGTGAGTGCGCCGCGTGTCCTTCCACACGCGGATTAGAGGGATTCATGCCTGTCCTCCCACATCCCATGGGACGGCCGTTAGCTCCCTCTCGCCCGAATGGTCATCCTTGTCATTCCTCTCTCGAATTTCAGCACACTTCAACCGTCGACCTTCTGTTCTCATAACTGAAACCTGCCGGAGATTGCCCCCCTTTGTTCCACCAATCGACACCGACAACCGTTCCGTCAGATTTATTTATCAGAGGTAAGTATCCTTCGGTTCTCAAATAAGTTTTTTTTTTTTTTTTCTCATTTTCTATCTTGTTTTTTGTTTTTTGTTTTCTGAAAGAAACCTTTGTAGAAACTGTCTGTGATTTTATTATGCAAATACATCCTATATATATAAGTAGGAGATTCAGTTTCAGTAGGAATCGATTTTTCAAATACATCCAGGAATACTAATTACGTGCATGCAAGAAGATTCCCAACAAAGATTGTGTAGAGATTCGATATGAAAGGTTACGTAGAGATTTGGTTTCCCAATATTTTTTTTTCTCATTTTCGTTGGTGTGGGAGTCCTCTTGCAGTTCCGCCAATCGACACTGACAAGTCAAAACCGCTGCAACATCTACAATTCTATGCTTCTTCCATTGACCAGCAACTCACTTCACAAGAGAAAAATTATTAAGATTTTAATGACAATTTAAGGTTTTGATGGAATCACCCAATTTCATTTAACAAAAAAAAAATTGCATCGAGTTTTTTCAAATCACTCAGCATGTACAATTTTGCTTCTCTTGTTCTCAGGTTGTCACAAAGGATTCTTATTTCCTCTGCCTCTATGCTCTCTGCTACGTCTTTCACAAGTCAACTGATGCCATCTCCTAGATTAGAAAACAAGGAAGAACTTAATTCTTTCCCGTTGTAGATGAAGCACCAATTCCTCCAATCATCCAAACATGCGGGCATGATTTTTTGGCTCATCACAGTCATCTGAACAGAACACACGGAATAGGATTCCGATTCCACCCAATCAAATAGTTAAAATTGGAATAACTCATTCTAATTCCGATTCCAAATCCCTATTCCCGTGAACCAAACGTTAGCGAACATTACAGACCAAAAAAGAAACCCAGCCCATCCTCTTCCACCTTATTGCTGAAGTAGCCATCGATCTATGATAAAGTAGAGAAAAAGTGAAAATGGATGCTTTGATCGCCCAATTGGAGAGGCAGTAAATAAAACGGGAAAAATTGTTGCAAACCAAAGGAGGACGTTGTCTTTATTCATGAATCCCGATCTTTCTTCTGTTGTCTTCCTCGTCCTCGTCCTCATCTCACTTGCCAATGGCCCCCTTTCTGCGGTATGTGACAGTAATCACCGGAGAAAATAGATGCCAATATAACAAAGAAGTGGGGTTTAGGTAGCTCGTTTTGTTAGGATACGAGGGGAAGGAAGAATTACCCTTTTTAATGATTATTTCAGTAATTTTACATACAAAATTATTGAATTTTGTTTTTTTGTTGAGTTAAAATGGAATTATTTGAGTAATTTTAAAAGTAGATTAATTTATAAAAGGGTAGAATAGATATTTGGAAAAAAACTGGTGCACCAATCTAATGTTTTTCGTCTGAGACAATAATGAAAGGGAGGTTTTTGTTGATTTTCTCAAAAGTTCAGGGGAAGTATTTGTTAAAATGAAACTATAGAAAATGTTTTTATGATTCTCAAAAACTTCATAGGAGTTTTTTGTATTTTACCCAATAATTAATCTACTTTTTTCATAATCCTTAATGGATTGGTTTCCTTGAGATGCTTACAACTTATCTTTCCAAACTTAAAAAATAAAATAAAATATAATACCTGCATTATCAAAAGAAATAAATAAGCAAATAAGCCATATGGAATCAGAAGTACATGATATCCAAAGATATGTTAGAGAGAAAAAGAAAAGTTATAACCACTTAACCGGTATCATATCTTGGGGACATCATAGATTTAACCGAAGAAGACGAAGAGATGGCTTCATTCACAAGATCACAGTTCAGTTAGAATCGACAAACTTTTGGATTATAAACAAAACCCAAGTAATAAGCAATTTGCCCATGAAATCGGAGAGAGAATTTTTGTCCAGCATAGTCTCTATTATTTGATTGAAAGCTGCTACAGTTTAAAGGAATCTTCGTTTCTTAACATGTCTAATCAAATAATTTGTTTTATATATAGTTAATAACCATTGACATACACACACTTTGTCAGTCCCCTTAACTCATCTTGGAAATGGGCGGTGTGTCTTCATTTTTGAATTATTATAATACTTGGACATGAGTTTGCCACAAGCCGACTTGCCTAAGGAATCTAGACAAAAAACAATCTTGTGAGTTGCAGATTAAGTGGCTTAGAGTTCTAATGAATTATTCAGCCACGCAAGAGTTCGGGTTGGCTGGAGATAAAATTATACACATTCGGTCAGGTTGTGTACTACGAATCAATATGCCAGTGTTCCGTGTTTTGGGTCTCACATGAACTCCATGTGTAAAGTTCACTCATGATACCTACTCCAATTTGGTGTGCAGGATTTGGTCTTCAGCTTATTCGGTTCTGTCATCCAACTAATAGGATGTCAATGGGGCGGGTCAATCGGGTTAATGTTTCCGGGCCCCTACTCTGAACGAATTCGGTACAAGCCTATTTGGGATTCCGTAATATGGACCGATTTAATACCAACTCTTAAACCATTTTGCCTCGTGTAGTTCTAACATCTAAAGATTGTCGAAGCAAGAATGTCTTTCAATGGATGAATTTGTCAGATCAGTGAAGATATAATTAAATCTTCTTCAGTTGGAAAAATCTTGAAAAGCATAATCAAGGGCCCGGGTGGGGGCACGAATTAGGGCTGTAAACAGATCATATTTGGATCGAATCTAATTGTATCCGCATTTATTATCATACCGAATTTTAATTTGAATCGGATTTGGATTTAATTAATCTCCAACAATTTTATTATCTTTAAAATAACCAAAAAATTAAAACACCTAATTATATTTAATCTGTAATAAATGTATATAAATATAATATATTAAATTTATCAAATATAAACTTTTTATATATATTACATATATACATAAAATAAGAATTTTTACCAGATTCAAACTCAAATAAAGCTTCATTCACATCTGATTTGATTATTAAATACACATACTAACATCTAAATCCCGGATAGATTAGAATTTGAATTAAATATCGGACTTTTGGGGTTCATTGACAGGCGTAACAGAAACACAAGCCTCAATGGCGGTCTGGGGCCCAAAACACTTGACAGAATTGTGTATTCATAATCATTGGATGGTTACCATCCAAGGGAGGACATGCAACAAAATTAAACATAAGATGCATGCATCATTTCTATGCTTCTTCAGAGTTCCATTGAATTACAAAATCTGTGTTCTCTGATTTCTCAATACATAAATGCAATGTTGCCAAATATAGGCAAAAGTAACCAAAGAGCAAATTTACCCTAAATCACGATTTATGCTCCATTTGCATTGTCTCCAAGCGCAACCTTAATTTCTATATGTATCCACTGTCCAATCCAACTAGCCTTACAAACTAATATTGATTGTCATGTGCTATTCGGTTAGGATCTAATCGGAGAGAATGCCAACCCCCCCCCCCCCAGGGTAGGTTTTCCTCAATCTTAAACGGGGATGAGGCGAGGACGGGAAAAATATTTTTTGCTTAAAAATAAGGATGGGGTGAGGATGGGGCTTGCATCCCCAAAGCTGCCCTGAACCCGATGGAAATTAGTAAAATATGCCTAAATTAATATTGACTTTTAAAATATTTTTCAGTTTCTCCAAAATCTTAAAATCCCAAGATCCCAATATTCCATTTATAAAGTATCCCTCAAATTGTCACAATTCAATTTCTAAATTACTCTCATATTCTCATATCCTATTTGCAAAATTATCTATAAATAAATTATTTTTAGGTGGTTGCCTTGTGGAGGGGAAAATTCAGGAATTCCCTATCACCATGGGGAGTGGCTGCCCTGCCCCGCCAAAGGGGACAAGGTAGAGTATGTTGACTATGGGGTGAAGACGGGGAGTGGGTGCGCCACCCCGTTGCTAAGGGTGTCAATGGACCGGTTTTAGACTGGACACCGTCCAGTCCAAAATCAATTTGGACGGATTGGATAGACCAAAAAGACATAGTGGAGGTGAGTGGTCGAATTGAGCTGCTTATGTAAACGTGAAAAAGTGGAGAGTCCCATGGTATGCCCTCAGGGTGAGCTCTCTAATGCTTAAGTCAATGAGCAAGGGATTGTCGAGCTGAACCGAGGAGGTTGATTGGTGAGGAAAGCAAAGAAGTAGGGAGCTAGAGAGTATTATGAATTATGTACCTTTTATCCGCGGATGTCGTACCTATATATAGGAGAGATGTCATGTTGTTGGGGACTCCTAATCCTATAGGGAGATGAGTACTGGGTCAAATAGGTGGTTGGGACGATTCGGGTCATTGGTTGCTCTCTAATTCATTTCGGGACATGTGGTGGCATGGGTGTGGTTCACATGTATGGGCCTCATCATTTGACCTCCCCTTTCGAGACCGAGGCGATAATCTTGCTACTTAATTAGTGGGAGGTTGTTTGGTCAAAGAAAGTAATATTGTTGGATGACAAAATGGTCAAATTCAAGCTGCCCCACCATTCCATGATAGACAACCATTTCCTTGTATGCTGCATGGACTATACGTTCCATCTCACAGATTGCATTTCTTTTGCTTGTATGATTGACATGGGTGCTGGTCATTAATGCATCACTTCGACTTTGGAGGCGTCTGTCAGAGTAACCCCTAAAACAAGGGACATGTGGCATTATCCAATTAGGAGTCCCGAGTAACTAGGACTTTGACATTTTCTTCTCAAGTTTGGGGAGAGTAGATCAGAGATAGATGATCTAGGAGTTCAACTTGGTACTAGTTAGTGTTCATTTAAGAATTAGGTGGTTGGTATCTCCTCGTTCAGTTCCAATTCTATTTATAGATCCCGTTCCAACTTTGTGATAAAGTTGGCTAGTGACCAAATCGACTTGATTAAGGAGATTGTCATGGCCAAGGTTAGATAGAGTAAGGCATGTAGTCATTGAAAAGATGATGAATTTTCTTTTGAAGTCAAAGCCGATGAGGCCGAGATCAGATATCGATGGAGATGAGGATCCTGAGGCTGCTATGGGGACCAAGGATAGAGATACCAAGGCTAGTTGCTTCCATGCTGGGGGTGAGACTGAGGATGAAAACGTCGAGGTGGACATACATGGCGTGGACGAGAATGAGGATGTCAAGTTGCCTAAGGAGGGGGTGTGGCTTATCAAAAGTGTCGTGAGGCAAGGAGACATGGTGAGGATCTAGAAAAAATATCTTAGACCCGAGGAGGAGCAAAGTGGCTAGGCCCCTATGGGATGGTTATGCATATACGAGGAAAGCCTTAAGGCCGAAGCTGTTCCTAATAGATGAGTAGGTGGCTTAGATCTTGATGGATCATTGAGTGACCATTTCTTAGTTGGTGTCAAACTCTATGAGGTTCATTTTATCTATAACTTATATGACTCTCATCCATTAGCATTGTCTATCCACTAAGATCCCCAACGCCATTTTTTGTTGAAGAACCATAATCAGTCCAAGGGGTGGAACTACTTTGCAACTTGGAAAAAGGGCATTTGGTTTTAAGGGGCTCTTTCTTCCAATCATGCTTGGAATGAGCGATGTTTTCATTAACAGGTCAGAGGCGTGGAAGTTGCCAATGAGATGGTTAGCCCCTATGACCAGCTTGTAGAACCTTGAGTTGGTCAAAGAAGAGCTTAGGGTTTTCAAGAATTTGGTTAATATTGAGGCCAACATAAAGGAGTTCTTGTTCGAGACCATGATCGTTTAGGCTAATTTTAGTTGGGCAAATATAGGTAGGAACGTACCATGAGTCGACCAACTTGTGCTCATACTATTGTTTGTTTTTACTTTATGCAAATATTGTCGATTTTCGTAGGCTGCTCAAGAAAAAGAAAAACGAAAGCATGCCAAGACGAAGACGAGGTAGGTACTGATCCCCTCAGTAGTCACCTAGACAATCACTCAAGAACACATCGAGATCCTACGTGACAACTAGGTTGGGACAAGGACCTCCGAAGTGTCCCCTCGGGTGTTGGAAAGGTAGTCAATTATGCCAGAGTGGCCTAACCCTATCACTGAGATCGACTCAATGAGGAATAGTTGATTAGCCAAGGAGTTGGCTCAAAGGATATACCTTCCCATGGATCTCGAGGAGGTCAAGCCTTATTTTATCAAGGTTTTTCAATACCGTGCCTATGTAAAGGCAATTGAGGTCGATATGATTTCCTCCTATTCACATTGTTTGATTCATTTTTCCCTTGTCGTCCTAAGTGATGTTCTCTTATAGGGCATCTTCTCTATATGCATTGTATGTGATCATCTCGCCAAATGTTTGCACGATTCAACGAGATGCTAATGGAGGAAGAGACCCATAAGGCTAAGAACAAAAAGCTGAAGGTTGAAAATGATTGAGTAGTAGAGGAGAAAGCTAGGGAGACTAAGTGAAAGGTTGTCGAGCTTAAAGTCCAATTGGTTGATGAAGGGATCCGAGTTGTAGCTACAAATAAAGCATTGAAGGACCATTAAGACGCGTTGAAAGAGTATATGATAATCATCTTTATGGTTGGATCTTGATGTGTGGATCGAAGGTTTTTGAGCATTACCTGAATCACAACGTCAATTTTTTGGATGCTAAGGCCACCGTGGTGGAGTCTCTCACTACTGAGAAGGCAGCTGCACCAAGGATTGACGGTGTACCCCCAGTTCAACATGATTTACCTTTTCTTCTTATGCTTGTGGTGGGCATGCATGCCCATAAAATTTTATTGTTGTCTTTTTTTTTTCTTTTTTATACTTTGTAAGCCTCAAGAATCCAAGGCCATTTTTTTTAAAAAGTAATGGAAGTTTTTGTTTTGAACTAAGCTCTTGAAAATCTGGTATGCCTAGTTAGTTTCTTAGTTTCCTTGTACGATAATTGAGGTGGCCTGTCTGAGGCCGTTACAATTGCACATGGTTGAAGGCTAAGTTGGCTTAACCAAGCAAACTTGCTAAAGTGACCTATGTAGGGCCTTTGCGAGTCAGGTCAGGTTGATGGCTAAGATGGCTCAACTCTTCGGTCCAACTGTGTTGGTCCATTGAGCTAATGTATGTAAGGTCCTTTATGTTCAGGCCATTCAATTCCTCAACTTTAATACTTGGTTGTTGTTCCCTACTAAGTCTAACTCAACTAGGTCTTTAGGTGAGCCATGCTTGGTGGTGGCTTAGTTGTCATGACTACTTGGTCAATACAACCAGGGGTGACTGCCCCATTGGGGCCCACATGGGTTTATACTGGGAGTCAGGCCTCAGTTTGTCAACGACCAATTAATCTACAAAGTTTAATTGAATGGCTTCGGTGTTTGACCGCCATTCCATGTCTAACTTGATTAGGTCCTTAGGTGCTTGGGGTCCAATCATCTTGCCTATAAAGAAAAACATTTAGAATGAAATTTGAGTTTGAATAAGACTTAAATTAGAAGGTTCAAACAATCTTCTAATACTAGTCAGGTTCTTACTTTTGTCTTTCTTGTATCAGTTATAGGAGATGTGATGATTGAGGTATCCTCGTTGAATGAGGTACTCGATTTCATTTTTGAGTTCTCATTAGTACTCAATGTTATGTCCATGACCTCAAGTGAATCTGCAATAATCATCCCAATCTCTTTGGTTGGATTTAAGATTGTATGGACACTTGAGGAAGGGTTTGTCTTGGACTTTGAGTAGGATCTACATTTGAGAGACATTTAAAGGGGTGTAGCAATTGTAACTTGGAGCTTTCAAGGTCTGGTTGAGGTTGTCTACTTGAGATCTTAGCATCTATGGAGTTTTTTACTGATCATGTTGGACTTTTAAATGATGGGCTCGATTACCCAAGGGTCAAGTATTATGGTTATTCTAGGGCAATCGTTCTATCTGGCTATCATTGTATTTAGACTAAGTGGTTAGGCAATTAGGTTATAGGTCTTACTGATTGTTCCAATAGCTTAGGCAATGTGCTTACTAAATTGGACTGCTAATGTGATAGTATTGGTTGGTTGGATGCTTGAAATCTTGTCTTGCTCCTAAGGTGTTCGTTGGTTACTGGATAGCAGAGCAATAAGGTCATCAATTCAGCGTTAAAGGATCACGATTTATTGTTGTGTGTTGGGTCGGACCTCTCGAGTTGGTTGCTAAGGATCCAATGGATGTTGATTTTCATGTCGGCTCTATGTGAGCGTTGAGACTTGTTGGGAAAGGGACTAGTTCTAAGAGTCCCCATTGGTGTTGTCATGTGTCTTTGGAAGCATGAAAATATTACTTCTTTGCTTAGTTCCTACAGACAACACTATTTTGTTATAGTCAAAATATAGCAAATAGATAAATAGGAGGAAAGAGGATGAATTGAGGTTTGTAGTCAAAACAAACTGCTTTCGTAGACTTGCAAAAGGGGAGAGTCACAAGGTATGCTTAGGGTGAGCTCTCTATTGCTTAAGTCAATAAGAAAGGGGTGGTTGGGCTGAGCAATTGAGGTAGGTCGATGAGAAAAGCTAGGAAACAAGAAGCTAGTAAGTGTTTTGTATTGCATATCTTTTATCCAATAAGATAGTACCTATATATAAGAGAGATGTGGTGTGGTCGAGGAGTCCTAATCGTGCAAGGAGATAAATATTGGGTAAGATAGGCAGTCTAGCTAGAGATGGCAATTGACCTGTCCCTATGGGAACTCGCCCCGGTTGGAGTGGGTTTTTTTACCACTGATTGGGTTTCAAGGAAACCCGAAACTACGGGGATCGGGGATGGAGCAAGGATGGTATTTGTCCACCCCAACTATATTATGTAACATAATATAAAATAGTTCTAGGTAGATTTAAAAAAATAAAAATAAATAAATTTTTAAGTATACAAGTAAGAATGATCAAAGCGGGGTGGGGCAAATTCGAGGATCCCCGTTCCCCATAGGGATGGGGATGGGGTTAGGGTTTCTAGCCCAATCGGGGTTTGGGGTGGGGCATTTGAGTTCGGGGTCAAGGACGGGATAGGCAAAACTCAGCCCCACCCCGTCCTGTTGTCATTCCCAGGTCGGATTGGTACGAGTCATTGAGAGTTCTCTGGTTCATTCCAATATATGTGATGGGACGGGCCTAAGCCACACACATTTTCTTTAATAATAATAATAATAATAATAATAATAATTATTATTATTATTATTATTATTATTATTATTATTATAAGGGCCCGTTTGAACTACTTTGTGAACCCACAAAGAAAGTTCGAGCAGAAAGTCCTATTTCTAGCTGAAAAAAAAAAACAGCGATTTTTTGGTTTTATGGGGTTTTCACCAACAGACTGTTTGGTAGGGACACTGGACCATCTGATAATTAAGGACCTTAACACCCCCCACCCCAAACAGGTTCTCAAATTATTACATTTTATAACACAAGAGAAGTTTAATTTGTTCCTCAGGATTACCATACGGACTTGGTTGTTAGAAAGATACCCTTGGACGTGCACAAGAAATGAAGCCACAGATATATGGTCCCGAAGATCTGCACAATATTTCCTATGTCCCTTTGTGAGAATGATGGACCACGAGAGCCTGGCGGTGCACGGGCCCACTAAACCCCCACCATCAAGCAAATAGTTGGAGGACGTTATAAAGATTAAGACCCACTGACCCCCCCTCTCTCTCTACCCCTCGAAGTTTGGTCCCCTCCTGGACTCGGTCTACATTTCTCATTTCATACTCTTGAACCATTGTCCAGACGATAATTCGTATCAAATTATTAAATTTTGAGCGAGACGATAATTCATACTCTTGAACCATACTCCCAATGCATTATTTGACACAATTTGGGCCCTTCGGAGTACAGACGACGTTGGTTAATAGTTACCCAAAAATAAAATGTATAGACGACGTCATTTTAAATGATGGATTGAGCATCATTTAAAATCGCGTCATTCTGCTTTTACCCTCCAAAAAGAGAATTCCATGATTCTGCCCTTATTTGGAATTCATACTCTACATCACAATAGTTCATTATTCCAAATTTAAAATCGACTATATTATGAAACCAAAAGACGTTATTAGAAGAATTTTGACCAATCAAAGCAACCTTATAAATTTTGATGAATAACAGATTGTCACCCTCTTTATGATACTGGCTTATTGGCGATAAAATAAGTTTTTCCGATATCATACCTTTTTCTGTTATCCCTAATCAATACACACACATAATCATGATTCAAAAATAAAATATGGACAGGAACAACTTCTTTTGCATTAATTGTCTCGTTAAAGAAAGGCATTATCATTTTCAAAAAAAATAAATGGTATGATTCTATGACCATATTACTCTTTTTCATAACCATAACCCTAACACCACCTAAGTACTAATACAACATGTATAATAGTCTATACAACCTAACCAATAATACCAACATGTTCAACTTAAAGCAGATGGTCCGGATAGTGATTTTGTGAGCTTTCTTCCTTTCAGGTTCATTTTTTAACCTCTATTTATTTTCCAGTGTTTTTTTCTTTCATTGATATGAGACCAACTCTAGCATCTAATGCATTATAAATCAAGGTGATGAAACAAATTTTGGCGCTAAGTATCTTGTCATTTGGTCTGCTTCTAAGTGGTCGATGACTTGGAGGTTGAAGTGGAAAACTTTTGCTGGATGAGGACCTGGATGCCGAGCTGGGGGCAGATTAGGTGCCGAGCTGGGCAGGTTAGGTGCCGAACTGACTGGGCTGAGCAGGGCAGGTTAGGTGCCGAACTGACTGGGCCGAGCTGGGCAGGTTAGGTGCCAAACTGATTGAGCCGAGCTGGTCAGGTTAGGTGCCGAACTGACCAGAGGGCCGAGTTGGATTGATTGTTGAGCTTTGTAGTTCTTTAGAGACCAACAAGGAATCAATGTCAAAGGACCCAGGGTGGCTAACCCAGCGAGGTCGCTCCGATGATTAAGTCAATATTCTCTTAGTAGACTGTGAGCTAAAAATCACAAAGTATGAGATCTAGAATATGCTTACTTGCCCCCCCCCCCTATGTCACTAGAGTTGGTGCCTTTATATAGGTATTGTTTAGCATGGGCTTAACGCACCGCATCCGAGATTTCCGAGAGGTCGTCTAAGTGGTCTGAAATTCCCAGAGGCAACCGCCATGCACATTGACCATCCTCCAGAACATTCAGTACGTGGGCCGACTTCCAAGGATCGCGGGAGTGTTGCGATATGCATGCCGAATTTGTCGGCAAGCACGTCTCGTAGGTCGCCACCTGGACCTCAGTCAGGCCAGCACGCCCTCGAGGGAGGTCGCTCCTTGCGTCGAGGTCACTTCGGCCAGTGACGAGGTGCTACAGGTTGGCCCTGGACGAGGTGCTTCTAGCTAACTTGAATTGTGGTCGAAGTCGCCAGGTCGGCGCCTGTGCCAGGCCGCCCGTTTGGCGTCTGTGCCAAGCCGCCAAGTCGGCACCTGTGCCAGGTCGCCATCATCTTGGCTAAGGTAAGTTGTTGCCTAAGTGGTTTTGGGTGTCACCCAGTTGTTCCGAGATGCCACGTGTCACAATGTCACTAGAGGGCCAAATCCGCCCTCATCAATTGCCCCCTACTCCCGAGCTGAAAGTAACTCAGCGAAGGGAGTAGATTGCTCCTTTTGGCCTAGAATGACTAATTCGATGAGCTCGTACGCATCGATCCAATTTGCTTCTCAGGTCGGAAGAGTCCAAGTGTTTGCAGTCTTGTGCAGGACCTCTCCATCTTTATTTTCGGGTCACGAGAGTGAATTCATCTGCTCGAGGAGGGGTCGAGTAGGTACCCCAAGGACATCTACCTTATTAGGGATGTGACCATCAAGATGTTCTGCGATCCGGCTAAGTACCTCAAGAGTGAAGCTCATCATGTTGTCCTTAAGAAGGGGTTTTGTATGACTGTTTTATCAGGTCGCTCCACCTAGGTAGACTTCGATGCAACATCCTTCAATCTGGCCCTAGCCAATGAGTTTGATGCGGAGCTTGCCATCGAGGTGGAGGTTGGCCGTGAAGAAATTAAGTTTGCATCCATCATGGTGTTGAGAGCGAACTAGCCTTTCCTTTGTTTTCTCGTGTTGAATACGAACGACTTTATATTTTTCCCATGCAAAAGAAGTGACTGGGTTTCACGTGGTGTCGGGGATTTTTATCAACTCGGCACCTTTAACCCTTAGGCTTTAGGAGCGACTCGCAATCCACTCTCCTTACCCTTGATTTTGCCCATTCCGAAGAGGCGATTGAGTCTTATGTGGTGCCGATGTCTTTTATCAGTTCGGCACTTTAGCCTTAGCCTCTAGGAGTGACTTGTAGTCCACTCTCAAAGATTTTGCCCATGCCTAAGAGGTGACTGGGTCTTATGTGGTGCTGATGTCTTTTATTAGTTCGACACTTTAGCCTTAGGCTCTGGGAGCGACTCGTAGTCCACTCTCCTTGATTTTTCCCATGCCTAAGAGGTGACTGGGTCTTAAGTGGTGCCGAGGTCATTTATTAGTTCGACACTTTAGAGTTATAGTTACGCTGCATCAGCCTCGTGACGTTGGTCACTCATTCCTACAAGAAGCTACTGGGAGCTCGACCTATGGGGGCAGCACTACTGACTTTAGGTCACCAGCTCGCACGGAAGCCTTGGAAGGCTCGACTGACAGGGGCGTCCGTGCAATCCGTTGGTCACTAACTCCCACGGAAGCCACGAAGAGCTCATCTTGTAGAGGGTACCTCGCAAAGAGGACTGATGAGGCTTTATCCGAGTTGACATAAAGTCGGCAGAGTTGCTTAGTCTGTTGGCCATCATCTTCCTGCTTAGTCTTTGAGTTCATAGAAAATGGAAACTAGAAAGTGAGAGCTTTTGTTTCTAAAAGGTGAGAACTTAGCTTTCTGGAAGAAGAGGACTTAACCTTTTAGAAGATGAGAACTTGACCTTTGTAGCGTTTCCCACAGACAGCGCCAATTGACGAATCAATTTTTTGCGCTAAGTACCTCGTCATTTGGTTTGCTTCCAAGTGGTCGATGACTCAGAGGCCAAAGTGGAGAACTTTTGCTGGATGAGGACCTGAATGCCGAGCTGGGGGCATATTAGGTGCTGAACTGACTGGGCCGAGCTGGGTAGGTTAGGTGTCGAACTGACTGGGCTGAGCTGGGCAGGTTAGGTCCGAACTAACTGAGCCGAGCTGGGCAAGTTAGGTGCTGAACTGACCAAAGGGCCGAGTTGGATTGATTGTTGAGCTTCGTAGTTGTTTAGAGACCTACAAGGAATCAATGTCAGAGGACCCAGGGTGGCTAACCCGGCGAGATCGCTCCGATGCTTAAGTCGATACTCTCATAGTAGACTGTGAGCTAAAAATCACAAAGTATGAGAGATAGAACATGCTTACTTGCCCCCCCTATGTCACTGGGGTTGGTGCCTTTATATAGGTGTTGTTTAACGTGGGCTTCACGCATCGCATTCGAGATTTCTGAGAGGTCGTCTAAGTGGTCTAAGATTCCCGGAGGCAACCGCCATGCACGTTGACCATCCTCCGGAACGTACAGTACGTGGGCCAATTTCCAAGGATCGTGGGAGTGTTGGGATATGCATGCCGAATTTGTCGACGAGCACGTCTCGCAGGTCACCACCTGGACCTCAGTCAGGCCAGCATGCCCTCAAGGGAGGTCGTTCCTTGCGTTGAGGTCACTTCGGCCAGTGACGAGGTACTACAGGTTGGCCCTGGACGAGGTGCTTCTAGCCGACCTAACTTGTGGTCGAAGTTGCCAAGCCGCCAGGTCGGCGCCTGTGTCAGGCCTCCAGGTCGGCGCCTGTGCCAAGTTGCCAGTTTGGTGCCTGTGTCAGGCCTCTAGGTCGGCACCTGACACAGGTCGCCATCATCTTGGCTAAGGTAAGTTGTTGCCTAAGTGGTTCCGGGTGCCACCCAGTTGTTCCGAGATATCTCGTATCACAATGTCACTGGAGGGCCAAATCCGCCCTCATCACAAAGTTTTAAAATTTTGTAACATATTAGAGTGTATTAGGTGTATCATATCATATCGTACCGACCCCACCCTAATATGTTTTTTTAGGCAAGAATCATATTTCATTCAAACTAAGAAACTTGTATGAATATAGGTAAGTAATCAAAGTACCAAGCAAAAAGCGCAAATACAAATCCTTAGAAAGAACAAAATATAGACAGTGAATAAAGGAGAACAAAAAAGAACTTCTGCAACTGACATAAGGTGAGGTAGAATCACCAACAGAAGAAACAATTGAGCGCATCTCCTACCACCAAAAGTGAGGGATAAAGACAGTAGTGACTCAGAAACTGGAGCCACCCGAAACTGTAACTGCTAGAACTGTACTCATCGGAACTGTAACCATCTGGAACTATATCTATTGGAACTGTAACCATCTGGAACTATATCTATTGGAACTGTAACTGTTGGAACTATAACCATCGGAGCTATAATCGCCAGTGAATTGAAGGCCACCGCCCAACACCAAAATCTTCAAGGAAGAGTCTGCCTCTTGTATCAAAATCCTTGCATAAAATAACAGAAAGAAAAAACAAAAGATAAAGGAGAAGAATGAGTGAGAGAAAAGATCAAGAAGTGGAACAAGAAAATCAAGAAGGAGAGAGAGGAGTGAAGGAAAGGGAGAAGCGGAGAACAGAGAAGAGAGGGGGAGAGGGAGAAGAAAAGAAAGAGGATAGGGGTAAATCCCCGAGGGGAGTCACTCCAAAAATGACCGAAGATGAAAGAATGACGAAAAAAGGTGGACGAAGAGAAATAACAAAGGAAACCCTAAGACGAAGACTTTCTCAAAGCAAAGAGAGAAAGGGAAACTCTGGAAACTCAGAGAGAGAATCTCTCAAAACCGAGAGAGGGAAACTCTTGAAACTTGATACGTTAAATAAAGAGTGTTTGGAGTTTTTGATATTTCTAGGGGATAGGCAAGCCTAAGACCGGCCCCATGAGATTTTGAATAAAAAACATAAAAAAGGGAAAACGTTTTCTCCCAACCCCCAAAAACATATCCTCAGGATGTCTCAATAATTTGAAGTTTGAACCTTGTAACAAATTAATTTTTTTACCCCAAACTTTACTCCAGGTGGAAGGGCAGCCACCTTTAAATTTTATTAGCAAATATCACATGAAAAATTAAGAATAACAAGAGAGGACTTAGCCCGCTTTGCCCAAAGACCCAGAACAAAAAGCTCTCAACGATGAATTTCTTACTCAACAAAATGGTTTCTTTATTTCTACTTGTGTTATAATAATTGGGTTCCACAATGCTACTGGAATGATATGAGACTACGAAAATTTATAACGAATTTACCTGTCATAAGATGGTCTCATCAAAATCATCTGGTATGATACCTTTCCGGCTAGGAATGGCAACGGGGGGCAGGTTTGGGGCGGAGCACCCCCTCCCCATCCCTGCCTCGTAGTCAACTTACTTTGCTCTATCCTTGTCCTGTCCCCGGTGGTGGGGTGGGGCATCCACTTTTGTCAGGGACGGGGAATCTCCGAATTTTTCTCGCTCCAAGGCAACTACTTAAAAATTATCTATTTTATGGATAATTTACACATAAGATGTAGGAATTTGGGAGTATTTTAGGAATTGAATTATAATACTTTAGGGGTAATTCAAAAATAAAATTATGGGATCCTAGGATTTTTTTAGAGATATTTTAAATATCAATATTAAATCTAGAGATATTTTACTAGTTTGCCTTTTGGTTTAGGGCAGGTCCGAAGAATTATATACAAAATCCATCAATGCCCCATCCCTGGTTCGGGGAAAAAATATTTTCCCCATCCCTGTTTAGGGTTGGGGAAAACCTGCGCCACTCGGAGCAGGACCCCGGTTTTACAGGGGAAATTGGTATCCCTATTTCTGGCATCATAGATTACCCTATGTTATCCTTCACCCGAAGCGTCAATTTGAATAATTAGTGGGCCTCCTCATGATTCATGGGCCAGGCTGGGCCGAGCTTTCACTCTGTATTAACAGAATTTTCTGAGGCCCAAGCCCGAGCCCGACCCTCATAAAAAGCCCGAAGCCCGGGCCTGGGCCCGAGCCCGAAATTTAGCCCATATTGTTAGGGGCTGAATAGAGAGAGAGAGAGAGAGAGAGAGAGAGAGAGAGAGAGAGAGAGAGAGATTATAAAGAAAAGAATTATATATCTATATATATTAAATTATAAATATTATATTTTTTATATATTTTATAAAATACATATTATATATTTTATAAAATATGTAATGCTGAGTCGGGCCGGGCTTTTTTGAAAAATCCCGAATCCAATCCAAAACACAATCGGACTTACTGTATTAGGCCTGAGATCAAGCCCACAGGCCTAATTACATGACCAAACCTGACCGGGGTACGGGCCAAGCCAAGCCAAACCAACGGGCTACCCGGCCCATGAACAGGTTAGGTTACTCATGAATGAGGGTTTCTAATTTATTCTTTAGGCCTACGACTACCCAGCGTGGGGTACAGGGGGGAACAATTTTGAAGAAGTCTCATGAGTCATAACTTGATGGGGCCCCTACATACAACCTTATTCATGATGATGCATCAAATCCAACTTGAGTACTTTCGGCCCAATATACTGATTTCATGTATTGGATATGAAAATTACTATGGGAACGTGGGATGAATATAAGCAAAATAACAGAACCCGATTCTCAGGTGGTCCATTCTCCATTTGCAGCAGTCTCAATTTATGCTTGTGGCACTGTATAATGTCTGGGTTTCACGTTTCTCTTGCCAAATTACCAGGGTTGTTTTAGAGTATTTGGATTCTCCTAATATATAAATAAAAAGTGTATCATCCTTAGATATAACTAGGGTTTGTGGTGGTGGAGAAATCGAATTGAAAAAAAAAAAGAAAAGAAAAAGAGGTTTTAATTATAAGCTATTTAATAAGATCATAATTGAAATTGAGGTTTCATTAAAAAAAATAAGGATATCAAATATCTGGAATCTCTTTTTATATCCTATATGGATGATCTGGTCCACAATGATCATGAGTGAAAATTGTTGGATCGTCGTTCTAAGATAACTAGGACCAAAATTGGATGATGACCTTTTATGTTATGTAGCATTATTTAGAAACAAGAGACAAAAAATGTTCATATTGATCATGCCATTATATGACTTAAAACTTTAAGGGTCCAAGTCATTGATTATCACATTCACTAGTTTTGTTTTTGTTTTTTCGTTTCCTGATTTATTTATTTATTATTCTTTTTACTACAATGAATTTTTAATCTGGTCAGATCTTGATTGACATTTTATTTAATTCATTGTCTGACCCAAACTACAATCTGATTTGTGTAATTCAGTTTCTTTAATCTCCTCTCCTGAAAACAAAATCATTCATACTCGTTATTATAATTCAGTTTCTTTAATCTCGTCTCTTGAAAACAAAATCATTCATACTCATTATTATTTTTATTTCTGTTACTTGCTGCTTTGTTAGAAGTATGATATATTGATTGATGTTGCTATCAAGAGAGAAACTTTGCTTTCTTTTAACTAGATTAAGGAATAAGTGTGAGAGGAACCTTTTTTATTAAATTAAAGGTAACTTCAGAACATTGTGTTTGGTTGCAAATAAAATCAAAGAAATGAAAAGAAAATAAAAAAGGAAAAGGAAAAGGAAAAGAAAAAAGAGAATAAAGATTTTCCTTTAGAAGAGAGGGTAGATTATTTTGTTTGTAGGTTCGACTATGATATGGAAAAGATATGATATCTGAAAATTTTCTGACCAGTCAATTGGAGTTATAAACGTAGTAGCCAATTAGGTGTTATTTATCAAAATTCATGGGTGGATTTTGATTGTTCAAAACTCTTTCCGTACCATATATTTTCTACATCATAGATTTTCCCTTTGTTTCATCTCAGTTTCCTTCGTTTTCTTTTATTTTCTTTTTTAAAAAGCAAAAGAGATTAAGATAATGCGTATATATGTGTACACATGCAAATACATACCAAGATACCCTATTTTGGGGCTGTTTGATAATGACTTAAAGTTGCTGAATTGAACAAACTATTGCTTTGTCCTTAGTAGATAAAATAATTAAATAGTAAAATATTCAAGCATATAACAATTTGCCCAACTTTCAGACTCAGCCATTAAAGAGCTCACAACCTACTTAAAAAATTATTCACTAAAAGACAAAAAAAATAAGCTTTTCAGATAGTACAGACACATTTAAACTGAGTTTTTATTTGATTTAGGATACTATAATTTTAATATGATTAAGTCTCCATTTTTAAAGAGTACTAATACAAAAATAGCCTATGTACATAAACCATGTATTTCAGTATTTGTATTTATATTGAACATATTTATATTTGCACTCTTCCACATAGTTGATAGAATACAAATATTTATAGTGCAAATGCATATAAAATAATACAAAAATATAAGGTTTTGTATTCTACCTATTTGTATTTGTACTTCTTTCGAACTGAGTCTAACGCTGTATTTGGAAACGATGCAAATAAGTGTGAACGCAAATATATAAAATGTAAAACGGTTCATATAAATATCAAAGTTGGGTTAGTTTTGCATTGACAAATTTAACTTCTTACCAAATAGACTTTTAACTGTAATGGATGCTAATACAAATTTCAATAAAGTATGTCTTTTTTTATCAAAAATCTACTTGAATGCAAATTTACTTCTTTTTAATTGATGTAATTTTACATCTTATTATCAATGTAAATATACATTCAAAAATGTGTAGACAGCCTAAACGATGAAACATAAACTTTTTATTGAACAATAGGATTAAACTAATCAACTTAAAAGAAAAAAAACTAGGTGTAATTGTACTAGATTTATTTGCATGTCTTATCCATCTTTTTTTTGGAAGAACAGCAATAAAGTATTTGAATTCTGAACAACTTTCAACCAAAGAAAAAAAGTTTGAAGACTGAACAACACAAATCAATAATAATAATAATAAGTCTGAAAAAAAAGCTACAGATAAAGATTTCACAGAGAGAGAGAGGATCAGCCTTGGATATAATGTATAACTCAGAAATCAACAAGGATCTTCAAAAATTATAATGGATTGATTTTATAGCATAGGAAATCCGTCAGTTTCTAGAAACAAAATTTGATAGCCGACATCAGAATCCAAACGATCGAATGCCTTTTTAAGCGGAATGATCTCTTGGCCCCCCCTCTTTCTGTGCCTTTGTTGTATTTTATTATCCTCTCTCTTGTCTTGTTTGTTCTAGCAGTCAGCAGTAGTCAGTAGTCTCATGGGTGTCCTCTGTCCCGTGAATTTCTATAGCTCTGCCAACTCCTTAATCCTACCCCATTAACTGTCAGTAGAAAGTACAATTTTGGACGGCTACAAGTTAAAGAACCGTTTGTTTTGGAGGGTGGTCGGTGGCAGAAAAGATTGAAGCTTGCCTTCTTTCTGAGTAAAGATTACAGAAGCTCGTTTTTCAACCAGAAAGCTCGTTCACTGAACCACGTATGTAGTAATTACTTTAGAATGCTTATAAGACAAGTCATTGCTTATAATGTGCATTGAAGTAGTGAAGCATTCGGCTTTATCTGTGGTGGTGGTTGGGATAAAAACTCCTTTCAACTTTTGGCTTCTTCTCGTTGTTTAGTCCTTCACAAGATATAAAAAAAAAAAAAAAAAGTTCATAAGTTGCTGGATCATTTGACAATATACGTGGATGGATCATTTGACACAAGTTCAGAAGTTGCTGCCACAAGTTGTTGACGTGTTGTTAAGTGGGGCCTGTTTGGGAGGGTTTTCATACCGTCACTTCTGACTTTGAAAAATGTTCCTCACACAGGAAGTCTAGAATTTATGTTCGATAAAAATAAAAAACAACTCAAAAGCCCACTTGATCATCGGGTGAAGCTAATTTTAGCGCCTGTTTGGGAGTGCTTTCGGGATGTGACTTTTGGCATTTTGAATTGGGCCTACTAGAAGCTGTATTTGGTAAAAACCGAAGACTCAATGAGATCTGCTTCTATCAGGGCAAATCTATGCATACACCATTCTAACAGCCTATTGTATCCTTATATTGCAATATTACTCCATGAAATAAAACATATAAATATAGAGATATTCTTAATACAAGACAATAAAAACTGTCCGAATGAACTTTGCCCTAACTGAAGCCAAACTCAAAGCCAATATAAAGTTTCTAAACACCCAAACCATTGCCTAAATCTGAAGATACTCTAAATAACTTCTTCGGAATAGCGGTGCTCAACCACCGCAGCTCAATTAACACAGTGCATCCAAAGCAAAAGCACTGGCTATTAAGACAGTTTCTGACATTCCAAGTTGGCCCTATATCGAAATGCCAAAAGTTGTTGATAGAGGAAAATTTGGCCTGACCCCTTGGCCACACGACACATGGAAGCAACCGAGAGTGACCTGGTAGAAGCACCAACTCGGCATGATAGCTAAGACCGACCGGATTGCGCATCATCATTTGGCGTCGTCTGTGGGAAGACTTCAAAAAGCCTCCCCTAACCTTTAACTCTCTCTCTCTCACAAAGAAACCTCAACTTCCATGGCTTCCTCCAGCAGCAACAGGCACAACGCCAACTTGAATGTTGTAGGGGAACACCCTCAACCCGCCACTGTATGTATCAGACAGTTCATCGTCCCCCTCTCGACGAACGGAATCCCTAGCCTCAATGCACCAAGTGCGGTGGCACCTGTGAATGTTCCCCTTCCCCCCCTATCGAGACAACTTTCGCCGAACCAACCACTGTCCCTCTGGCGACTAGCCAGAACCAGCTTGATGACTTGATGCAGTGCATGCGGGCAATGCAAGCCCAAATGCAGCAATTCCAGCAACATCAGCTCCATCAGCAGCAAGTACTGCACCACATTTCTCAGTGTCACTATCAACAACAGTTCCCCCAACTGCCTCTAAACCAACCACAACTCCCACCTCGACACCCTGCTCCGAAGCCAGTCAAGCCATCCCCTCAGGGCGGGCGCCTTCACCGAGGGGAAGCCTCCCAACTTCAGAACCCCTCCAGGAGCCAGGCCTCATCCCCGGGCAGGAGGGAAAGACTAATTACCCCTGCCTCGCAGCTCGCCGGCGGATCAGGAACCTCCTTGCCGAAGTCAGCACCTCGGCACTCTAAGTTCGAGCTCCCGCTCGTAGAGAACCAATTTGGCGTCCTGGCCGCAGACTACCAAAAGTCCGGGCCGATCAAGCTCGGCAACACCAAGGCAAACAGAGCCAATACCAGGCCTTCTAAGCAGCAGCGAAGATGCTGGCGAAGTCGCCGAACTACCACCCGCATCCTGCCCGAGCTCCGAGATAAAGAAGAAACAAGCTCAGACGAGGTGAAAGTTGCCCCTATTCTTTCAATTCCTTCCCCGCTGTCATCAGAACTCCTTGCGGTTCCCATGCCCAAAGATTTCAAACTCCCTCCCCTAGACAAGTATGATGGGTCCTTCGACCCCAATGACCACGTCGATGCTTTCCAGTCCCAAATGCACCTGGTGAGGGCCAGTGAGTCTTGCATGTGTGTGGCCTTCACTACCACCTTCAGGGGAGTGGCCCGCACCTGGTACAGGAACCTGGCCCCGGGTCGATAAGAAGCTGCAACCAGTTCGTGCAAGTCTTCACCGCGCACTTCGTTACTAGCAAGCGGTGTCCCCGAACCGAGCAGAGCCTCTTCGGAATAGTCCAGAGGGAAGGAGAGTCCATCCGGGGCTATGTCAAACGATTTAATGATGCGTGCTTGCAGATATCGCGCCTAGACCCCACGGTACAGCTCGCGGCAACCAAGAGGGGCATGACACACAAAGAATTCAAGTGGCACTTGGTAGTCAAACAGCCCGCGACCATAGCTGAATTCCTCAAGCTCACGGACAAATTCATAATAACAGAGGAGGAGATCAATCAAAGGAATGAAAGCGAGATCGAAAAAAGGAAGAGGGAAGAAAAACCCTCCAACCCAGATGACAGGAGAAGGAAAGACCCACCTCAGAGGACGAAGCCAAGCCAGCCGTTCCGAGCTCCCTTAGAAGGTCGGACGGACTACACACCCTTGAACGCGAAGCGGGCCGAGATCTTAATGACGATCAAAGATGCCCAGTATGTGAAATGGCCACCTCGTCTGAAGGGAAACCCAAACGAGAAGAATAAAAACTTGTACTGCAGTTTCCATAGAGACCACGGTCATAGCACCGAACATTGTAATAATCTCCGCGACGAGATTGAAGAACTTATCCGTCACGGGTACCTAAGGAATTTTGTACAGCATTATAATAATAATAATAGTAATAAGACAGGTCGGCAGGGAGAACACGGTAGAGATGCTCCTAAGTCCAGCAGCCGACTAGCTAAACCGCAGAAGCAGCCCCCGGAAGAAAGACCAATTCGGGGAACAATCCACGTGATCGTTGGAGGATCGATCGTAGTAGGATGCACCTCGACAGCAGCTCGAGCATCAACCCGGGAGGCCACCAGAGAAGAACAAAATCTCCCAAAGCGGCCTAGGATGGGAGACCCCATATTCTTCACCGAAGACGATGCCCATGGGGTCCACTACGCCCACGATGATGCACTTATCTTAAAGGTAAAGATCAACGACTTCGAAGTCCGGCGCGTACTCGTTGACTCCGGCAGTTCGACAGACGTCCTTTTTAAAGCAGCCTTCGACAAACTCTAGTTCCGAGAGAATGACTTGAAACCCACGAACACCCCGCTGGTCGGCTTCAGCGGAGAAGAGGTCAGACCCCTGGGAAAGGTCACAGTACTCGTGGAAGTTGGCACGTGGCCTAGTATGGTAAGACTCAGTCACGATTTTTTGGTGGTCGTGACCCCCTCCCCCTACAACACCATAGTAGGTCGGCCAATCACCCATGTTTTAAAGGTCGTGGTGTCTACTTACTATTTGGCCATGAAGTTCCCAACGGACTTCGGCATCGGGGTAGTGCGAGGCGACCAGCTACGTCGCTGCCCTCAAGGAAAAAGCCAAGGTAACTGGCGACCTCGAACTGGAGCGGCCGGTGGAACAGAACGAGGAGCGAGCTGCACCAACGGAGGAAACTGTTCCCATCTCTGTCTTGGCAGAAGACCCCGCCAGATTACTTCATGTCAGAGCATCCCTGGAAGAACCCTTGCGGTCCGAATTGGTAATTTTCTTACTCCCAAATTTAGACGTTTTTACATGCTCCGCGGCAGAGATGTCAGGTATAAACCCCGACCTTATAACTCACAAGCTGAATACTGACCCTATAGTTAGGCCCATTAGACAGAAGAAACGCAACCTTGCCCCAGAACGCTGGAGGGCAGTCGATGAGGAGGTCGAGAAGCTCCTCGCAACAAACTTCATAAGGGAAGTTCATTACCCGAGCTGGGTGGCCAACCCAGTTTTGGTAAAAAAGGCAAACAGCAAGTGGCGCATGTGCGTCGACTACACCGACCTAAACCGAGCTTGCCCAAAAGATTGCTTCCCCCTCCCAAAGATTGACCGCCTAGTGGACGCGACCACAGGACACGAGTTGCTAAGCTTCCTGGATGCCTACTCGGGCTACAACCAAATCAGGATGAACCCGTCCGACGAGGAAAAAACCGCCTTCATAACCAAGTTCGGCCTGTACTGGTACAAGGTTATGCCCTTTGGGCTGAAAAATGCTGGGGCAACCTTTCAAAGGCTTGTGAATAAGCTGTTTCAACCCTTAATTGGCACAAAGATAGAATGTTATGTAGACGACATGGTCGTCAAGACACAATTTTCGCATGAATTAATACAAGACTTGCATTCTGTCTTTCAAATTCTGCGTCAATTTAGCGTGAAACTAAACCCAAACAAGTGTGTCTTCGGTGTCACCTCGGGTAAGTTCCAAGGATACATCGTCAATCGGCGCGGTATTGAGGCCAACCCGAACAAAATAAAGGTCGTCCTAGATATAAGACCACCCCGAAAAATAAAAGAGATTCAGAGATTAAACGGCAGAATAGCCGCTCTGAGTCATTTTATGTCTAAATCAACAGACCATTGCCAGCCCTTCTTCAAGGCAATGAAAAGCAAAGGGTTCGAGTGGAACCCGAAATGCCAGCTCGCATTTGACGAACTCAAAAAATACCTCGCCATTATCCCAGTGTTAACCCGGCCTGAAGAAGGCGATGTTTTAAGACTGTACCTCTCGGCAAGCGACGAAGTGGTCAGTTCGGTACTGGTAAAAGAAGCAGATCGGGTCCAACGACCCATCTACTATGTTAGTAAAATATTGCAGGGAGCAGAAACAAGATATCCGGAGATAAAAAAGCTAGCCTATGCGCTGGTCATCGCGGCTCGCAAACTCCGCCCGTATTTCCAAGCCCATACCATCATTGTCCTCACCGACAAACCCTTGAGGCAAGTATTACTTAGGCCTGAGGGCTCTGGTTGATTGATGAAGTGGGCCATCGAACTCAGTGAATACGACCTCGAGTACAAGCCACGAACCGCTATCAAAGCCCAAGCCTTGGTGGATTTTGTTGCAAAATGCACGTTCAGCTCCGAGGTCCTCAGCCCGGTTGAGCACGAGGCTCCCAGTTCGGGTGAGCTCAGTGCTCCCAGGCCGGTTGAGTTCGACCCCCGTGAGGTCGCACCCAGTTCGGTATCTCTCCAGGTTAGGCCGAGCGCGAACTGAGATGAAGAGCCCTGGATCCTCCATATAGATGGCTCCTCAAATCAGCAGGGCAGCAGAGCCGGTGTAGTTCTCCACGGTCCGAGTGGCACGAAGCTGGAGTACGCTTTACGCTACGAGTTCACCGCATCCAACAATGAGGCGGAATACGAGGCATTGATAGACAGGCTAGCCTTGGCGCAAGAGGTAAAGGCAAAACACATAGTTATCTGCAGCGATTCCCAGCTCGTGGTCAACCAAGTTACAGGGGAATACGAAGCCCGCAAGCCAACTATGATCGCTTACTTGGCAAAAGTAAAAGAGGCTCTGCTTAGCTTCCAGTCACACTTCAACAAGCAAATTCCGAGGTCGGAGAACGCCTAGGCTGACGCCCTGTCCCGGCTTGCCAGCACTAGTGACAACACCTTGAGAACTGTGTACATAGGGGACTTACCTTGTCCTAGCATTCTCCGAGGGGCAGAGGAGGTCGCTCCTATCGCCCAAGCAGAACCGAACTGGATTGATCCACTCGCGAGCTTCCTGCTACACGGAACCCTCCCCGCAGACCGCAACGCCGCCAGGAGGGTAGAGCGCTAGGCAGCCAATTACGTCATGATAAACGGACGGCTGTACCGAAGATCCTACACGCTCCCCTACCTACACTGATTGCGGCCTCCCGAAGCCGAGCTCATACTCCACGACATTCATGAAGGCATATGTGGCGGACACCTGGGGGGCAGGGTCGTCGCTCAGAAAGCACTACAATAGGGGTACTATTGGCCAACAATGAAAGCAGACGTTGTCGGGCTAGTCAGGAAGTGCGAGAAGTGTGGACCCACCCTGATGAGCTGTCATGTGGACCCCGCCCTACTGCTGCTACCGGTGGTGCGCGCGTCTCGCGGTGCTGCTGTCGTGCGGTGCGTGCTACTGCCAAGAGGTGCGTGCTGCTGCCTAGAGCTGCTGTCGTGCGGTGCGTGTTTCGCGCTATCAGGCGGTGCGTGCTACTGTGCGGCGCTGCCGGGCGGTGCGTGTTGCGTGCTGCCAGGCGGAGCGTGCTGCTGTGCAGCGTTGCCAGGCAGTGCCTACTGCTGTGCGGTCTGCTATGCGTGTTGCTGCCTATGACTGCGCCGCAGTGTGCTGCCGGTCAGTGTGTCCATAATAACATCACACCCCTCCTGGACAACGAGCTTGTCCTCAAGCTCGAATTTTGGATACGTGGCTTGGAACTCTGCCAATGGATCAAACGGCTGCACACTATCTCTCAGTCCACCAACAACATGGACAACAAGGACTGCCCCGTAGCTCAGTGCATAAAGCTGGTTCAGTCCACATGGCTCAAATCTAGAAAGCATGAGTAGGATGTCTGCACCATCAGTTATTTGACGAGCCATTTTCATAGAGAAACCAACCCAACCCCTGACTTTGTCATGGTGTTGACTCTCAAAATGTTTGGGAAGCTGTTCCCGGTTAGGTCTCCCAGTGCCCAACATGACTAGTTGCACATCTTGGTCCACCATCCAAGGAATGGACTCAGCAACGATATCAACACCTTTCTGATGGTCAAGCCTGCCAATGAACCCAATCAGAGGAACATTCTCCCGAAGAGGAAGACCAAGCTCCCTTTGTTGAGCTGCTTTGCATTGAGGCTTGACAGTCCGAAGACTCTCCGTAGAGTAATTGGTGTAGCCATCCGATGTCAGGTAAACATCTAGCTATGGGTTCCCTTTGTTTGCATCAATCCCATTCACGATGCCCCAATCACACTCATTTATTTGATGCAGACCCCAGCCACCTTCTTTAGTTTTCAGCTCCCAGGCGTAACCAAGGCTTACAGTGACTACACGATCTGCTACTTTCAGGCCAGCTGCAAGGACATTGAAGTGTTCCCCACCTCCTGGGTCATGTAGTTTGAAGTAGTTTTGTGGAAGATCCGCATAACGAAAATCGCGTACTGGACCACGACCCCAGTGTGCTATGTTGTGGATCACAGGAACGCATCGGGTATACTTACAAAAGAGAACCATGCGTTTTAAAATATACCCTCGGCCTCCCCCATATATATTTTTCTCAATATTGCGAAACATAGGGCTGTCCATGAACACAAAATCCATGCCATCAATATAAGCTTGGAAGGAAGTTACCTCCATATC
The DNA here is from genome assembly GCF_000365185.1 of Nelumbo nucifera. The sequence continues at coordinate 2,846,752 of NW_010729118.1, read as the reverse complement.
CGGCCCATCCACCTTATATCTCTTGCGCACTCCTGTTTCTTGGGCTTCTGCATAGTTACCATCCCCGGCCAAAGGAGGAGACTTTATAGTTTCATCCTCCGTGTGCAGATTACGAAAGGATTGCTCGCAGCGGTACAACCATCCTAGTGGGTCGCCGCTGCCGTTGTATGAGGGAAACTCCGAACGACTATACTTGGGAATAACTGCGGATGTCGGGGCAGCGATCTGCTATTTGCTGGATGCCTCTGCCCAGTCCGGACGGTGACTGTTTGTGTTGGCGATTCCCTCAGAACTCCTTTCTTTGTTGGAGAGGAATGCTTCCAATCGGCGTCGCAGCTCCTAGACATCTTCCTTTACTTCACGAACCTCAATGCTAGTTTCTGCTAGCCTATGTTCCAGTTCGTGGACCTTGGATGATAGCTGCTCCATATCGCCCATGACGTTTGGCTCTGATACCAGAAATTATGGGCCCTGGCATAGGATCTCGTCACGAGTCGGCCCGCGGGGAGAAAGCCCTACTTTCCCTTGCGTCTTCCCTTGCGTGCAGAACCTATTGTGGAAAACCGAGTGGGTGATTTGTCCAAGAGACCACCTGAACTCTCCGAATGGGTGATTTGTCCAAGAGACCACCCTAACTCTCCTAAGCTCTTTCATTGATTGAAAACTCAATGCCTTTACTTCAATTCGTAGCTCCTTAAATAAGAGATTACAGAAGGAAATTCCTTGTTGGATTCGGCTAGGCTAGGGTAATCCAACTTAAACTCAAACTCCTAATTACCTACTCCTAAAGGTAACACAACTCTTACTTAAGATAAGACAAGATAAGGACAAGGATAAGGGATGAGGAATGGTGTAGCTGGCGGCGAGCTGGCGAGCAGAGCTGATGTGGTAAGATAAGTGTGGATCCACCCTGATGAGCTATCATGTGGGCCCCGCCCTACTGCTGCTGTCGGCGGTGCGCGCGTCTTGCGGTGCTGCTGCCGTGCGGTGTGTGTTGCTGCCGTGAGGTGCGTGCTGCTACCGTGTGGTGCGTGCTATTGCCTAGAGTTGCTGTCTAGCGGTGCGTGCTACTGCCTAGAGCTGTTGTCGTGCGGTGCGTGCTACTGTGTGGCACTGTCGGGCGGTGCATGCTGCGCGCTGCCGGGCGGTGAGTGCTGCGTGCTGCCAGGCGGTGCGTGCTGCGCGCTGTCAGGCGGTGCGTGCTGCTGTGCGGCGCTGTCGGGCGGTGCCTGCTGCTGT